>CAUYUJ010014249.1:517500-652500 GCA_963575745.1 Prorocentrum cordatum | reverse complement strand
ACACGTTTCGTGGCCCCATAGGGAGCTCCACCGAAGGCCCCAGTGGCATGGTCCGCATGCCTCCCCACCACCCATTTCGGCACACCTCTCACACGTTTCGTGGCCCCATAGGGAGCTCCACCGAAGGCCCCAGCGGCAGGGTTCGCATGCCTCCCCACCACCCATTTCGGCACACCCCTCGCACGTTTCGTGGCACCATAGGGAGCTCCACCGAAGGCCCCAGTGGCAGGGCCCGCATGCCTCCCCACCACCCATTTCGGCAAACCCCTTACACGTTTCGTGGCCCCACAGGGAGCTCCACCGAAGGCCCCAGTGGCCTGGTTCGTATGCCTCCCCAACACCCATGTCGGCACATCCCTCACACGTTTCGTGGCGCCATGGGGATTTCCACTGAAGGCCCCAGTGACTGGGTTCGCATGCGCCCCCACCCCCATTTCGGCACACCCCTCACACGTTTCGTGGCACCATAGGGAGCTCCACCGAAGGCCCCAGTGGCTGCGTTCGCATGCCGCCCCCACACCCATTTCGGCACACTCCTCACACGTTTCGTGGCCCCAGAGGGAGCTCCACCGAAGGCCACAGTGGCTGCGTTCGCATGCCGCCCCCACACCAACTTCGGTGCACCCCTCACACGTTTCGTGGCCCCATGAGGAGCTTCACCGAAGGCCCCAGTGGCAACGTTCGCATGCCGCCCCCACACCCATTTCGGCACATCCCTCAAACGGTTCGTGGCCCCATTGGGAGATCCACCGAAGACGGTACTCACACCAGCATGACTCACAACTGCATATGGTTGGGTCCTTCGCCAGGCTAATTCTGTGTTCGAGCAACGACACGTATCGGCTACGCTGGCAAGCGGATAGGGGAGAGTCTGTCTCTAAGGAGCTTTCCCCCCTCCTCCATACCCCCTTCTGCGCGCCGCCAACTTACCAATGATTTTCTGCAACGGCGACATGAACATGTCACGGAGTACAGCCTGGAGGTTGCGTGATTGCCGAATCGTCCATGGGAAAGTGCGATGCCTGAAGTGATGCAGGCCAGGTTCGAATTACGAGCGGAAGGAGGAGAGACTGTCTCGCAGCCGCCTCCTCCGTGGCGGCGCGCACGCCGTGAAAGAAGCGGGTCCTGAGGCAAACAGGTCCTGAGTTGTTGTCCCTCGTTTCTGGCTTCCCTGGGCCCCGCCACGGGCCCCGGGATTGGGTGAACATTTTCGGGAGAAAATGGGGTGCTTGGTGGCAGGCCCCAGGGAAACCGCTTCCTTCCTGCCAGCGCGCCCCAGGCGGTGGCGAGACGGGGGTGGTCTCCTCAGAGGGGCAAGAGGGGCGGGGGCCTTCTCGGCAGGGCCTTGGGGGGCTCCTTCCTTCAAGATCGGGAGGGTTATCAAAGAAGGTGGCCAGCCTTTTCAGACACCCCCCGCCTTCTGATCAGGCTGCCCTCGTTTGCGCCGCCCCCGTGTGCGGGCCGCCGGAGGGAGTCCCGTCGAAATCATGGCGGCGGGTGTTCCTCACAATCGTCGCCGCCGTGATGCCGCTTCTAAGCACGACTGGGGACGGAAAAACGTGGTTTCGCAGGGGCGCGGGGAAGTGGTCGACGGCCCCGGAGGCGGGCTCCCTGCGGGGACCAGGTTGGCCCGGGCTTGGGAGAGAAGTTGGGCACGAGCACGAGGAGGAGCACGGGGTGGAACATGATGACGGGGGGAAGCCGCTTCCTAGTAAGAACGCAGGGAAAATCGCCAGAGGCCTCCGCCGGCGCTGGGCGGAAGGGGGCTCTTGTGGGAAGGATGGCAGAGGGTGTGAGAAGAGGAGGCCGCGGGGGGAGAGGAAGGGAGGAGGCCGAGAGGTCCTCCTCCAGAGAGGGGGAGGCTGGACGGATCACAGCGGCCCTGCAGATCCTAAGGGGTCTGACCGCAGGCCGCAGTTCTGGCGCTGTCTTCTCGTGATGCGGTGGCGGCGCGTCCAGGCTCCAGGCGGGGTTTTTCCGGGGAGGCCCAGATGGCCTCCGGAGCACCCCTCGCGAGGCCCAGACCGGGTACTGCTAGCAGTGCCCCCAGGATTTCGAAGGAGCCCCCGCGCGAGGCCCCGGAGGCCCCAGGGGCTCCCAAGGAGAGCGAAACGCTGGGGGCACCTTGGGCCAGGGGCACTGGCTAGCAACCCCCGACCAGAGGGACATCGGGGTTTCCAGAGTGAGGCGAACAGCGGGGGACACCTCGGGCCAGGACCACTGCTAGCAATAGCCGAAAGCTGCAGAGGCCAGGGAGCGCCAACTGCTGCATGGCACCCTGCTGCCCCACGCCGTGCGCCTGCAGCTGCCAGGCGGGGGTGTTCGCACGCTCGTGCTTCTCGCCTGGCCATTTCGGAGCATCGGGCCGCATGCTCCGAGAAGGCCGTGCCCCCGCCAGAGCCCGGTCAGCCCTGGGGGGCGCGTGCTGAACTTGCGGAGAGGAGGGGTGACATGGAACATGCAAATGAAGCACGTGTGAACGTGCTGCGCCGCTGGCTCTGGCCCATCATTGCTCGTCGCGACACGCTGTCCACTTCCCAGTCCCCAGCGGGGGCGGTTTTCGGAGTGTCTGGTCGCCACGGCGTGGCCATGCAGCAACTCCAGCGGACCTCATCGGCTCTGGCAGGGCTGCGACCGCCTTGACGGGCCGATATCCAGACGGGGGCCTGGAGCTGTAGCAAGATACAGTATAAAGGGCCTAGCGGCACCGCCTGTAGTTTGTCTCTTCGAACGGGGGTCCGAAGTCGATTTGTGAAGCCATTGAGTTCATAGAGCTCTGGACTTCAGCAGCAGTTAATCCAGTGAATGTCCCGAGCCGTTTCCCTGCCTCCCGCCCCGCGGAAAAGGAGCGACACTGCTATCCCGTTGCAAGACGTAGCGTGCGGCTGGGGCCGCCGCCGCGTCAAGCTCAGCAGAAGCTCCTCATCGTAGTTCTAGTGCTGGAGTGGAACGGTCTGGACATGAATGCACATGATGTGCTGACCGGAGAGAAGTGAACAATAGGGGGATGAAACGGTTGAAGTAGTGCATCCATCGCAAGGCCCCCCACAGCATTGGCCAGGAAGCTTTCTCCGAAGAAGTGGTCAGGCTCGTTGCCGTCGAGATCACCGCTCCTTGCCTCGGCCCCGTGTTGTCCAGATGTTGCAGCGCGATCTGCCGCCACTATCGGGGGGCTGCCGTCTTCCGTCAGGCTATGTGCGTTGCCGATTGGCTCAGGCAGCATTGTCCGCCCGGGCGCGGCGCACAGAGAAGCCCCGTGCGGCCGCCATGGGGGCCACCGTCGCGCCGGCGAGTGTCTCGCCAGTTCAGCCGCAGGGCTGCGCAGCGGGGGGGGCAAGCCCCCCTCCAGAGGTCCTCCCGCTCTCCTCCCACTGTTGCTGCTCTTCTTCCTCCCACAGTCTCGACGACGAGATTATGGACCGCTTTCGGCTCGGGAGAGGCTCCGTCTTTCGGGCCACTCCATGGATATTGGTCGGGCAACCTCTTCGTGACCGAGGCTCGCATTGCCAGAAAAGCCGTTCTATGTTGTTTCTAGTGTTCAGCGTGGTAGCACCATGATTCGACTCCCGCTATCGAGCGAGGAGAACTCGCCCCTTTTCCCTGGCGGACACGGTCCTCGAATCGTCGTCGCTTATCTCAGCTCCCAGTAGCGGTCACACATCTACACAGACACAGCCACAGACACTGACACCGACACACACACAAACACACACACACATACACATATATATATATATACATATGCAGATGTGCGTATGTATATAAAAGTCTGCATACACATATAGAACTACACCTGCACATAATAAGTTTAATGCTAGTTGTCTGAATTTCCGACCGTCTTCGGCGCCTTGCTGAACCGTAGCCGCTGCCTCCTCTTAACTCACCTCCCCCTTGCTGTTATTTGGGGATGGGATCCTGAGTCCTGGGGGGAATGGATCCTAGGCCTCGGCTTTCCCCTTGGACTGGCTTTTCATCCCAAGTTGTTTGGTTGACGGCCCGGGAAGGGCCCCGAGGGGCCGAAAAACGGCCCAGGAAGGTCCGAGGCGTTGGTGGCACGATCCAGAGTGTGGTGCTTTCCGTCCTGGCGTCGCCTGTGCATCGGCGATGCGGTGCGACCCTCCGATCCCACCTTCTCTTGGTTCTATGTTGGGTGTCTCCAGCGGACGGTCTGAGTTCTTTCATGCACAGACCCCCGACGTTATATTTTTTGTTCATGTCGTGGATCCCCAAAGGTCTGAACCCCTTCCCAGGGACCGGTATTTTGCCTCGAGTTGTTGTTCATAGTCCCGAGTTGTTTTTTCATGGGATTGTTTTGACGGGCTCGAGTTGTTGTTTGACGGCCTCGATCTGTGTTTGTTCTTCTCCAATTGTTTTTGTTCGTCGGGCCTGTCGAGGGTCCCGAGGGGCCAAATATTATCAAGGCCTCTCCGTCGCGATTTCCTCACTGCGCGCCTGAGTGGAAAAGTAGGAGCGGACAGAAACAAACGCCAGAGCCTTGGGAAACTATGGGACATGCAGGGGCAGAGGAATAGCCGCAAACCATCGAAACAGAGTGGCGGTCCTGGAATTTGGTTCTACAGTCAACGCACATGGTAAGGATGGGCAACCTTTCCAAGGGTACCCTTGCATCCTTGCCTCTTCGGTCCAGTCCATCCTTGGCCACTTTCGTGGGCCGCGCCCCGCTCCAGAAGCCTCGAAACGGCCTTCGCAGGCCCTTGCATCCTCCTCGTGTGTCGTTGTGATACGGGTCGACTGTGCACGCCGGTCGTTGAAAGTAGGCATTTCTGGACACCCAGATCGCAATATGCTTTAGGCGCCTTCCTACTTCAAGGATCGACTGGTTTGCTCCTTCCCTCCCCCTCAGGGGGCGGGCAGAAGCCCAATTTACTCCCAACGCCCTCCGATGTCATCATGTTTCTACCCGCTTCTTCCGACCGGCGTGTATTCAGCTGTGTCTCCCTGGGCCCCTCCCGCATCGGCTTCCTCCTGTCGGTGGCGGGCGCGGGGGGGAAATGAGAAGGGGCGGGACTTCCGAGGCTTCTGAGAAGTTTCTGGACTTCTGAGAGGGCTTCTGAGAAGTTCTGTCTGCATTCGAAATAGGCCAAGGAAATGTCTCAGAAGCCCCCCGGACTTCTAAGAAGTCCCGCGGCCTTCTGAGAAGGCCTTCTCCTTCTCATTTCCCCCCTGGGCTCGTCGCCTATCCTGGGTGGCCCCGCGGCCAGGCCGCGGCGGCCGCCGCCGGGCCCGCCCCCGCTGCGGCGGCGGCGGGGGCCCCGCGGGGCATCCTCCGCCGGAGGTCCGCGCGCGCGGGGCGCAGCCCGCCGCCGCCGCCGCCGCCGTGGCGGCGGCTGTGCCCCAGGCCGTGCCATCGGGATCGTCCTCGTCGGTCCCCTCTTTTCGGGGCTGGACAGAACCCCCAACAGTGACACGTCGATTAGTGAATTGTCCGTTTTCGGTTCTCGAGAGGGCGCCGCGGCCGTTTTTTGTCCAGGCTTCCGCCCACCAGGTTTGGGCCTCAGGTCGTTTTCACTAAACCACGTTTTACTAAAGTGAGGTCTGTCCATCCCCGGTCTTTGTCTCCGCGGAGGAGGGCGAACGGCAGCATTTCCCAGGCGGGTGGCAAGGGGGGGTGACCTCAACGGGGGGGAAGGGCCCTCTTCAGAGGGCCCTTCTCTCTTCACCCCCCATGTAGGTCACCCCCCCATTGCCACCCGCCCGAAGTTCGGCGAGCAGGTTCAGGTGTTTCAGATTCCGGGGGCCGCTTCTGGGCCCCAGGACTGTCAAAAACGGGTCTGGGGGGAAGAATATTGCGCCGAACGTCGGCCACGTGGAAAGGGGGCAGGGGGAGGGGCGGGGAGGCTCCTTAAAAGCACCCCTGCTTTTTAGAAGGCGCGGGCCTTGGTTCACGATGTAGGCTCCGGCCTTTAAGAAGCAGCCTGCTTCCAACAAGCTGTCCCCCCTCCCCCTCCCCCTAATGCGCGCCGCCAAAGATGGGCCCAGGAAGGGCTCCAGGGACAAATTTTGAGCGCATTTGGCCTCGTCGCCCTACCCTCGCCGATCCACGATTCAGGCAGCTCGATGGGCGGCGGGGGGAGGGTTTTGGAATCCGTCGAGCACGTGTCGGAGGGCGAACCGTACCCCTTGCGTCCCATCGATTCGGGAGACTCGATGATTAGTGGGGCAGGGTTTGGATATACCAGCTTGGAACAGATTCCGATCTCTGGCTTGACCTTACCTCGGTGCCGATCTTAAGGATTCCTTATGTTTCTGAGGGCATATCCCTAAGACTGTCATCGCCTTTGGCTTGCCGATCCTAGGCGTAGGGCGCAGGGATATGTTCGAGGCTGGTTATCGGTCACATCGCCACCTACCTCAGGCCATGGGCCGCGCCAGTGGCGCGGCCCTTGGCGGCGTGGTGCGGCACTGCTCGAAGAGGAACACGACGGCATGAGCCTGATCTGTCGGCGGCCCGCGCTGATCTCTTGGATCTGCGCTGGGCGCCCCTGGCGCCGCCCCCGGCGCGGACCTCCGAAAGTGTATTCGTATGCCGTTTGTTGCCCCTCGAGTGGTGTTGCACGACAATGTGGGCGCGGTTGGTCCAGGAATCTGCTTGCGCCCCTGAGAAGAAATGGCTTCTTTGTGCAGCCAGTGCCCGCATCGGGATTGATGAACTGCTGCAGAAACCAGAATCCAGACGACTCTTCTAACTTCAGGAGGGAAAGAAACACACAGACACAAGTAATCGTCGATCCACAAGAAAATATGGGAAAATATGGGCAGTGGGGGGGAAGATAATAACAAGAAAATATGGGACAAATGGGGAATCGTTTTATTTGTGTGTATTTACTTGTGTGTCCCAGGGCCCCTTCATAACTGGCCATACCGTGTTCCCGTCCTTCGTAAGAGCTGGTCGTCGCGGAAAATCACGATGGGCATTGTCGCTGTCTTTCGAGCCCCGCGGCCTTCACGCATCGATCCTGGCCGATAAATGCCCGCTGAGTATATGTCGAGTGCTCCGGTCGCGAGTCTCCACGATTTGTTTGTGTGTGATTTCACCACGTCGGACGCCTGGTTTCGAGGAGAATCGTGGATCGATGTTGTCGGCCCTTGGGGGGCCGCTGAGCCTTCAGAGGCCTCTGCTGGGACCTCCCGATCCCTCCAGTGATCTCTGGGCACCCAGGCCTCTGGCGGATCGTTTCTGTTAATGTCCGCCTTTTCCCTCAGTCTCGGTCTCTCGGCCTGCAGATCGTTAGTCGACGATCCAGGCTGCAAAAAGGTCAAGAGTTCCTTGGCGGACGGATCGAGACATCAATCCGCTGGAGGCCTGGGAAGAGGCGGCGACAGCAGCTTGTGTCCTTCAAGAGCACCGTCCGTGTCCGGGAGTATCGCAGGGTCCTCGATGGTGGCGGCACCGTGCCCGGGGACGGCAGCTCCGTCACCCTGGGGCTCGGGAGGCTCGTCGCGAAGAGCAGCGCGCCCCTGCTGCACGACCGCCCGCCGAGTCAGAGGCCAATCGAGGAGCGCAGCTGGGTGCCCAGCGGCATGCGGGTGCACATGCTCCGGAAGGCGATGGGCGACAAGGTGTTCTTCGGCCTGTGGGCGAAGCGCAGGTGAGCGACGCACAAAAACCGCGTCGACTGCGCCGATATTCGCGCGTCAGTTTCCAGCGTAAGGCCGCGCGTAAGTGCCCTCTTTTTTCCACGCGGCGTGCCACGCTGGAGGCCCGCGTGAGCAGTGGCGTGAGGCCGCTGTGTTATCGTGCGGAAGACCCCTTCATTTTCGTCGTTTAGGTTCGGCGGCCAGCCTGGGGCGGGGGAAGTGAGAGGAGGCAGGCCTTCTCACCAGGCAGCGGGGCTTCTCGGCAGCCCTCGCACCTTCTGAGCAGTCTTCTGCGTCTTCGGGGAAGACCTCGAACACTTCTCAGAAGGCTGGAGCCCCTCCGAGCCTTTGAAAAGGCCCGCCGCCTCTCGCTTCCCCCGGGCTCGCCGCCAGCAGGTGGGAGGTGGCGCGCATTAAGCGCTCGCGCAAGCGATGCAACCACGACGGCGCGGACTGCTGCCTGATGCCGGAGTCTCTGGAGGAGGCCGAGGGCCGCGCGGCGGCGCTGCGCGAGGAGGTCGAGCGCCGCGTGCCGCCGAAGCGTACCCGCGCCGGCCCCGGGGCGGCGGTCACCATGTTGGCCAGCCCGCCCAAGACGTGTCGCTCCCCGCGCAAGAGGCCGTTCAAGGATCGGAAGCGGCGGCCAGCCCGGGATGGAAGTGAGAGGGGCGGGCCTTCTGAGAGGGCTCGGGAATCCCCCGGCCTTCTGAGAGGTTGTTCCGAGGCTTTCCCCGAAGACAGAGGAAGATTCTCCGAGGGCTGGAGGCCTTCTGAGAGGCCCCACCGCCTTCTGAGAAGGCCTCGTCCTTGTCACTTCCCCCTGGCCGCGCCGCCGATCGATGTATACACCACGTCGGTGGTCGGCCAAGCTTGGGTTCTCTTTGATTGTTCTGAAGGCGCTCTGAACTCGTGCAGGTATGCCCAACACGACCATACCCTTGTGACCCGCTCTAATTTCCACTAGGCGTGTTCAAGAGCATCAGAAGACACGATCCCAACATACACTTCCTACGCAACCTCAACCACCTCGCACGCCTGCCTTGCGCATGCCTAGTTTGCCCTCTCAGACCTTTTCAAAAATCAATCAGAAGCCAAGGACAAGGGGCCACTCAATTCGGCACAGGACGTTAATAGACCCTCCAGCGTCCCACAGGTTGGGCAGCTGGGGCGCGTATATGCCGAGCTCCTTGGGCAACCAAGGGAAGTGGTGTGTACATCGAGCCCCTTCCACAGGAGGTCGAGTTCTCGGAGCTTCCGGCGGCACCTCATAGCCCCGTCGACAGCAAGGCGTCGGCATGAAGCAAAGGGGTCCTGAGGGAACCGGGTCCTGAGGGAATTCTTTAGTTTTCGGGTTTCCAGGGCTCTTCCCGGGCATCTGAGCCGTTAGAATGTTACATCGCTTGGACGTTTGCATGTTTTTCCCCGGCGAGGACCATCGAGGAGCAGCTTGGTTCATCTTGCAAAACAAAAAAGAGACGCGCGAAACGGGCAAATGCAAGAAGGGGAACGGGCGTCCGAGCGATAGCAAGAAAAGCAATCCAGGATGGAAAGCTGATCCTGGGGTCAGCCCATGGTCCAGGACCCGTTTCTGCCTGGACTTGATACCTTCATGCCAAGAGGTGCTTGCGGTACTTGATGCGCCGGACAACCTCAGGAGCCCTCCGGCCAAGCGGCAGTGGGCCGCGAAGGGTGCATGACGTGAATGATACTCCCACATGCGACAGTTCGGGATTGGCGCACCACGGCGCCCCCGTTTGATCCAATTGCAAAGTTTTTTCGATTTTGTGGATGCCCGCCGCGCGTTCACTTGCTGTTAGCCCTAATGCTCTAATTCATTGAAATTACAATAAATTCGCAGTCTCCTGTCCTGGCAGGTGTAATGCATGTTGCATCCGAGTGAAAAGAAATGGGCACACGCATCCGGCCGACTGCCGTGACGACCTTCACTGGTGCTGGTCATCCCCCGACGGTCACGCTGGTCGGTACATACTTCTTCTTGGCACGGCTCGCAGCCGTGGCAGAGGTTTGGAAGGGGGATGGATATGTTGGAGGGGGTCGTAGTGGGTTGGCGGGTGTTGGATGATTGGGAGGGTTCAAGGGTTGGGAGGGTTGGGAGGGTGGGAGGGTGGGAGGGTGGATGGGTGGATGGGTGGGAGGGTGGGAGGGTGGGAGGGTTCAAGGGTTGGGAGGGTGGGAGGGTTGGAGGGTGGAAGGGTGGAAGGGTTGATGGGTGGGAGGGTGGGAGGGTGGAAGTGTGGCATGTTTGGAGGTTGGAGGCTGCAGGTTGGAGGGCCGAAGTGTCAGAGGTTTGGAGGCTTGGAGCGTTGCGGGTTGGGCAGGGCTGGAGGGCTTGGAAGCCCTGGACAGGTTTCAGGAGGGGAAAACCACACAGACACAATGAATCGTCGATCCTGGAAGATAATTGGAAATATGGGAAGTGGGGGGGAAGACAGAAGCCTAGAACATCTGGGGAAGTCTGGGGAATCTGGTTAGTTGTGTCTATTTATTTGTGTGTCCCAGGGCCCCTTCAAAGTTGGAAGCCTTGAGGAGACTGTCAGAGTTTTAAAGAGGTCGGGAGGGGTTCCAGGAGTCGAGAGGCCGACGATTGATCCAGAAACCCACGTTCCAACCAGGAGACTGGACTGGCCAACCCAGGGATGTGGAATTCCGCGAGCCCAGAACTCCGCCCGCCAACGCGGAGCATCGACCGCAGTGAATCCAGACGATTTGTCGGGCGAATTCGGAAATCATGTTGCCATCCCGGAACTGACATAACGAACCCGAGCTTGGAAATTGTTGTTGGGGCGATCCCAGAAACCCTACGGCGAACAATGTAACGCTAAGGGCGAGCTCGGAAATCTGAAAAGAAGGAGCAGGAAGAAGTAAGCAGGACGATAGTGAGGAGGGCGGCCAAGGTGAGGTCCAGGAGAGAATGGGGGGGAGGAGGAGAAGGAGAAGGGAGAAGGCGGAACACGAGGAAGCTCCTCTCATCGTGACCCCCTCCATCTTTCTTTCTAAGTCTTATTATTTGTCGTTCCATCTCTCCACCTTCCCTCCACTCTGCATCCCCCTTGTTGTTCTCGCCTCTATTTCCTCGCTCTCTCCCTTCGTCCCGCTTTCTTGCCTCCTCCCTCCTCCTTCTTGATTATTTTCCATCGTCTTACTCCACTTCACTTCCCTTCCCCGCCCTCTCGCATCCGACACCGACTTGGACGAGGAGTAAGACCACCACCACTTCCGGAAAATCCACGACGGCGACGACGACGACGATAACTGCGAGTTTGGAAGCGACGGGTCCCGACGACGACAGGCGGGCGAGTGAGCGGGCGGGCGGATCTTCCCTTCCTCCATGATCCTCGATCAAATTCTTCCCTCCCTTACTTCTCGTCCCCTATCCGTCCCCCTCCTCTCCCACTCCCCCCTCCTCCCTCACCTTGTCCTTTTTCGCCTTCCCCCCTCTTTCGACTCACGGACCTCTCCTGTAATGAGTTCAGACGAAGACTTGGAGGGAATCGGCTCCATTCGAGCAGAGGGGCGCCATGACGGCCCAGGAGAGAAGGATGATGAGGAGAACGACAGCGTGGACGGAGGCCAGGAGGACGAGGGAGCGGAGGAAGTGGAGGAGGAGAAGGAGGAGGAGGCGGCGGAGGAGGAGAAGGAGAAGGAGCAGCGTCCTCCTCCTTTATCCATCCCTCTCGCCCTCTCCTCCCTCTATCTCCTCCCAGCTCCCCGCGTCAGCCCCGCTTGCAGGATATGGTGGGCCCTGGTCTCGAGAAAGCGGGGGCACGAACACTCGCTCAGAGGGTGGTGGTGGTGTGAGGGGAGGAGGGATGATGATGAGACGACCGCGGAAGAGGAGGAGGAGGAGGAGGAGGAGGAGGAGGAGGAGGAGGAGGAGGAGGAGGAGGAGGAGTAGGAGGTGGAGGAGGAGGAGGTGGAGGAGGAGGAGGAGGAGGAGGAGGTGGAGGAGGAGGAGGAGGTGGAGGAGAAGGAGCCCAGGCGGTTGTTCGTTATCCTCGTCTGTCTGGGTTCTCGTTTTGAAGGTTTGCATGAAGCACTGCTCGCGGATCTCCCCCTCTCCCGCCTGCTCCCTGCTGCTGCACAGCTGGCCAGCCGTGCTCCCTCCCGCCCCCCCGCCTCCGCCCTCGAGCTCCCCCAGGGGGGTGGGCTATGACCAGTGTCCCGGCCAGTTTCCCCGCCAGTTCCCCGGCTCCAGGGAGGCCGAGCGGAGTGGGGCCCCACGCAAGCCGAGATCCCTCGCGAGACCCAGCTGCGCAACGGTCGCCACGTTCGCCGGGCTCCTGCGGAGCCCAGCGGGGCGGGGTCCCCCGCGCGGACACCAGGCGAGACCTCGCGCAGCCCCTCGGGGCCGCCCCGTGCTCCCTCGTCGTGGGGAGGCCAGCGGCGCAGCCGTCCCCGAGCTCGTGGGCTCCTGGGAGGCCCGGCGAAGTGGGCTCCCACGAAGACTCCGACGAGGACCTCGCGCTCCCTCGCGTGGGAGGCCCAGCGGCGCTGGGTCCCAGATCGGACGTCGCGCTCCCTCGCGGGGCTGCGAGTTGCGCAGCCGTCGCCCTTGTTTCGTCGGCTCTTGAGGGTCCTCGCAGAGCGGGGTCCCGCGCATGACCTGGCGAGTCTTCGCGCTCCCTCTCGGCGCTGTCAGTCCTGCAACGGCCACCATTTTCGTGCTCTCCTGGGAGCACCGAGCGCGTTCTGCTACTCGCAAAGTGCCTGCTCGCAACCTTCCGAACAAAAACATATGTCGGTGTTGATGTAATGTATCGTAGATCCCCCGCGGCGTATCCAAGCCATTTGCGAGTAGTTACCTGGCGAGTGGTGGAACGCGCTCGTCGATGGGATGCCCAGCAAAGTGGGGTTGCAAGAACTCCGACGAGACCTCGCGCTCCCTCGTGGGGACGCCAGCTGCGCAATCGTCACCATTTTCGTGGGCTCCTGGGAGGCCCAGCGGAGCGGTGTCCCACGCTCTCCCTCGCGGGGCTGCCGACTGTGCAATTGTCGTTACTTCCGTCGGCTCCTGGGAAGCCTAGCCAAGCGAAGCCCAAAGCAGATCCCAGCGAGACCTCGCGCTCCCCAGCGAGGCTGTCAACTGGGCAACCGTCGCCTGCGCTACCTGTACCAACTGCGAAACTCTTGCCACCTTCGTGGGCTCCTGGAGTGTAACATGCCCAGCTATAAGCCTCACCTTCCCTGCGCGATGCCAGCTGCGCAGCCGTCGCCACGCTCGTGAGCTGATAGGAGGCTCGGCGACCTCGTCGTCAGCATGTTTTTCATTCCTGTCCATGTCCCTCGGTGGTGCACCATACGGGTCCCATGAGGTTGCCCCACAGCACCTCCCCGTGTATCATTTGCAAGAGACCGCTTCAGTCGTAAAGTTCTTTCGTTGATGCTGCCAATGTTGCATTGTTTGGGTGCGTCCGTGGACGTTTCAGCCCGTGCCTTTGCCGCAGAGTTTGAACCTGTGGGTTCACCCATCTGGCAAGTGACGCTTTTCGACTTTAGGGCTTCGGCCGTTATTCAGGCTCTGGCCACCGATGTTACAATTGTGTTCAGGGACTCCTTGCGCTTAGTTGACGGACCTGGAAGAAGAGGAATAGAGTTATGGGCTTGTCCCTCTACAGGTGGGATATTCAAAAATAGTCAAATAATAGTTAGTGGATTATTGTTTGTGCATTGTTTGATTATTTTGGGGATATTTTTTTAGTATTTTAAATTTGTCGTCCAAAATCCCCCTGTAGAGGGACAGGCCCGACTTAGGAATAGAGGTACAACAGGATGTTCTTGAGACTCAGCGGGGCGTTGCCAGCCCTACCGCACGGCCTGTCAGGAGTAGCAGAGCCCATTTCCGTGCATACAGGAGGTGGCCATGCGTACATTTGCCGCGATATGACTTGCGTTTCCGAGTTCTACTCAGTCACCAGCCTGCGCTGGGCACTGACGCCCACCCAAGGCACCCACCTCCGTTAGTCGCCTGGCTGCCCTACCCCCGCGGCTGCCACCGCGCCGCCGCTAGGCCCCCCTCCCGACGCCGCCCCCTGCCGCCGCTTGGCCCCGCTGTGAGCGGGCCCGGCTTCCACCTCCCCGCCGTCGTCGGGCGCCTCCCCTCCTCCCCCCGTGCATCGCGACTTAATTTGCAATTGTTCGTCCAACATTTGCCCTTCCGCCATCGCAGTAACTCTGCCTAGTCGCTGACGGGGAAAAAGTGTGTGTGTGTGTGTGTTTGTGTGGTGTCTGTGTGTGTGTGTTTGTGTCTGCGTGTCTGTGTTTCCGTGTGTCGGTGTGTATGTATGACCGCGCCTGCGGTTCATCTGTGCCGCCGGCTTAAAATTTGTAAGTGTGTGTGTGTGTGTCTGTGTGTCCGTGCGTCTGTGTGTGTCGATGTGTCCTTGTCATGTGTGTCGGTGTGTCCCTTACTCGCCAGCGCAGTCTCTCTGCCTAGCCGCCCGACGCAAGAAGTGCCTCTGTGTGTTCGGGCTGCTCTGTAAAGGCTGGCGCGGCCATCTGCGAGCTCTTGGCGGCGTCCGGGGTGGTGCTGCCCTGGCGTCAGCAGGAGGGGCGGGAGGCATTCATGAGGGAGGCGAAATTTTACGAACATTCGCAGTCATGCTTGTATGTTGTTGTCACTGGCTGCTGTCACTGGCGTGTGTAACGGCGTAGAGCACCACGATCGCGTCTTCATTGGAGTTTTTTCAGCCAGAGATTTTGGAGTTGCCAGGCGAGGGTGAGACTCTTGGGCATTTGCTGTGCTCTCTGACAGCAGGTACGCGGAAACCGCTTCACACGAACCCCTCGTCTTCGTTCTGTGTGCGAGTCATCGCTCGATTGCAGATGAATCGGGTTAGACATGACAAGACTTGAGAACAGCGTAGACATTCACAATACGGGAAGTGCACGCATTCTGATTGGAGAGCTTCGGCGCCAGTCTGCGATCGGACATCGCCGAGACAATACACTAGTTAGATCTACATTCGAAGTGGCGCCTGTATTTTTGCGCGCAGGTGGGCTGGGTTGCGGGTGTTTGGGCCGTGCGGCGTCGTGGTCAAGTAGATGTCAGGCTTTCTGATCAGTGCAGTGAACTCCTATTCAGAGTCAAGGTATGCTCAGGAGTGGCCACCTCAGGTAGAAAAGCATAGAGCCTTACCATGTTTCCGCCCTTCGTAGTTGGTCACCTTTTTTCGTTGCTTGCTTTGCTGGGTGGGTTTTCTGCTTATTTGCCGACCCGATTGGCATCTCGGTTGGTAGTCTTGCTGCCTGATTGGTTGGTTGATTGGCTGTCTGGCTGATGGGCAGGCTTGCTGGCTGATTTGATGGCTGGTGGGTTGCTTTTGAGTTTCGCTTCAACGCAGAAGGGGTCAAAGGAAGGGGCAGAGCCAGGCACGCTTGCATGCGGGATCGCTGCTGTGCGAGCAGAACCAGTTGCTGACCGAGCGCGGCTCCACTGCTTTCTGCGAGGGATCTGGGCCTCGACGGCCCAGATCTGTAGCTTTAATCAGGTGTCGTGGTCTTGGGAGCGGGCCCGATGTTGTGTTTACCAGGGGCCGTGACCTTGTGAGCACGGATTTATCACTCGCTTGGCAGGGATCGTGGCCTCGGGAGTGCAGGCCATCATGTCATAAGGATCCATCACGTGCGACTGGGTTCCAGTGCACCCAAGGATTCTGAGAATTTGGCTTGGTGGTGCTATTCCATTCCCAGGGAGGTCGCGCTTTCTCGCAGGGACTTCGAATGTATCAGGTTGGGGAACTGATCGAATTGATGCTCCTCAGGCCAGGTTGATGCGGCCAGCAGGGGTGATGGTTGTCAGTTTCTGGATCCTGGTTATCTGTTACTTGTTCGAGATGGCTTGTGCTTGTGACGGAGATTATGCAATCCGTGTGAGTGTGATGTTGAAGTTGCACGGCGGGGCATCAGCAAGACCAGCAATTTGAGCCCGCACAGCTGGAGCACGGTGGCGCCAATGATGAATCATGTTGTGGCGACGATGGGGCGTCTTGAGGGCGTCCTGGAAGGCCGCTGTGGGGCCCCTTGGGGGCCCCTGGGGGCCTCCAGGGGGCCTCCCCCCGCTGGGGGGATACCTTATCCGATTAGGGAGGCGTTTGTATCCGTGCCCAAGCTTCCGTTGGATGTCTACCGACTTCCAGATTATGGATTTCTGACGGCGGGACCAAGGTATAAGATCGAGGTCGCTTCGGGGAGGGTGCCCGAATGTTCTTCGTGCTTGCTGGATGTTCTTGTACATTCTGTGGGAGGGTGCCCTCGGTGGTCTTCTCTGGTCTAGGCTGGATTGGCCATCGGAGGGTCTCATGTTCTCGTAGGACGCTGTTCTGTCCCAGGTCTGAGTGCCTCTACAGTGAGCGGCTTGAATAAGGAACACTTACTTTTCAAAAGGGGATCGGTCGTTCCTTAAGGCTTGCATGCGTTGCGTATCGTTCCTTGTGCGTTTTTTTTTTTTTTGTTATTATCGTTCCTTATGCTTGTTTCCTTGGAAAACAGGGGCTTCGTTTTCTATGTATTGTTCCTTAGGTCAGGCCGATGACTGTACTTGGCGTCGCTCGGACGTGTGGATGTCCTCTCGGCGCAGACCGTCGAGGAGCAGATCCCGGATCACCGTGCCTCCCCCCCCCAAATCGGGGGCGGAAAAGAGGGGGGTGATGACTAGGGGGGGGGGGATATCATGGCGGGGGCCATGATATCTCCCCAGATTTCGTGGCGCCTCTTCTTGTTTTATTACGTCCCTGGCACCCCCGCTGGGCCGCGCACATGCCGCCGGTCATGATTTGCACCCCCCCCTCTTGGACACCCCCCTCTTTGCCGCTCCCGACCAAACAAAAAAAGCAAGAACGCGCGGGGGACCGACGGGTGCACGGGGCGCGGGCGTCCCAGCGATGGCGAGCTCTACCGGCTCCTTGTGCAAAGGCCTACAGTGCCGTTTTCACTACATGCTCCGCGTGCGGATCATGTATCGAGCATGCAGGGATTCAGCTTTTAAAAGCAACGATGAGTTCATCTGTAAATGCATTCCTAAATTCATCAGGTAGTACTCATGTAATGCAAATCCTATATGTCTAAAAATCCCATGTATCAAAAACTACCCTGTCGACCGTGATCCGCACCGGGAGGCTGAGCCTCCCGAGCCGACGGGCGCCGCGGAGGGGGCGGACGCCGAGCGGGCGCTGCGAGCGGGCGCCCGGCTCGGCGGGCCGGCTCGGGGAGCCTCGACGACGGCACCGGCGCTCCGCCTGCGCGGGCAGCGACGGCGGCGACGACGGCGGCCTGGGCAGCCTCGCGTCGTGGAATTCCGGTGGCAAATCATGGGGGCCGGGTGTGCCCTCTCAGTTCCGTCTTCAGCGTCGGTTTGGCGTCTGGAGTCGATGGGATAGCGTCGATCTAGCGTCGTTCCGCGCAGATCTGCCGTCGATGAGCGTGGATTCGCAAGAGCCGACAAGATGGCATGGGAGGCTCCCATGAGTTGCCACCGACGTGGAAACATCACAGCGGAATGTGTTGGGTGGCTTCCGTGGATGCCGCCCGCTCCCGTGGGCTTGCTCGCCGCTCCTCCTCCCGTCTTGGTCCGACTTGGTCTATGCTCTCTGCGCCTGCATCCACTGCCTCAGCCCCTAGGTGGGGCCGTGATGCCGCTCCGCGCGCAAGGCCAGGCTGCCTCGGCACAGGCGGGCCGCACTGGCCACTCCCGACGAAGCTCGTCGTGCTCTCCCGTCCTCCTCGGCCGCCCTCCGGCCCCGTCACCTGTTGTTTTTTGCAGCCAGATGCTCGGTGCGTGCCCGAGCCCCCCCCACTTTTCTCGGGGGTGGACGGACCTCCTACCTTGACACGCCGATTAAGGAATTGGCCGTTTTCGGTTCGCGGGAGGGCGTCGCGGCCGTCATTTTTGCGGGTCCGGGTCCGTCGGTTTCGGCCTTAGGCCGTTTTCACTTTGGCGAGGTTTGTTAAAGGGAGGTTTCTCCACCGCCGAACTCCGCCGAGCGCGTTCCCCTACTCGCAAAGTGCCTACTCGCAAACGTCCGAAAAAAAAAAACACGTCCGCCTCGATGCCATGCAGCGCACCTCTCCCCCACGGCGGGCCCAGGCCAGTTGGCGAGCAGTGCCTCTGCGAGCGGCGGAACGCGCCTGCCTACCACTGGGAGCGCGCGTGCGGATCGCCGCGCTGCGGCGGACCAAGTGCTGGGCCGTGTGTCGGCCCTGCCCATGCCCCGGGGCCGTCGGGCTGTGCGCGGGGTGAGAACGGGTGGCCTTCCCTCGGAGCAGGCGCGCGCGCAGCGGTGGCCTCTGAGGAGGCTGAGGCGGAGGAGGAGGAGGATGAGGAGGAGGAGGAGGAGGCGGAGGAGGAGGAGGCGGCGGAGGGCTTTTGGGAGGCAGGAGCCTCCTTTGAAGGGCCCAGGGACCTCCGAGAGGGCTTCTGAGAAGCCCCGGCGGCCTCGTAGACGCCCCCCCCCTGCGTGCTTTTCGGCGCCCCCCTCTCTTCTCAGAAGGCCGGCCTTCGTGCGCGCCGCAAGTGGCAGTGGGCGGACTTCGGAGCCTCGGGTTGCTGTCAGCCTGGCTGGTCGGGCCGCTCGTTGAGCAACGAGACGTTGAAGAATCTGGCGGGGAACAGGGTGACGATGACGACGATGAGCAAGCAGATGCATGGTGGTACATGAAAGGCATCTGCGTGGTAGACGCTTCTCTTCCCGGCATCGCAGAGCGGCCCCCCTGGGAAGTTGCTCCAGGACGTGTCGACCGTCTTCTGGACTCGAGCCTCGACGGCTGGATTCGTGCCTGCGAGGCCTCTCGCCCCCTCCCCCCGCCGTCGACAGCCCCATGACGGTATAGGTTCGTGTCGTGCCGGCGCGGTGGCGACCCCAGCGCGGGCGCTCAAGGTTGAAGGCCGCTGGTGGCCCAGACTCAGCTAATGTGGAACGGTGTGGCGAACGAGAAGCGGTCGATCGTTGAACGCTGAACGATCCGCGCGGTGTCCGCAGCCCACACCGGGGTCGTCACGACACGAACCCGCCGTGACACCCGCGAGCCCCGGGGCTGCGCGCACGGGGCTGCGCGCAGCCGCCGGGACGACTGGCGCCCAGGAGGTGTGGTTGGGGCATCGCTGAGGCGTACAGCGCCGAGGCGGGCGAGGAAGATGGGGGCCCCCTGTGAGGGGGGAGGGGGGTGGGGCGGGCGGAGGGGAAGGAAGAAGGAGGGGGCCGTGGAGAGGACAGGGAGGGGTAGGAGGAGGACGGGGCAAGAAGGGGACAACGAGGAGGAGGAGGAGGAGGGCGAGGTGGACAGGGAGGACGAACATTGGGAGGGGCACGAGGTAGAGCAGGAGGAGGAGGAGGAGGAGGCGAAGGAGGAGGAGGAGGAGGAGGAGGGAGGAGGAGGCGTATGAGGAGGACGAGGAGGAGGGGGAGGAGGAGGAGGAGGAGGAGGAGTTGGACGAGGAAGGGGAGGACGGTGGAGAGGAGGATGAGGAGGAGCAGTAGGAGGAGGAGGATGAGGAGGAGGAGGAGGACGAGGAGGAGGAGGACGAGGAGGAGGAGAAGGAGGGGGGGGGAAAGAATGAGGGGCAGGGGGGATGAGGGGTAGGAGCATGGGGGGTGAGAGCAAGGGGATGAGGACGGGGCCGAGATCGAAGGGAGGACCAGGAGGTCAAGCCTTGATGGCCGCCCGATGCTAAATATAAGAAGAGGACGACAACGGGGAGTACGAGGAATAGGAGGCGGAGGAGGAGGAGGAGAAGGAGGAGGAGGTCGACGACGACGACGAGGACGTGGAGGAGGAGGATTAGCAGGAGCACGATGAGGAGGAGCGAGGAGGATAACTGGTAGGAGCACGAGGAGGAGAGGCCCTGCGTGTGCTGCCGAGGCTGCCAGCAGTGGGGCGTCCCCCTGCAGGAGCTGGGGCCAGAGCGGGCCTCCGCCGTCCTGGCCGAGTGCCAGAGGCGGGCGGCCGCCGCGGGGGGCCGGGGGGGGACCAGGATCCCGAACTCTGATCGGGAGGGTCGGACTGGGCACGGCGCTGGCAGCACTTGGGGCGTTCCGAAGAGGGCCTCGCCTTCGAGGATCGAAGGAGCTGTCATCTCTTCCCTGGCGGAAGGCGGCGGACGGTCGCCTCTGCCAGCGGGAGCCGGCGGAAGCTCGGCGGAGGGCGGCGGAAATGAAAGATGTTGTCCCAAGAAATGACGACAATTTGAATTCAGGGTCTCTGGAATCACCCATTTGTATCCACATCCATTGCGTCTTGGACTTCCTGCGAAGGAGCGCCAAAAGGCCGAGGCGCAACGAACGGCGATGATTATCGAGCCTCTAGTGGTCAGACATGGCTTCCATATCCACTTCGCCTCGGGCTTCTCGGGATGGGAACCCGGATCTCCACAACTGTAAATTTTGATTCACCTGCAGAAAAATGGTGACGAAGACCGACAGTACTGCTTTTTCATTTTGGACATCCGCGGACGACTTCTGTGCACCGTTCCGCGTTGGTCTCTCCCGAGGCGTCGTCGATCTTCGACCCAGGCATGATACGGTGCATTTTTGTTTTGCCCTCAGAGCCAAAAAGCTATGCACCGTACAGAGTTGGATCGCGGCCCGAGGGGCGTCTGAATATGGTACGGTGCATGGGTGCCGGCGTTGCAGAACAGGACTCGCCGAGACAGAGCGCCGCTTGCCCCGCAGCGGCCGCTGTCGGTTTTGGACGACACGTGTCCCCGCGCCGCTTGTTCCGTCGCGCGGCCCTGCGTCTTGGGGAGGGCGCCGCGGCCACCAGGGCGAACGCTGCCTCTGGCGCAGTGGGTTGGCCGTGGGGTCTGCCGCGGTGCCGGCGCCGTCCACGCGGGGCGCGGGACGCAGGGCTTGCCGTGGGTCTGCAGTGGTGTCAGCGCCGTCCACTTGGGCGCGTCGAGAACCTACGGCGCGGCAACACGTGCTGCTTGGCATCGCGCCCAGCTTGCTCGTGACCATCTCGGGCGTCCAGATCTGCCCGGCCCTCCCGGGATCCTCGGGAGTTCAGGGCTTCTGGAGGGGGGCCCTCCAGGATCCCAAAGGGGGCCCTGCAGGCTTCTCTTTCCCCCCCGCACGCATCGCCCCTGCATTCCAGGCGACGCCCACCGCGCCCAGTTTGCTCGTGACCATCCCCGGCGTCCATACCTGCCCGCCCCTCCCCCGATTCTCGGAGGGGGACCCTCGAGCTCGACGCTCCGAAAGCGGGAGGCGAGGGCCGAGGGCCCCCGGGAGGCCCTCGCAGGGGCTGCCCCAGCCTGTGCACACCTCCTTGCGTGCCCGTGGCCCCGCACGACGCACAACTCAAACCACTCGGCTGCTCTCAGCCATCTTGCGGGCAATAGTTATATCCACATCCAGTGAGTCTTGGAGTTTGGGGCTGCCTTCCCTAGAAGCTGAGGGCGCACTGGATATGGATAAACATCTGGCCCCCCAGAGGCTGGATGTTTACCCATATCCAGTGCGACTCGGCCTGGTACCCCTTCCCAAACATTCCAAGACGCTCTGGATATGGATATAAGTATTGCCCGCACATCTCCTCAACGAGTGCCCCCCCATCACGACGACACGACGGGGCGGGAGACCTACCACGGCTGGAGCCAGGGCGGCAGTGGCGGCGGCGACGGCAGCGGCAGCAGTCCCTGCCTGCTTGCGCTGCGCGCGAGCCGCTTTCGTCTCGGTGTCGAGCGCGGCGAGAGGGGCAGCCCTGCCGACCTGCTCACCCACCGCCCTCCTCCTGCCCCACCTCGTCGTCGTCTTCCTCCCCGTACTCCCCGCGGTCGCCGTCCTCCTCGTCCTCCTCGTTCTCTTTCCGATCTTTGCCCCGTCACCACCCCACTCCTCCCATCTCCCCTCTGGGCCACCCTGTGCGACAGAGAAATGTGAGCACGTTTGTAGGTGGATTTCGTTATATATCGACAGATTCTTCGCCGAAGGCGTTGCTCAAGCTCCACGTTCATCCGGTCGTCGTCGTCGTCGTCGTTGTTGTGCGGCGGGTGCCGCGGGGAAATATGTTGTTTCCATCCTTCAATAAAGGCGTCGGGAAGAGAAGTTGCTCAAATGGTTTAGGGTGGATTTGTAGAGACTTCTGGGTTTCACGCCCCCCCCGATCCCGTTGCCAGGCCACTCGGAGCAACATCCCCGCGCCGACAATAAACGAACATCGCACAACAGCTTCATCCGCCCTCTTCTCCTTCGCCCGTCAGATCGGATGGGGGAAGCGCAGCGAAGGGGTGAAGATGAGTTGGGATGGAGAAGCACGTGGTGTGATGGTTTGAGAGAAAGTGGGGACAATGGAGTAGGGGATGGGCCGCCGCATATCCTGGCAGGCACCTATAGTTTATGAGGCGCGGTTCCGTCAGACCGTGCAGAAGGTACGCTTGCCTTTTTTGAGATCTTTGTCGGTCTTCGGAGGTCACCGGAGGTGCCCAGAGAGTCCCAGGCCCTCAACGGCCTCCCGAGGTTCCGAAGGAATCAAAGGCCACAAACTCAAGTGGTGGGAGGATCGAGAACATCACAGAACGCACGGCCGCAGTTGGGCGCCCCCCCGCCAACGCACTTGCTCGAGCTCCTCCTCCAGCAAGGTGGGCGGCACTGAGCACCAGCAAGCTCCGCGCCGAGTGCAAGCGGCTGAGCCTGACCACCGAAGGTCGCGCGCGGGGCGGGTCTGGCCTGCGTGGCCCCTACTCGAGAAGCTCTTTGAGCGAAAGGGCGTTCGACCGTATAGCCGATCTGCAGGCAGGATGTAGTCAGAGTCGGTGGTCCCCCTTGCATCCTTGCCTCTTGGGCCCATCTTTGGTCATGCCGTCCCCGCAAAAGCGTCACCTGTGGTCCTGATTACGCTTCTGACACTTGAGGGGCTTTTGTGGGGGGGGCGTCTCGCGGGAAAGGTCTTGACCACCTGGCCCAGCGCACGCGTACCTTCTGTGAGCCGAACATTGTGACACATTGCAAGCTCTCAGATGTTTTCGGGCTCGAAGAGGCGAGCATCAGCTGTTTGGGCTGCACTGTCTCGGAATGAGGGTTCGAAGCGCCGATCTGCCCAACCACCATGTTGCATGGAAGCAGGCCAGGGGAGGGTTGTCCAGGCGTGGGGGGGGAGGGCATGGGTGCTGTCCGTCGTTGCCAAATTTTGCCGAGGTGCGAGGTCGGAATGTATGCGGTGCCACTGGTTTGGAGCCTGACTTCACAGGCTACCACGAAGGTGTGGACGTGGCTGGGCGCGGGGCCCTCCTGGCGCCCAGATCTGATCGTATCCAGCGCCTTCCGAGGTACAGTCGGGGCCCTGAAGAAGGAACCCTTTTCGCTGGGGAGGGGTTCCGCGTTCCTTAATTGTTTCACAGCTTGCCGCAGGTTTTCCTTATGTTTTCGATCGGAAATCGAAGTTTCACCTATGGAGGAAAAAAAGGGGCCTCGTTCCTTATTTAGGGTTCCTTAGGTCAACGCCACGACTGTATTCTGGACGATGGGTTCCCCAGAGTTGCGACATTGCGGGGCTCGGAACACGGCAGGTTCGCGCGGCGTTGACGCAGCGGCCGCTGTAGGGCATGTCCAGCAGTACCCATGATGCACGATTTCTCCCGTGCCGTACAGAAGGGTCTTTGGTATCTGCGGCGCTGGCTGTGGGAGCACTTTTTTTGGCTCCCTGCCCCTGAGCGGGGAGGAGGGCCTGAGGCAGATGGCGGCGCGTCGCATCTCCGGTGCATCGACGATGCGACACGATTTGGAGCCCGATGTGTCCCACGCCGACGTTGCCTATGCGTCGTCCGTGTGCTCGTTGGCGATTCGGCGTCGTCCTCCGAGTCCATCTGCGCGGACCTCATTTGGGAGGCCTTGAGAGGGAGGGGGGCAGCAGCGCCACTGGATAGACTGATGCCATGGGGTCGGGTGATATCCTATTGGGGCTGGTCGTCGTCCATTCCCCGTCGTCTGCCTTGGTGCTTCTCATCTTCCCTCATTCCTCTGGTCCTTCCGAGTCCTCAGACTAATTGTTATTCCCTACATGCTTAGTGGAATTATGTTTTTACCTTTCCCGCGTCCCACTTGCGTCATCTGCCTTGACCTCCCCCTCCATTTCTCCCTCTCGCCCGCAGACACGCCAGGCACACGCAACACACACCAGCCACATTCTCGCATGTATACACATCAGACAACACGCTCGCACAAGCAGACACACAGCATACAGACACACTCGCGACATACACATCATAGGTACGCGACGCATGGAAGGCACCGACCTGAGACACACGACCACATATTGCTGCACACACACACAACACAGACGCGCACACACACACACACAAACCGTCCACAGACATGATTAACACACGCGCGCACACATTGTCCGTTTCGGGCTCACAAATCGTGGCAGGCTTGGCGCTTTCTCGACGCCAGAGTGTGTGCGCTGGGGGTGGGAACGCTAACCGCTTCGGGCTGGCAAAGCGCGGCAGGCGTGGCACTTCGTCGACGCCACAGGGGGTGTGCTGGCGGTTGGGGTGCAATCTATTTCGGGCTCGCCATATTTCGGGCTCGCCAAGCGTGGCAGGCGTGGCGCTTCCTCGAATCCACATGGGGGGGCCCTGGAAGTGGGAGAGCTATCCGCTTCGGGCTCGCCAAGCGTGGCAGGCGTGGCGCATCCTCGACGGCATGGGTTGCTCGGGGTGGGTGCGCTATCCGTTCCGGTCTCGCCAAGCGTGGCCGAGGCGGCACTGTCTCTACACCAGACGGGGTCCACAGGGGGCCGGGGGCGCTAGGCGCGCCAATGTCGCAGAGCGTGGCAGGCGTGGCAGTTTATCGACTCCCGGCAATGGTTGCAGGGCGCGACAGGTCGCGGCACATTCTCCATGCCGCAGGGGGGGGCGCAAGGTGTCTGGTGGCTCTGAGTGCCTGGGCCGCACATCGTGGCGTGCGTGGCACTTTCTCGGCACCAGAGGATGTGCGCAGAGGACGCACGGACCATAGCAGATTCGAACATAGCAGGGTGCAAAATGAGAATACCTCAGCAGGGCCTTAAATGTGTATGTGGGGTTCCTCGGTAGCGTAATTTTGTGGCTCGGGTCCCCAGGAGCTCTCGACCTCTTCTCTGAGACTGATTCTTCATCCTGGCGATTCCCTTGACGGTGACAGGGGCCGAAACAAGCCACGGGAAGCCCAAATCGCAGAAATGACGCAACCATCTCGATCTTCCCAAGGCGGGTAACGTATCCTTCTCTCCCTCTCGCCTTTCGCTTCCTTCCTCTCTCGCTCTCTTTTTCTTTATTGGTCTTGCTTGTTTTTCTGTACTGTCAATCTCTCTCTCTCTCACTCTTTATTTCTCTTTGTTTGATCATTTATCTCTCTCTCTCTCTCTTTCGTTTCCTCTTCTCTCTCTCTCTCTCTTTGTTTTGTTTTTCTCTTTCCCTCTCTCTCTCTCTCTTTCTCTCTGGTCAAGCGTAAGGATCGATCCATGGCCAACAATCAAACACGCCATGCTTTGATCAACCTTTCTTGTAGTAAGCTTCCTCGGGGCAGATCTCGGATGAGGGAGATCTACATATCAGGTGTCAGGCCGGCAGCCAGATATGGTTACACGATTCTGATAATGCCGGGGAAGGAGCTTACCGAGTTCAGGAGCGTGCTTTTACCGAGCTCACGAGGAGCTTACGGAGCATAGGCATAATGCCAAGTAGATCTATGAGCACGATACGTGCTTCCTGCATGTTCGGCGAGGAAAAGCGTATTGGAGTTCCTCAACTCTGTAGTTGATCCCGTAGTCCAATCTGGAGATCCCTCGAGGCGCAGCAGCTCCCATCAGGGCCCCTGCATAATGGCGGTCCTCATGGAGAAACCAGTTCATCGTACAGTCAAACCGCATCGTAAGGATGGGCAACCTTCCCAAGTGTACACCCCTTGCCTCCGTGCCCCCTCGGCCCATCCTTGCCCACGTTCGTTGGCCGCGCCCCGATCGGAAAGCTTCGACATGGCCTTCCGAGTCCCTTGCATGCGTATCGTGCGTCCACAAAAGGTTAGATGGCTTTACGTTCCGACCTCTGGCAAGATGGTTTAGACGACCTTGTGGATTTCATGTGCAACCTCCCTGCCATGGTGTCTAACCTGCTGCAAAGGGGTGTGCAGAGACCCCGCGAGAGAAGGCTCACAAGGAATACCACCTCCTTTGATGAATGCGTTTTGGTTGATCCCCGATCGTGCCTTCCAATGCTCGAAGAGAACCACCGCGCGAGCCAAGTACTGGAACTGTGCCTGTGTCGCCCAGGGTGCTTGGACCGCCGACTTTCTCCAGACCTCAGGGCACACCTCGGACGGGAAGTGTCCATGCTGCAGGCAGCCTGGCTTCCCTTGTCACCACCAGTGGCTACTTGAGCCCTCTGAGATGGCTAAGGTCCAAGAGGAAATGACAAGCTCATAGGTCTGCTCGGACCGGCGAGCGTTCTGATCACCTGGTGTGGAGTTGGCTGATGTTGTTCCGGCCCGATGCGTCCTTCCCTCCTTCCCTCGGCGGCGACGGACCCTCTCCTCCAAGATGGCGAAGGCAGGCCACTTGCTGTCCTGGATTTTGTTGAGCGCAGTGCAAGCCTTGATGTGGAAGGAGACGGATCCGCCACCCAGCGTATCATGAAAGATTTGAGTTGAGCCTCTTTTGCGGCCGCTTTCCGAGAGCCAGGGGCTGAGTACCAAGCTCGGTTTAGGATGGTGGCTCCTACTCCTATCTGGCCCTGTCTGCCCCAGACCCCGCAGTCGACCGACACTGTTGGTCTTACCATTGTTTGTGCGTTCGCGTCGGGTATGCGCAAACCTCACAGTGATTACAAAGGCGCTATCCGACTGCAGAATACGTCGGGCGCCGCCCAGCTGGGGCTTAAGCAGATGTTTGCGGGAGTCCGTAGGTCGGCCCAGCGGTCCCCAGGTTTTGAAGCGGCGGGGAGGCCTTTTTTTCATCCCTGTCCACCGCTTAGAGCAAGTCAGAGTTAGCGGGGCGAACGGTCATTCATTGTCCCTGGGTGAGTGGCTGAAGCGAGAATCCGTGGTGAGCTTATTGTTGTTGTTGCTGTTGCTGTTGTAGTTGTTGTTGATGGTGGTGTTGTTGTTGTTGCTGTTGTTGTTGTTGTTGTTGTGGTGGTGGTGGTGGTGGTGGTGGTTGTTGTTGTTGTTGTTGTTGTTGTTTCTGTTGTTGTTGTTGTTGTTGTTGTTGTTGTTGTTGTTGTTGTTGAGTGTTAACTACTAAATAATTGTTGTTGCTGGACCCCTTACAGGCGCCCTGGCGCTCTCGCCGAGACGCCAGTTACATGTTTATTGACAACGAGGCTCACGCTCGAGCGGTTTGGGGGACCGCCAAAAACGGCCCCCCAGCAACAACAACGCTCCTGCTCGAGACTTCCTTCTGCTTTACTCAGGGCTGGAGGGTGTTCTTGCTCGCCGCCGAAAGCCGCCGTCCTAACAAAACCAGCGCTCCCGCTCGAGATTTCCTCCCGTTTCACCTTGGACTGGCGCGCTAGTCTTTCTCTCATCGGCGCCGCTCCCAGCAAAATCAATGCTCTCGCTCGGGGTCCCTCCCTTTTCACTCAAGACGGTGTTCCTCCTCGCCGCCGAAAACCGCCGCCCCGACAAAACCAGCGCTCCCGCCTGAGACATCCTTCCGTTTTACACTGGACTGGCGCCCAATTCTCGTTTGAATTGGCGCCGTTCCCAGCAAGAACAACGCTCCCGCTCGAGGTTTTTTCATGTTTTCCTGAAGACGGTGCTGTTCCTCGCCGCCGGCATGCCCCGTCCCGACAAAACCACGGCTCCCGCTCGATGCGTCCCGCCTTCTTACTCAAGGCGGTGTTCCTCCTCGCCACCGAAAGCCGCCGCCCCAATAAAACCAGCGCTCTCTCCCGAGAATTCCTTCCGTTTTACGCTGGACTGGCGCCCAATTCTCTTTTGAATTGACGCCGCTCCCACCAAGAACAATGCTCGCGCTCGAGGTTTCCTTTCTTTTTCTCGGGACGGTGCTGTTCCTCGCCGCCGACAGCCCCCGTCCCGACAAAACCATGGCTCCCGCTCGATGCTTCCTCCTTTGTTACTCAAGGCGGTGTTCCTCCTCGCCACCGAAAGCCGCCGTCCCAACAAAACCAGCGTTCCCGCTCGAGTCTTCGTTTTGCTTTACGCTAGACTAGCGCCCTACTCTCTTAAGCACTGGCGCCGCTCCCAGCAACAACAGCAGCCGTGCTCGAGACTTCCTCCCTTTCTATTCAGGGCCAGGTCCTCGCCTCACCGCCGACAGCCCCCATCCCCACCAAGGCAATCCTGTCGTTCGATACTTCCTTGTGCTTTACCCTTCGCTGGGGTTCCATTGGCGGACTCGCATCGGCGCAGCAAGGCGCGGGCATGTGCTTTCAAGGCGGGATATGTTGAAATTCCTCGGAGGAGGTGTTTGCAAGATCTCATTGGGCGGGAGATCTCGGAATGGGAATATCGGACCCCGCCATAGAACAAGAGTCCCCTATGATGTTGATGGTTATCGTGATTGTCGCATGGTTCGTGTGGAAACATCGCGCATGAGGGTAACATGATTGTTGTAGTTGGTGTTGGTGTTGTTGTTGTTGTTGGTGTTGTTGGTGTTGATGTTGCTGTTGCTGTTGTTGTTGCAAGTGTTGTTGATGGTGTTGTTGAACATTATTACTTCTAAAGAATAATTATTGTTGGGACCCCTGGTGCACGACCCCCCCGCCGCGCCTAGGCCGCAGCCTCATTTTCATCATTTTCGTGAGGAAGTCTCAGGCAAAACGATTGGTACCGGATCCGGTTGTTTTGTTGTAATCCGTTTTCCCTTGCAAAAAACACTATAAAATGAAAATTCTTGTTCTTACTTGATCAAATTGCAAGAATCCCTTGCAAAAAATAAGGTAAAGTGGACATTCGTGCGCGCAAGACGAAATCCTTCCAAAACCTTAGGTTTCGTAACGATTTTAACATAAAAACATCAAAAACCCAATGGTTTTTTAAGAAAAAATTGTCAAAATGTCCTTCCGCGCGCGCTGTCCGAATCCTACAAAACCAATGGTTTTTCAACATTTATGTTACATGAGCTCGCGCGAGCTACTTTTTCTTGTTCTAACATAATCAAATTTCAATAATCCCTTGCAAAAAATAAGGTACAGTGGACATTCGCGCGCGCAAGACGACATCCTTCCAGAACCTTAGGTTTCGTAACGATTTCAACATAAAAACATCAAAAACCCAATGGTTTTTCAAAAAAAAATGTCCAAATTTCATCCCGCGCGCGCTGTCCGACTCCCACAAAACCAATGGTTTTTCAACATTTATGTTACATAAGCTCGCGCGAGCTACTTTTTCTTGTTCTTACATAATCAAATTTCAACATCCCTTGCAAAAAAAAGTAAAGTGGACATTCGCGCGCGCAAGACCAACAAAAAACACGACGATCTCAGGAACTTGCCCCAAAAATGTGACCAACTCCGCTCTCTCTGTCTCTCTCTCTGTCTGCTCTCTGTCTCTCTCTCTGTCTGTCTGTGTCATGTATTGTATGTCACAATTGCAGGATGCTGGGCACACGCGCGCCCCGAATAAGTGACCAAGTTCTGTGGGTGTGTACCCCACGCCAGTGTAGTAGCCACGGTCGTCCGCACGCCACGAAGTGAAGTGTCCCAACGTCATAGGGCGGGAAGCTGGGTTTGGGTGGTCGCGAAGAGTCGTTTGGATATTTGGTAGAGCTTGAACTGCCCCCCCACGAAGTGGGGGTATTGTCTCGCGTCGCATGAAAACCCTGGCACTGGTGAGAACACTGAGCGTTCGGGTAAAATGATTGTTGTTGTTGTTGTTGTTGTTGTTCCCTACCTAGGCTCTTACCGTGTGGGCTTAAGGGGCCGGGCAGTGTTCCCCGCCCCGGGCAGTTCCCCCAGGATCCGCCCCGCGGTTCCCCCAGTCTCCTGGGAGCTTTAGCTTTAGCTTTAGCTTTATATTTAGCTTCAGCTTAGCTTTAGGTTATTCAGCTTAGATTTAGCTTAGCTTCAGCTTAGCTTTAGCTTAGCTGTGACTTAGCTTTAGCTTAGCTTTAGCTTAGCTTTAGCTTATATTTAGCTTAGCTGTAGCTTAGCTGCAGCTTAGCTGTAGCTTAGCTTTAGCTTAGCTTCACATGAGCTTTACCTTAGCTTTACCTTAGCTTTCGCTTAGCTTTAGCTTAGCTTTAGCTTAGCGTGAGCTTCGCGTAAGCTTAGCTTAAGCTTAGCTCAAGCTTAGCTTCAGCTTAGCTTTAGCTTAGCTGTAGCTTAAATTTAGCTTCACTTTAGCTTAGCGTTGGCTTTATCTTAGCGTTAGCTTAGCTTTAGCTTAGCTTTAGTATAACGTTAGCTTAGCTTGATATTAGCTTGAGACTAGCTTTACTGTTACTACGAATGCTGCTTTCCTAGGGGCTCCAACTCCTAGGTAGGGCCGCCCTGGGATAATTGCTGTTGTTGTTGTTGGTGTTGTTGTTGTTGTTGTCGTCGTCCCCCCGCGACCCACCCCCTAACCACGCCGCGAGCCACTCCGCGACCCACCCCGCGACCCACCCCACGACCCACCCCGCGACCCACTGGCGATCCAACTTGCAGCCCACCAACGACCCACCCCGCGACCCACCCGCGACCCACCCGCGACCCATCCGCGATCCACCCGCGACCCACCCGCGACCCACTTGCGACCCACCCGCGACCCACCCCGCGACCCACCCGCGACCCACGCGCGACCGATCCACATTGGTTTGAAGAAAAAAATCAGCGTTTGCGGCGGGCTCGTTGTATAATGTATGGAACTTTGACGCCTGCGGCGGGCTTCTCCAGAGTCTCGCAGACTGCCGACGTCCCCACCGCCCTCTCACTCTTCTCCGCATCTGCGGGGTGCTACGTACTTTAGGAGCTCCCGCCTGAGGAGCGACGGGTTGCTTTCGAAAGTGCCGACTGGCGAAGCACACTCTCTCCCTCCACCATCAGGCGTCAGCTGCTGACCTGTTTTTGTCGGATATGCGGACGAAGCTTCTCCTCGATTACGCGGAGATGTTTGGGGCTGTCCGACCGCTTTTCTTTAAGTTGGAGTTTTGGTTGGCCACAGTGCGAAACCCGCTTCTCCAGAGTCAAGCCACCGCCCGACCGGCATGAGTGGCGGGGACTCGATGAGAAAGGTGGTTTTAGATGCAGCAAGTGTGTTTGTAGTCGGCTTGTTTGACAACGATGCTCAGCCTATGCATGGTTGCGCTTGATTCTCCATTGTTTCCAGGCGCCTCGCGGGCGCTGAAACCGATAGGCACCATACGTTGGATTTCGCTGTTCCGAAGCAGACTCAGAAGCCACCGATGTTGTGCACCAGAAGCGGTGCGTACACCAGCCGAGGGCGTCATTTGTCGGAGCCTCTGTTGAAAGTTTCGAGCAGCTCGGAGCCTTTGGTGAAAGTGTGCTCAAGCGGATCCGAGACGGCCGCCATCCCCACTACAAGAAGGATCCCGACGGCGATGATACTGTTGCACCGTGTAAAGCGCCGCGCAAGTCGGTACTCCTGAAGCCTGGCCCCGCCTCGGCAGGCTTTGCGCGCCCAGTCGACAAGGGTCGAGTTGCGTGCCCTGGCCGAGCGGATTCGTGCCAAAACGGCAGCCGCTCAATGAGCGGCCAGAGATCATGGATGTTCTGCGTCGGGCTGTGTGTGTGTGCGTGGCATGCGCTTGGGTCTGCTCTGAACGGCCCCAGCTCCCGCTTCTCTTTGCCTCGGCCGTCGCCCCGTCGTCGTTCCCCCCCTCCTGCATGGGGGCGCAATTCGCTTAACGCGTGTCCCGTGTCGCCCCACTCGCCAGCGCAGTCTTTCTGCACCTTGCCTAGCCGCCTGGCCGCCGACGCAAATTGTGTGCGCGCGCGCGCGCGTGTGTGTGTGTGTGTGTGTGTCTCTCGTGGTCGACGGGCGCTTGCACGCTGCCAGACTTGTCTCGGTTTCCCCCTGGACATGGCCACGGGCGACAATTACTCCGCCATGTTGGTGCGCATCGTTGCCAGCACCTTGGTCTCCGTCGGCTTCGGCGTGTCCTACATGTTTTTCAGCGTCGGCTTCGCCTTCTGCTGAGCCGCAGCGTACTTCGCTCCTGCGCTTTTAGTGCCAGATTTAGTCCGCTGCTTGTTAGCTGCGCTTCGACTTGACGCCGAACCATGTGTCGCTACGGTCGCGATCAAAAAAGTGTGTTTCTCTCTTCCTCTCTCGCTTTCTCACTCGCTATCACTCGCTCTCTCTCTCTCTCTCTCTCTCTTTTTTTTTTCTCTCTCTCTCTCTCTCTCTCTCTCTCTCTCTCTCTCTCTCTTTTTTTTCTCTCTCTCTCTCTCTCTCTCTCTCTCCCTGCCTGCTGCTCCAGAGGGGCGGGGGCGCCCGAGGGCGCGCCCCGAAAGGTTGCGTGGAGAAGTCCGAGATCGTCGCGCGCCTCCGGCAGGCCCGCTGGGCGCCGCCTCTTCTCCCCATCGGGTTCCGCGCGTTCCTCGCGGGCCCCTTTCCCCGTCCTCCCTCCCTCCCCGCCCTACGCGCCTCCCTCCCCTCCTCCTCCCTCCTCCTCTCTTCCCTCTTCCTTCCCCTGCCTCCCTCGCCTCCTTCCCTCCTCCCGCATTCCCCTCGTCCCCCGCGTTCTCCCATGCTCCCCCTCCCCTCCCCGCATCCGCTCCCTTGCCAGCGGTGCGCTGGAAGCCGCGAGCGTCGCGAGAGGATTTGCGAAAACAGCAAGTGGCTACAAGGCCGCCTCCCAAGTGTCCCGCGAGGTTCGAGATCTGTAGCCTTGCTACTGTGGTGGGGACGCCAGGCTGGAGTTTGCCGACGCCTTCGAGAGGGGCCCGCGTCCAATTCCCAATGCTGTCCCGTCATTTTTTCGGAGGCCAACCCGGGCCCCACAAGTTCGAGTCTTACGACTCCCCGGCACGAAGGCGCTCCAGTCCTCTTCCCTGTTCCTCTCTCCGTCTCGTGCCTCCGCCCAATTTGGGGGCGCCGACAGGGCACTGGCCCATGGGGGAAGCACACCCCCGATCGCCCACTGCTCGCCGATCGCGGCCTCGGTGCCGCACCTGCCCAGGAACATGGGGTTCCACCATCGGGGCCTATCTCCCATCTGTCGACAGTGCATCCTCGAATCCAGGCCATTGCTTCCCCACGTCAGCCAGTCCCCCCCCCTTTTGCCCGCCCCCCGACCCCCGTGACTACGGTCGGGACGAGGCGGGGGAGGAGGACGAGGAGGAGGAGGAGGAGTAAAAGGATGAGGTTCTCCGAGGCCCTCGAGGCATCTCCCTTTCCTGGCTGCGGGGTGCCCCGGAACCCAGAGGCTCTTTGAGGTTCCCTCCAGAGGATCTCTGAGGAAGGGGGTCGTGCGTCGCGCCGCGCGCGGCGGGCGCGGGCGCGGCGCGGGCTTCGGCGGAGAAGGACCGCTTTGCCCGCAGTGCCGCGCAGGAGGAGGAGGAGGAGGAGGAGGAGGAGGAGGAGGAGGAGGAGGAGGAGGAGGAGGAGGAGGGGCTGAGGAATCACGAGGGAAAGCGAGGATAGAGCCGGCGGAAACTCCGTTTCCGCGTGTCGCGCCGCCAGTTCTGGCCCACCACGCTTCGGAGCGACACGCTATCCACTTGGCGGCCCCCGAGGGTCAACGTCCCGAGGTTTTCCCTGCCGCCCGCCCCGCGGAGCGGAGCGGCACGCTTCCCGCTCGCAGGGCGCAGCGCGTCGCCAGGGTCGGCGCCGCGACACGCTGAGCAAACGTTCCCGACCGTTTTCCTCCCCCTTCCTCGCCCCTCTTGGCCGTTTTCCTCCCCCTTCCTCCCCCTTCCTCCCCCTTCCCGCCTGAGGGGCGGCACAGAAAAGGGCCCGTTTGGGGCCCTCTGTTTCCCCCCCACTCAGGAAACGGTGCGCCCCTGGCTTCTCAGAAGGCCACCGACACCTTCTAATAGGCAGCCGCCTTCCAAGAGGCCTCCCCCCTCCCTCTGCCCCCTTGCGCGCGCCGTCAACATTATACTGGAATCCCATGCCAAGAAAACTCGTGCTTGCCTGTAGGGTGCCGTAAGATCCTTTGGCTTCGATGGTTTTGCTATGGACAGCATGAAGTCCCCACACCAAAATCAGTGGACGTCCTGGGGTCTCAGGGTTGGGCTTCCTGTGGAGGGTTCCCTGTGGCCGAGCCCCTGCTGCAGCACCCGCCCGGCCCTCCTTGCGCTCGCAGGAGGCCGTGCGGAGCGGGCTGGCCGACGGCGGCCCCACCGGGGCGCCACCGCTGCGCGCCCGCTGCGACGAGAGGGGCATGCCAGGAGAGGCCGCCGCCGCTCCTCCGCGGGACCCCCCGTTCCGGGCCGGCTGGGACTGCGTGAGTCGGGCGTGTCCCTCCCCAGGAGGAATCTCCCAAAGTAGTCCAGGCGATAGTCTGGGGAGGACTCTTCGACTTTTTTTTAAAATGATTTTTGTGTTTGAGAATTTTCTGGTTCTTTCCTGAAGGAGGACATGCCCGACCTGAGGCTAGGAGGGGGTGATGATTGGGGGGAGGGCGCGGCCTGGCCAGGGCCACATGAACGCAAGAAGTTCCACCACCCACCAACCCACCCCGATCCAACCCGAGGGCCCACATTTACCCTCCACTCCCAGTGGGGTGTGCGTCGGGGAGCATTGAATAAAAGCACATGTGGACCCCGTACCCTCCCGTACCCGAAATTGGGGTCTTTGGGTTAGTTTGGGGTGGTCTGGTAGACGGGGCCGTCTTGGCCGGCGTTCGCGCAGAAGGTCGCGCGAAGGTGCCATGGCGTGTCGCGCTTGCGGCCCGCGCAAGCCGCCGCGTAAGGCCGCTGTGTCGTGTTGCGTAAGGTTCGTTTATTCTCATCGCTCATGTACAACCTCCCCGGATATGATTGCCCGTCCTCCTTATCTCAATGGGTCCCCCGGGCCCCCCTCGGGCCGCGCACGTGCCTCGGCCCCGCCGGCGGGTCCAGCTCGATCCGATCGACCCGAGTCGGAGTCGATCTCGGCCGGCCCGATCCGGTTCGGTTCCAGCATTCATTCCAGTGGTCCTCAGACAGGCTGGCAGGACGAGGACCAATTGCTCTAGAGCGTTCTGGAACATTTTCGGTGTGCTGCTCGATGTCAACCGTTCGGGCCATGCGTCGCGGCCGGTCGGGACGGCTCGGGTACCCTGGGCAAATGCTCGACGAGGCGCAGTTGCGGGAGACCATCCCGACGCAGGAAAAACCCTAGAGAACCGACAGCGCCCCCCTCCCCGAGACTTGGGCACGAATGCGGGGGCGATAATTTGGGGGGGAGCACTCTGCCTCCGTCTGGACGGAGGCAGAGGCAGCGGCGCTGGGGCGTCGCGCAGCGGGGGGGGCGGTATGAATGGGATCCGGGCGCCTTCGAAGGGGGCCTTTCTGGGGCCCCGCAAGGGGGCCTTTGGGGCCCAAAACGTGCACCTTTCTCCCCCCCCCCATTGATCGCCCCCCCCCCCATTGATCGCCGATCGCCCCAGGCTCCCCATCGAATCTGAGACGAAGGCAGCGCTCTGCCTCCGTCTCAGATTCGATGCGGCCTGGTGCTTGCACGTCGCTGTGCTGCATGCTAGCGCGGCCGATTCGATTTGGAATCCGACTCCGTGCCGATGCGGCCCGACTCGATGCAAGTTCTGGTCCGGTCCGATGCTGCGATTCGACACTGGTTGCTCCCGCACCACCACCACCCGTCCGCAGCGGCAGCGCTGGACTCGGGCAGCGCCAGGGTGCGAGACCGGGATTCAGGACTGCACGGGGCGCTCCGGAGAGGGCCTCGTCTCCGCCGCGACTCGCCCTCGGCGGACGGGCAGCGGAGGTCGCTGGTGGAAGTAAAACGGCGGGGGCTCCGCCAGCGACAAGCCAGTCTCAGGGTCGAGAGTTGCTTTGCACCTTCGGGGGGCCCTGCATTGTTCTGCTGTCTGCGTGTTTCTTTTCATGTCCGGCGCGGAGTCGAGACGGATTCGACGTGAGTTCGACGCGATTGGGGATTCGATGTGGATTCGATGCACGCGGATAGCGGCGCCATGGGGCAGGCAAATTGCTACGAAGATACAATGTCACGAGATGGCCTGGACACTGGAATCGCGCCGCCCAGGCGTCCGCAGATGCCACAGGCGGCGGTATAGAGAGCAGGTCCGTTGTCGGCCTGCTGGCCAGGTCCCCAGTCGGAGAGGGGGCCGGGCCCGGCGGCTACCACTGGACCGCTTGGAGGCGCCGGTTCTCTGCTGCTTCCCGTGCGAGCAGCCATGAGTGGATGGAGGATCGGCTCCTCAGGATGCGACTCCAGGGAGGGTGAGTTCAGCATCGTTGCTGGTGTATCCGTCGTCGAAGACCAGCCAGATCCGGCATATTCCCGCAGAGTGCGGCCCAGTCCTGTTGAATTTGGTGTAATCCCAGAAAGGGCAATCCCTCCTAATCATGGTCGGCTGATTTGCACTCGATCGTTATGAAGAAGCCCTCCCAGGAGTTGCCTCCTAAGGGTCATTGGGTACATCCGTCCCGAGGCGTGTCGCCTTTCTTGCCCTCTCTGGGCTGGGCGCCGGGGGCCGTCGTTGAGCGCCGCGGGAGGAGCAGGCTTGCGCCATTCCGCCCCCCCCCAGAGGAGGGAAGGAGGCCATGGGCGAGGCCGCTTTTCGGGGGTCTCTCGGGCGCTCTCTGGGGGGTCTCTTTTGCGCCTCGCAGGGGCCGCTTCGGGCCTCTTGGGAGTTCCATTCAGAGCCATGAATCATCAGGGGTAGCTCGGGTCAGGGCTAACTCGGGTTCGTTTTTTCGGGAATCCGAACCCGAGTTGCCCCGGGCCCGAGTTACTCCGGATAACTCGGGCGTCCACAGCCCCGAATCATCAGGGATAATTCGGGTCAGGGCTAATTCGGGTTTGTTTTTCGGGAATCCAAACCCGAGTTACCCCGGGCCCGAGTTACCTCGGATTACTCGGGCGCCCAATTCATGAGTGCCTACTGGCGGTCTCGGGGTTCCTCTTGGACCCGTCTCGAGCAGGACCCCGGAGCCTTCGTGTCAAGTCTTGCTCTCCTGAGCGTGAAGGGCACGGGCCATGAGCGATCGAGGCGTTCGGCCATTTCGTTGGGGCCTTTCTGGAGCGTCGTCGTCGCCACGGCTGGAGTTCCTTTTTGAGATTCTGGTCGGAACGCGCGCCATGCACAAATTCAGTCCTTGATGCCTGGGGTCCCGGATGTTATTTGCCGTGTTCTGTTTTCGAGCTCCGGGGGCGACGCCTTTCCCTCATGCCAGGTGCTCCTCTTCGCTGTTGTCGGCAGGAGAACGGGCGTGCGGAGGCGACCTGGCCTACGATCGGAGGATGGGGGGAGGGGAGGGATGGTCCGTCGTGTTTCCGCCGCCCATGGCTCCGCGAAAATTGCCTGGAGCGGAAATGCCACACCGTTTGTGCCCATCTTTACTCCAGCCTGGGTCAGGGGCCGCGGCTCGCAGGTCCGGAGTTGTACGGCTTCCTCGCAGGAGAGAGAGAGAGAGAGAGAGAGAGAGAGAGAAAACAAAAAACATGTTTTTTCATAGGTTGTCTCGACGCTGAGCTGGAGCCAGCGGAGGGATGGGGAGAGATGCCTACTTTGGTTCCGCTCTCACTTTCAGCCCTGGTGTGTGAATAGTAGGGCCAATGGTATGCGAGGTGAAGCCGAGCCCCCGCCGCCCGCCGCCATGCCCGAACTGCCCGTGTGCCTGCTGTACACGGAGTGCGGTGGGGGCGTTCGTTAAGGAATGTGCCGAGGAAGCTTCATATTCCAGATTTCATGATAAAGTGTGGGGGGGTCACAACCCTCCCAGACGCGCAATTTCAGACCCCCCCAAGACCAGCAATGAAAGGGCGGCCTTTTGCCCAGACCGTAGTGGAACCCTCTATGACAGCTCCAAGCAGACCCCCCCACAGATCAGACCACACCCCTTTTATCATGCAATCTGGAGTACCCTACAGTATTCTTTTCGTATGCGGGCGCCAGCTTTCAGACCCTGGATTTCTTGTCCCATGATCAGGGGCAGAATCCTCACTACGTGGAGATCCCCATAGGTGCCTCTGTTTAAAAAGATCATTGTCAGTGGGATCTGGGAATGCGCGTCTAGCCATGCCACGCAACATGCGAATCTCATGTTGAGACATCCCCACAGAACGGCCACGAACGGAGCCTTGAAGACACCCTTGGCGGCTCCCCTTACGGGTGCTGAAACCAGCGCCCCGCAATTCTGAGTATGAGTTAGTTTGGGTATGAGTGAGCCTCAGCATGAGTAAGGCTGAGTAGGAGTAGATCTGGGTATGAGTAGGTCTGAGTATGAGTAAGCTTGTGTCCATTCGTATGGACCTGTCCGCCGTGAATGTCTAGTCGCAAGAGCTTTCGAATATACACGGGCTTCAGTTGTGACATACTGGTCATGAATCTATTTGAGAATGAGTTGGAGTGTCAATGAGCCTCAGTAGTACGAGCGCATCTCTGCGCATGAGCCTGGGTCCTCCTGGGGCCTCCTGGGGCCTCCTGAAACCTACTGGGGCTTCCTGGGGCCCCCAGGAGCCTCTTGGGGCCTCCTGGGGCCTCCTGGGACCCCCTAGGGAGGATTCGTGCCCCAGGAGAGGCCCAATCTATAGCAACAGACGTACATAAAACATTGCGGATTGGGGCAACAGGAGAAGGGGGCAATCTATAAGAACACACGTAAAACACCAAGGACTCGTGCCCCAGGAGAGGCCCTATAGGAACATGAGTACACAGGAGAAGGACAATATGTGGAAACATACGTATAACATCAAGGATTCGTGCTCCAGGTGAGGCCCATCTATAGGAGCACACGTCAAACACATAGGATGGAAACCACTCCTGTTGCCTTTGAGGCCTCCTGCTCCTGGGGCCTCTCGGGGCCTCCTGTCGCCTTCCGAGGCCTCTTGGCGCTTCCTCTGGCCTCCTGGGGCCTCCTGTGGCTTCCTGAGGCCTCCCGGAGCTCCATGGGGCCTCCTAGAGCCTCTTGGGACATCCTGTGGCCTCATGAGTCTTTCTGTGGCCTCCTGATGCCTCCTGGGACCTCGTGTGGTCTCATGGGGCCTCCTGGAGTCTGTTGGAGCCTCCTGTGGCATCCTGAGAAGAATCTGTGCTCACGAGTCTGGCCACCGATCGAGACATCCTCAAAATCTGGCCCACCTGGGGGGGTGAAAATGAGCGCCTCGCTCGAGACATCCTCCAAATCTACTCCGAAAGCGAAGGATGTTGGGACAGAAAACAAGCAAACCGCTTGAGACATCCCCAGACAACGGCTGCGAACGGGACCGTGCAAAACACCTCGGCGGCTCCCCTTAGGGACGTGAAAATGAGCGCCTCGCTCGAGACATCCTCCAAATCTGCTCCGAAAGCGAAGGATGTTGGAACAGAAAACAGGCAAACGGCTTGAGACATCCCCACAAAACGGGACCGTGCAATACCCCTCGGCGGCTCCCGTAGGGACGTGGAAAAGAGCGCCTCGCTCGAGACATCCTCCAAATCTGCTCCGAAAGCGAAGGATGTTGGGACAGAAAACAGGCAAACCGCTGGAGATATTCCCACAAACCGGCCGCGAACGGGACCGTGCAATACCCCTTCGGCGGCTCCCTTTAGGGACGTGAAAATGAGCGCCTCGTTCGAGACATCCTCCAAATCTGCTCCGAAACCGCTTGAGACATCCCCACAAAGCGGCCGCGAACGGGACCGTGCAATACCCCTCGGCGGCTCCCCTTAGGGACGTGAAATGAGCGCCTCGTTCGAGACATCCTCCAAATCTGCTCCGAAAGCGAAGGATGTTGGGACAGAAAACAGGCAAACCGCTGGAGACATCCCCACAAAACGGCCGCGAACGGGGCGTGCGTGAGTTTCAGCATGAGTAAGTCTGAGTAGGAGTAGGTCTGAATATGAGTAGGTCTGAGTATGAGTAATGTTGTGTCTGAGTAAGTCTGGGTATGAGTAAACCTGAGTGTGAGTAAGTCTGTGTATGAGTAAGTCTGGGTATGCGGAAGAGAAGAAGGAGGAGAAGGAGAAGGAGGAGAAGTATGCGGCGTCCAAGTACTAATTACTCGACGCGGGGCTCCCCATATGTGCATCTCATTATCTTGGTACGTCTTTTTCTTGATATCTGTCAATGAGCGCCTGTGTGCGAGGGCGAACCGCTCGCTCGAGACATTCCCACAGTCTGCAAGCATGAGTGCGACCAATAGCAAATCTGAGAGCGACTGATTCTGAGTGTGAGTTAATATGGGTGCGATTGAGCCTGGGTTTGAGTCGGTATGCGTGTGAGTGAATATGAGCGCGAGTGCGTCTGTGTGCGAGTGGGTCTGAGTATGGACGAATCTGAGTGTGAGCCAGTCTGTGATTGAGCGGATCGTAGCATGATGAGTCTGAACATGAGTGAGTCTGGGCTTGAGTGGGTCTGAGTGTGAGAAAATGTGTGTGTTAATGAATATGAGTGCGAGTGAGCCGAGTGTGATTGGGTATGGATGTGAGGCAGTCTGAGTGTGAGTCGGTCTGCGTTTGAGCGGACCGAAGGATGATGAGTCTGAGCAGGAACGAGTCTGAGAATGAGTGGTTCTGAGCGTGAGTCTGAATGCGAGTAAGTTTAAGTATGGATATGAGCGAGTCTAAGTGCGAGTGAGCCTGCGTGTGACTGAGTCTGAGTATGAGCGAGTATGAATGCAGAAGGGTGAAGGAGAGCGGAGAGCGAAGGAGAGTGAGGCGGAAGCGTTTGAGTAAAACCTAAAGTCTTGGAACATCGAAACTCGATCGTCTGGCCCTGGCTACTCGAGTTGCCCACGTCCTCCTCCTCCTCCTCCTCCTCATCATCATCATCATCCTCCCCTTCCTGCTTCTGCTCCTACCGTGTTCATGCTGTCCTCCTTCTCCTACTCCTCCTCCTTCTCCTCGTCCTCTTCCTCCTCCTCCTCCTCTTCCTGCTCCTTCTCCTCCTCCTCCTTGGGAGTGTTGAAACCAGCAAATCGCCTGAGACATCCTCCCAAAACTGCTCCGAAAACGACAGATGCCCAGCAGCATAATGGCCAAACCGCCTGAGACTTCCCCGCAAACTGGGCGCGAACGTCCTCCAAATCTGCTCCGAAAGCGAAACCTGTTGGAAGAGAAAATGGCCAAACCTCTTGAGACATCCCCACAAAATCCCGCGAAAGGGGCCGAGTGAAATACCCCCCCGCCGCTCCTTTTAGAGTGCTGAAGCCAGCGAATCGCCTGAGAGATCCTCCAAATCTGCTCCGAAAGCGAAACATGTTGGAAGAGAAAATGGCCAAACCTCTTGAGATATCCCCACAAAATCCCGCGAAAGGGGCCGAGTGAAATACCCCCCCGCCGCCCCCCTTAGAGTGCTGAAACCAGCGAATCGCCTGAGACATCCTCCAAATCTGCTCCGAAAGCGAAACATGCTGGAAGAGAAAATTGCCAAACCGCCTGAGACATCCCCACAAAATCCAGCGAAAGGGGCCGAGTGAAATACCCCCCCGCCGCTCTCCTTAGGAGTGCTGAAACCAGCGAATCGCTTGAGACATCCTCCAAATCTGCTCCGAAAGCGAAACATGTTGGAAGAGCAAATGGCCAAACCGCCTGAGACATCCCCACAAAATCCAGCGAAGGGGCCGAGTGAAATACCCCCCGCCGCTCCCCCTAGGAGTGCTGAAACCAGCGAATCGCCTGAGACATCCTCCAAATCTGCTCCTGAGTGATGAGTGAGTCTGAGTGATGAGTGAGTCTGAGTGATGAGTGATGAGTCTGAGTCATGACTGAGTCCGAGTGATGAGTGAGTCTGAGTGATGAGTGAGTCTGAGTGATGAGTGGGTCTGAGTGATGAGTGAGTCTGAGTGATGAGCGAGTGGGTCTGAGTGAGAGGAGTGGTGTGTTCTCTCTCCTCCGGCGCGGTCCGCCAATAACAAGAACCCCATCTTAGGATATGGGGAACAAGAACCCCATCTTAGGATATGGGGAACAAACATATAAAATGAACGGTGCCCTGTGTTTATCCTAACCATCCTGTGGTGTTGGGTCTTCGTTTTGAAGAGACGGTGCCCGGCGTTCCTCTCCTCCTCCTCCTCCTCTCCTCCTCCCCCTCCCCCCTCCTCCCTGCGTTTCACCCACCCAGTACAGCTTCATAGGGAGCTCCACCGAAGGCGCCAGTGGCAGGGTTCGCATGGAGGCCTCGGGCCATTTCGGCACACCCATCACGAGGATCGTGGCCCCATAGGAGCTCCACCGAAGGCCCCAGTGGCAGGATTCGCATGGAGGCCTCGGGCCATTTCGGCACACCCATCACGAGGATCGTGGCCCCATAGGGAGCTCCACCGAATGCGCCAGTGGCAGCCTCCCTCATGGCTCTCAGAGCCATCTCCTCCTGCTCCTCGGTCAGGGTGACGCCGTCCTCGACCATTTCAGCGTCTGCCCAGCTCGCCCCCGTCCCGCTTGGAACGCGAGAGGCGCCAAGCGGCACTGGCCTTTGGCTGGCAGGCAGGTCGCGGAAGCGGGCAAGCGCACGAGCGCTCGTCCAGCCTTGTCGGCGACCCCCGAGGGCCCGATCGGGCAGGGCCCATTGGGCCGAACGACGTCCTGAAATCGTTTTTTTCGCAAGTTTTGCGCGATTGCTGCCTTTTCCCAAGATGTAGATTTTTTCCGGCCCCCGCGTGGTCCTTGGGTGTTTCTTCGATCTTTGTCGCGTATGAGGGGTATGAACTGCTTGGGAGCCCCTCGTGGTCGTCGATCGGTCGCCCGGGTCTTTGGCTGCCGTCGCGAACGCCGGGGGCCCATCATTCGGGAGGTGGCGAGAGAAATTTCGACGCCCTCCACGGACTCGCAGGACACTCCCCCCGGGGTGCCATCGACGGCGCTGACCGGCCCCGAGGGGACCATCGCGTGCGGCGCCGCTGGCCCCGGAGCGAGCCCTCCACCAACGTTGGCATGGAGAGCCCTAAGGAGGGGGGGGTGCACGCTTCGCAAGAACACGAAACAGTTTTTTATGTTATACTCTCCACTCGTTTAAACTGGAAATGAGATACCGACTTACTTTTTAGCCGAGATCTATTTTTATTACCGAGTCTAATTTTACCGATCCGGGACCTGAATACTCAACACAACGTAGTGTCAGTCCAGGGTCAGTCCGGGGTCAGTCCGGGGTCAGTCCGGGGTCAGTCCGAGGTCAGTCCGGGGTCAGTCTGGGGTCAGTCCGGGGTCCGTCCGGGGTCAGTCCGGGGTCAGTCCGCGGGGTCAGTCCGCGGGGTCAGTCCGCGGGGTCAGTCCGGGTCAGTCCGGGTCAGTCCGGGGTCAGTCCGAGGTCAGTCCGGGGTCAGTCCGGGGTCAGTCCGGGTGCAGTCCGGGGTCAGTCGTCAGTCCGGGGTCGGTCCTGGGTCGGTCCGGGGTCGGTCCGGGGTCGGTCCGGGGTCGGTCCAAGGTCAGTCCGGGGTCAGTCCGGGGTCAGTCCGGGGTCAGTCCAGGGCCAGTCCGGGGTGAGTCCCGGGCCAGTCCGGGATCAGTCCGGGGCCAGTCCCAGTCCGGGGTCAGTCCAGGGTCAGTCTGGGGTCAGTCCGGGGTCAGTCCGGGGTCAGTCCGGGGTCAGTCCGGGGTCAGTCCGGGGTCAGTCCGGGGTCAGTCCTGGGTCAGGATCCGGGGTCGGTGCGGGGTCAGTCCAGGGACAGTCCCGGGTCAGTCCGGGGTCAGTCCGGGGTCAGTCCGGGGTCAGTCCGGGGTCAGTCGGGTCGGTCAGTCCAGGGTCAGTCAGGGGTCAGTCCGGGGTCAGTGCGGGGTCAGTCGGGGGTCAGTCCAGGGTCAGTCCGGGGTCAGTCCGCGGTCAGTCCGGGGTCAGTCCGGGGTCAGTCTGGGGTCAGTCCGCGGCAAGTCTGGGCTCCGTGCGGGGTCCGTCTGGGCCGGGGTCCGTCACTTTGATGGGTGCGACCTTATAAGTAGTTATAGGTTAGGTAAGTGGTTCTATTTTAGGAGAGGTTTGGATGAGTTAGGATTGGTTAGGATGGCCTATAAGTTTTATAGGAATGCCGATAGTGTAGTGCCCCATAGCCCCCCTTATGTTTCACTATAGGATCTATAGGAGCTTACAGTGTCCTATCATCAGCAACACTTGGAATCCCTAAACTTATGCATTTTTTCATTTTTTTTACTATTTTGCAGTTGTTTTCACATTTTTTAAAAATATTTTTCACCATTTTCACTATTTATCACTATGGTTCACTATTTTTCATTATTGTTCACTATTGTTTTACTTTTTTCATTACCTTTCAAAATTCAGACATTGAAACAAGTCTGACCGACGCCAGAACGTTGTGCTCCAAGGGAGAAGAAGGAGAAGGAGGAGGGAGGAGGAGGAGGAGCCGCTTTCATTCTTTTCCGCTTTCACCTCCTCCTCCTCCTCCTCCTCCTCCTCCTTCTCCTCTTCCTCGTCCCCCTCCTCCTCCTCCTCCTCCTCCTCCTCCTCCTCCTCCTCCTCCTCCTCCTCCTCTGCCCCCTCCTCCCCTTCCTCCTCGGCGCCCCTCTTGGGGCCTTGGCACCCCCTTGGTGCTGGCACTCCTGGGCCTCGGCACCCCCAAATCCGAAGCTCCGAAGCTCCTCCCATTCCTCTTCCTCCTCCTCCTCTTCCTCCCCCTTCTCCTCCTCCTACCCTTCCTCCTCTATCCTCTTTCCCCTCCTCCTCCCCCTCCTCCCCCTCCTCCTTCTCCTCCTCCTACCTCTCTCTTCTATCATCTTTCCTCCTCCTCTCCCCTCCTCCTCCCCCTCCTCCTCCCCCCTCGTCCTCCCTCTCCCCCTCTTCCTCTTCCTCCCCCCCCCTCCTCCTCTATCCTCTTGCCGCTCCTCCTCCTCCCCCTCCTCCTCCTCCCCCTCCGCCCCCTTCCCATTGGCAGCAGGCTGGATGTTGGCTGGATGTTGTCTGGGTGTTGTTTTCATGTGGTTTGTTGTTGTTTTGTTTTGTTGTTTTATGTTGTTGGTTGTTGTTGATTGTTGTTTCTGTGTTGTTTTTTTGTTGTCTGGTGTTGTCTTCTCTTGTTTCGTGTATTTGTTTTTTTGTTCCGTTTTTGCTTTTACTAAACAGTCTAACTACTGTTACCCCCCCCCCGCTCTCCGTCACCTCCCTCATCCGTTTCCTCCTCCCTCCTCAGCGGGCCAACCGCTTTGCGTTCGCTTCCCTCCTGCCTCCCCATTCTGCTCCTCAGCGGCCCAACCGCTTTGCATGGGAGGAGGAAGAGGAGGAGGAGGAGGAGGAGGAGGAGGAGGAGGAGGAGGAGGAGGAGGAGGAGGAGGAGGAGGAGGAGGAGGAGGAGGACAGGATAACGATTTCGTCGCAGCCGTTTTTGGCTTCAAGTTTTTTGAATTCGCCCAACCGAATTCGAGAATTCGTTTTCAATGGCTGCCTGGGATGCTCGCTGCGCCACGTGCGGCGCCCTCGGCCCCGCAGCCAACATGGACGTGTGGCACTTCGCGCAGGACGGCTCCTGGTGGCATCGCTGCTGCCTGCAGTGCGTTCGGAATTGCCGAGCGAGCTGGTTTGTGATTTTTTATGAGAATTTGCTATTTGCTCATTTTCATTATTTGTTTCACTATTTATTCACTTTTCTTCACTATTTTTAATTATTTTCACTATTAACCATATTGTTTTCACTATTTTTCACGATTTTTCTATGTTTCTTTTTATTTAGTGCATGTTTATAGGATCCTATAGTGCACAATAGCTATATATAGTGTTTTATAGAATCCGCACCCATCAAAGCAGGGGGTGCGTCGGGAGCCCGGGTCAGTCCGGGGTCAGTCCGGGGTCGGTCCGGGGTCGGATCCGGGGTTCGCCTGAGGTCTGTCCAGGATCAGTTTTGGGCCAGCCTGGGTCAGTCCAGACTGACTGTGGATAGTCCTGGAGGTTGGTCACTCGAGTGACCTGCAGGATTGACCGCGCAGACCGACCCTTGAATGACCCCGTGTATATGGAGCCTGGTCGGATCGAATTTAGCGCAGCCTACCCGACCGCCACGTTGCGAGGTGCGCGCGTTTGCGGGGGCGCCCGGATGGAAAGGAGAGCGGAGAGCATGTGAATGCATGGGGAACGAAAATGCAAGCGGGCTGATCTAGTTTTCGGAATTGCACAAGTCGGGGGCCGAATCTTCCGATCTAGTTTAGCCGAGACCTAGTTTCACCGATTGTATTTTTAACGAGCGGAGTGTATTCATCGTCTTCTGATTCCCAGTCCCTCGCCGTATTGGTTTTCCCCCTCAGCCTTCGCCTAGGTTGTCTTAGCTGCTCGTACTCGGCTTGTGGCGCATGATGCGTTGCGCTGCAGGGTGCTGCGCGCCCCCCCCCCCCTGCGTCCCGTCCAGGGGGCCGCTGCGGGAACCCGAGCCCGTCAATGGACTGGCGCGATCACATACGGGACGGCCCCCCTTCCTCCCATCAATGGACTTGGCGCGATCACATATAGGACGGCGCCCGCTCCGAGAAAAATGGAAGGGGAATTGCAAGACATCAAGCTGCTCAGCATTACGTTGCACATTGGCGCGGCACCAGATGTAGCAACATAGCGTAGCATTGCGATGTATGTCGTCGCTGCCAGTATCGCAGAGCACGACGCGACACTGCATCGTATAGCGTGCCATCGTGACATTGCACAGCGCAGCACAGCCCATCATTGTGTACGGTACACCATGTCATTCCACTCGGTGGCATATCGAATGGACTTCGGTCTATCCCGCCACCGTGCCTGGGTTGTGTGTCAGAGTTCTCAAGGATGCTTCTTGGGGCTTATTGGTAGCGCTCTCGGGGGGCTCTTAGGGGGCAGTCTTGGAGCTTCGTGGGGGTCTCTGGAGGGCATCTTGGGAGCCTCTTGAAGACCTCTTAGGGCTTCCTGGGAATCGCTTTGGGGCCTCTTGGAGGCTCTTGGTTGCCTCTTGGGGGCCTCTTGGAGCCTACTGGCGGCCTCCTGGTGCCGAGAGCTCGACATGTCCATTCGGGTCCCCCGTCGGGGCCCCCTCTTGGAGCGGCCGCCGTGGGCGACCCTTGGGCGGTTTCGGGCCCTCTTGGAGTTGGGCCATCTTGGGGCGCTCTTTGGGGCCTACTTGGCCGACCTGGGGCGTCGGGAAGTCGAACAGGCGAGAACGCCAACATCTGTTTAACACCTAAGGACAATCAATGAGTTGTGCTTCTTGTGAGGCCTCTTGGAGCGCCTTGGGGGCGCCTTCGGCCGTCTGGCGGCCACCTTGGGCGTCTGGGACTTGTCGTTCGACGACTCGGGACCCTCTTCGGCCGTCTTTGGGGCCTTAGGATCCTCTTGGCCTGGCCCGTTTTGGGGCTCTCTTGGCGCTCCACAAGCTCGGGCGACACACGCCGGCAACGTCTAGGACCGCCCAGGACCGCCTGGGAAACCGAGGGTTGGGGCCCTTCAGAGCCACACGCCTTCTACTTCGCAGAGCTGCATGAGGCTTGGGACACTCCATTACATACGTGCCGAAGGCACGGTGGCGGATACCAGCATGGTGACAGCTCGAGGACCCCAAATAGTAGGTCATTGCATTCCCGACGTGCAGTCTATGTGGTGCAATCTGCATATGGTGAGATACATGCTGTTCAATATGCCTTGTACCATGCTGTTCAATCTATGTGCTGACTGGGTGAATGGACGGCTGCGGTCCGCACGGAACTGCGGGCAGGGTGCAAATGGCGCCAGTCACGCAGAGGGTGCACTACCCACAGGGCACTATCGGGAACAGCTGGCTGTGAAGGTCACAGTCGCTAAGGCACCAGCTATAGGGCACCGACCAGGGGTGGCCGACTCCGCCACACAGGACCAGAGTTCCTTGTCATAAACCAAGAAACATTGGAAAAGTACAAGCGCTGATTGGAGAACGAGAGCAGTAGCAATGGCACCAGTAGCAGCAGTGGCGGCGACTGGGCGGCGCGGATACGACAACACGCCGAGGGCGGCGACGGGGCGGCGACAAGCGGCAGCACGCCCGATGTTCGGCACCGCGGCCCAGTTCGATGACACAACGGAAGGTATCGTTGAGGTGCCGCTGGAGAGCTGTTGCATTATGTGTGCGTGCGTGGAGCGCTCGTGCAGGGCTTCCCACGGGCTCCATTGGCGGTTCCGCCTTCATGTTCGCCTTGTATGTTCAAGGTCTCGCACCTCGGCGCGCTCACGCAGACTTTCCTGCCCTGGGTGTGGCTCCCTCTCCCCCCTGGCCTCCCTGGCCGTCCGTCGCCTCGTGCGTTTCCTCTCCCCTGTGCCCCGCTGTGCTCCGGTGCGCCCAGCCGCTGCTCGACCGCCGTTGATCCTCTTGGCGGCCGCTGATTTAAGACACTCTGCGTGGGGCCCACCCAATGCGGAGGGACATCCGGCCGTTCCCGCCACAGTGCCCAAACAGTGGGTCGAAGGGTTTTTGAATGTCTGCCGGGGGTTCGTGGGATGTCTCTCTCGGGAGCTTCTTTGGTTGACTCCGCCTCGCGTGCGGGCTACATGACACATGTGGTACCCAAAAGGTATCCTTTGGGCCATATCGATCCCAACGGCGTCGATCCATCGTGACCTTGGTTGTGGGTCAGAAACCTTATCGGGGGCCTCATAGAGTGTCTCTCTCTCTCTCTCTTGGACGACTCTTGGAAGGCTCTTGGGGCCTTCTGAAGAATGCCTTTTGGGAGCCGCTGGGGGCCCTCCTGGTGGACCCTTGGGGTCTCTAGGGCTATCGTGAGCCCATGGCGATTTCGCTTTCACCTTCGGGTCCGCGTCTTTTGGCCCTCTTGGACCGTTTCGGGGGCCTCTTAGCCGTCTTGGGACCCTCTTGGGCAGTTAGGGTGCCCTGGGTCTTTTTGCGCCGTCTTGGAGCGTCGAACGCCCGCAACCGTGAGAGCAGTAATATCTGCCAACAGCCGAGTTACATTCACAGATTTTAGATTCTCGAGGCCCTCCTCGGGGACCTCGGAACCCTCTTAGTGCGTCTTAGGGGCCTCTTGGGAAGTCTGGATGCCATCGTGGGCCGTCCTACAGCAACCTTCGGGCGACTCGGGGCGGTTTTGGACCGTATCCGGGGCCGTCTTGGGGCCCTTTTTGGCTCCGAGAAAATCTGTGGGGAGTCCAAGGGGCGTCGAGAGTCCCCAGGAGCACCCATCACTCCTAGTTGTGGGCCCTTTGAAGACTCACCATGGGTGAGGGCACAGGGTTCTGATTAAGGGTCTCGGGGCACTCCAACTCGTGCCTCATGGCACGGTGGCTGATGTTATTGTGCTCTGGGTGTGCAAAAGATGTTCGTGCGGGTGTGTGTGTGTGTGTGTGCGCGTGTGCGTGTGTGCGTGCTCAAGATATGTGATGCAAGCTACGCGTTGCAACATACGTGGGCCAAGTATGCAAGATCAGTGTAGGCAGCTGCGTGGTCAATCGCCATGTGCTGCAAGCCAGGTGGTGCAAGGTATGTGCAACAGTTTACGTAATGCTTCAGTCTGGTTGCAAGGTATGCGGTGCATGCAATGTTGTGCAAGGTCGGTGGTGCAAGCTGCGTAGCGCAATCCAGGTCGTTCAAGTTCGGTGGTACAAGCGATGTGGTGCAAGCTACGTTGTGCAAGTTATGCGGTGCAACCTGTGTGCGCAAGCCATGCGGCGCAAGCTGTGTGGTGCAGGCAGTGTGGTGCAAGCTACGACACGGCACACTAGATGGGGTGCAAGCTATGTTGTGCTTGGCATGTTGTGCAAGATATGTGGTGCAAACATTGGGGTGAACACTGCGAAGCACCAGCCAGCTCACGAGACGCTCACGAGGCGGCCATACGCGCCACCAGCAGACAGCTTGTAGCATCCAGCCAACACTGGGCGCCCACCAGCTGACAGCAGCGAATCCAGACAAATCCTGAGTACACCCGTAGGGCAAGCATATATTGGTCAGTATATTGTCAGATCGTGTTGGGACATTTGCATCTCCTGGCGCGTCGTACCCGCGGTCGGCAAGGCTACACTTGTGTGATTCGGCGTGGCATGCCATTTCGATGTTTTTGCATTGCAGGCGTAGTCTAGTCTAGCACTCCACGTCGCCACACAGCGTAGCACCGTGCAGCATGAGGAGACATGGCCATAGCATAGCATTGAACAGCATAGTCTTGCCTATGCTGGCATAGTATGGGCTTGCATTGGGCATCATGTAATCGCCTACCGTTGCACCGCATATAATTACACATCGTGGGTGCCATAACAGCAAAGCACAGCAGAGTGTGCAACCTATGGCTCGCCATAGCATGTGTTGCATCGTGGCGTCCCCATACCATTACAAGTTACAGCCCTTGTGTAGATTTACTTTCAGCATGATCAACCAGTGTGGCTAACTGCATAGCATCACTCCGTCACACAGTCTGGTACCGCATGTCATGGCGCACCATTGCGTAGCAACGCCTAGTGTGAACGTTGCATCGGGGAGCACGGTTTACCACGGTATACTATGATGTAGAATGGCGTAGTATCGCCGGGAATTGTTTCGCATTGCGTTGCAGATCCCTTGATCTTGATAGAATTGAGTTGCATCGTTATGGGACGTTCTCTGCAAAGCGCAGCATATCGTTACATGGTAGGTCAAGGCGAACTCACCGAGTTCCGAGAACGTGATGCCCACGAGCACTCAGGAATCGGGCCCGAGCTCCCGACGGCACACGAGCTCAGGAGCCGCAGGAACCTTGCTTCACCGCAAGAGTTAGGTAAATCCCCCATTTGCCAGGCGTGATTTCCGTCGGGGGATCCAGGGGCCCATACCGTGAAGCAATGAGAATGTTGAAGTTTGAAGTTTGGGCTTCCCACTCGACTGTGTTCCCGCTCGACTGTGATCCCGCTCGACTGATCCTTTGCGGCCATTTTGGTTCGAGCACGTTTTTGGCCCAGCTCGGGCGCAGCCATGGCCGCGAAGCGTGGTTCGAAGTGCCACCGATAAGCAGCACATCTGCGGGGGGCCGCGTGGCCGCAGAGCCCTCGAATTGCCTTCGGTTCAATGGTGGAGGCCACGGCGTCCCCGAGCCCCCATACACAGATCTCGGCGAGCTCCGAGAGCCTTGCTATATTATCTGGCGTCGTCGCCACGCTTGCCGCGCTCGCGATCACGTATCCAGCGCGCAGTCATTCGCTGCGACGGGTACCGCAGAGCCAAACAAGCAGGGGTATTTCTTTCATCGCAAACTTGATGTTAAGTGGTATATCTATTGTTCTTGGTATCATGGCTGTCGGTAGGGGACCAGTCGCAGTGGCGTTTAGTGTAACAGTCGGTTCGAACCTCTTGAGCAACATGATCCTGCAACTAGCCCTTGGCATGGCGCACTATACCAAAAACATGGTGACTGGGACCCTTGTGTTGTCGTCTGCTGTTATGATGCTTCCTGATGTCGGGCCGTCCGAGGTGCCGGTGGACTTCGGCGCTTATGATGTCTTGGGGCGGCCTGCGGCGGTTATCTACGTCGCTTGCAGTTTCGTAATCGTGGGCGTGGGGCTTCGCATCATCCTCCGAGGAACGGTCCAGGACAACAATACCGCGCTCCTTTTCGCTTTTGCCATGGTCAATGGAAGCGCGACTGTGCTCAGCACTTCGATCTCCAAGCTCGTGCAGATGCACCTCAGTCTGCAAGTGCGAATACCGGTGCTTATAGTGTATGTTTTGCTCGGTTGTTTTTGCCTATGCATGGCTGCAATCGCCAACGCCACACTTCAGGATCCCTCTGTCTTTGTGCCTGTTGGTGCAGGGGTCAACCTTGTGCTAACGTTCGTGTCAGGACTGTGCATATGGGCTGATTGGAGCCGGCTCGAGCACCACTTATGTTACATCATGGCCTACACCCTGGTCGTGCTAGGAACATATTCAGTAAGCTCATTCGACCTAAACAGCAAGCAGACGGGTCAGATTGAGGCGAACCGCTACGTCGCCGCAACTGAAAAGAACGTACCCACCTACGATTGCGAGTACGAGCCGAGGCGGTCCTTGCGCCAGTGCTTCCAAGAGCTGCTGCTGCTGTGGTCGCAAGGATCGGCCCACCCCGGCGAACTCCGAACCGCGCTCGTGGAGACGCTTAGGCTGGGGCTCGACCGCGAGCTCATCAGCCACAGGGCCATTGCCGAGCTGTTCGTGTCACTCGCAGAGGAGCCCTCGCTGTGCCCTGCGGCGAGCTTTAGATCCGAAGCGTTGGAGGTGTGGCTCAGGCAGGCGCTGGGTACGCGGCTTGACAGGGTCGTTTCTTTCGATTCGGGCGACTCTTTGGAGGCAGCGTTGCTGCATGGGGCCTCTCCGGTCGGTTGAGGCTACGGACAGCTCCTCCTGTTCTTTACCCTTTTCCTCCCTCCCATCTATTTATCCTCTTCTCCTTCCTCCTTCTCCCTCTCCTTCCTCTTCTTCTTCTTCTTCTTCTCCTCCTCCCCATCCTACCCCGGGATGGCGTTGGGACCAGAACTCGGGCCTCAGGCAGCTGTTCGGGACGATCATGGCATCCCCAGAGCGCTTTCGACCAGGCGCACCTGATGGAAGCCAGCCTGGGCCCCGACAGCTTCCTGGGCCCCAGCGACCCCCGAAACAAAAGCCCCCCATCGCTCCTTCCTCCCTCTGCTCCTGCTCCTCGCTCTGCTCCTGCTCCTGCAGGTGCCCCCCCTCCTCCTCCTCCTCCCCTCCTCCTCCCTCTCCTCCTCCTCCTCCTCCTCCTCCTCCTCCTCCTCCTCCTCCTCCTCCTCCTCCTCCTCCTCTCTCTCCTCTTCCTCCTCCTCCTGCCGCTCTCTCCTGCGCCTGCTGTTCCTCTTCTGCGATGCCTCTCATCCTCCTCCTTCCCTCACCGCGCGCGTTCCACTGAGTACTCGCAAAGTGCCTACTCGCAAACGTCCGAGAAACAAAACGTCTGCCTCAACGTAACGGCCATTTGCGAGTAGCTATTTTGCGAGTAGTGGAACGCGCTTGTCTACTCCAATCCTCCACCTCCTCCTGCTCATCCTCTTCTGCCTGGACTTGCTCTTTCCCTCCGCCCCCTTCCTCCTGCTCTCCCCTCTTCCATCCCCCACGACCCCCTTGGAGTTCGCCGGACACCCATCAAAACGCCCGAACGTTTTTACAGGTTCTTAGGATGAGAAGGTCTATTCTTCCTCCTTCTGCTCCTCCTCCTCCTGCATTTCTCGCCGGCGGTGAAGCTGATCGTGAGGGAAACGGGTCTCAGACCTCGGGCTTTTTGCCCAGGCCAAGTTCCTAATCCTGAGTTGTTCTCTGGCGAGGGTTGGGGGTGGGGTGGAACAAGGCAGACGAATCCATGGTTCCGTTTCTTCAGGACCCGCTTCCTTTCTGATAATGCCTTTGACGATGGTGTTTCCCTCGTCCGATTTTGCGTTTGCTTCACATGGTGGTTGCCCAGAACCCCTTCTCTGGAACCAGCTTTGCATTCTGACCTGCTTTTACAGGTCCCGGGGCGCGGCTAGGGCCCTTGGAGGCCGAAAATACTCGAACACCTCCCTTTGAGATGTTTCCACCACGCGAGAACGTCAGCGTTCTCCTTCCTTATCGATCTCTCCCTTCTCCCCTCATCCCTCCTCATCCCCCTCATCCTCCTCGTCCTCATCCTCATCCCTCCTCATCCCCACCTCCCTCCTCCCTCCCTCCTCCATCTGCGTCTGGATCGAGGCCGCGGCTCAATCATCAGGGCCAGCCTATGGGGGACAGAAGCCGACCCATTCCCGCTGGGCCGCCGAGTGGCCCCGCGATGAGTCACAGCAGTCCTGTGGACGGCCGCTGAGATCGCTCGCCTCCCTCCGCCCTCCTCCCTCCCCTCGTCTTCCTCATCGCTGCTTCCCTCCGTCCCTCCCCTCCTCCCTCCCCTCCCGTCCCTGCCCCCCCCGCCCCCTCCCAGAGGCGCCGGAGAGGGCCGTGGAGCTGTTGCGGGAGGCGGCCACCGGCCGTGGAGCCTTCCCCCATTGGGGGGTGGCAGCGGCAGCCGGACGAAAAACGAGAATCGAGGATTCGTCGATCCTCGATCCTCGATCCTCGTCTTTCCGACAGATCGAAGACTAATCGATCCTCGATCTTTGTTCTTCGAGGGTCGAGGGTCAAGGAGTTGGAACCGGGGGGAGGGCGATCTGATTGACCTGCCTCCTCTTCGAGTTTCCTCCGAGGACCGATACTCCTTGTCGAGGAGCGAAGATTCGTCGATTTTCAATCCTCGCTGTCCGAGGGCCGAGGATCGAGGAGGAAGTTCGCAGAGGAGGGAGATCGACCCGATCAACCTGCCTCCACTTCGAGCTGCCTTGTGGACCCTTCTCCTTCTCGGCAGCACGGGGGAGGTCCCCTGCTCGTCATGCTTTCTGCTCCTTTTCGTGAGAGGAGGAGGAAGGAGGAGGATCCTGGAGGAGGAGGAGGAGGAGGAGGAGGAGGAGGAGGAGGAGGGTCGAGGAGGAGAGCGAGGAGGAGAGATAAGAGGAAGGCCGAGGATCCAACGGAGTAGGGTCGAGGGAGGAGAGGGTCGAGAGGGGGGAGGAGGAGGAGGAGGAGGAGGAGGAGGAGGTCGAGGGTCGAGGACTGAGGAGAGACCTGCTCTGGCTGGCCTGGCGCGGTCGCCTCAGATCGCCAGCGGCGCCTCGAGGATCGAGGATTCACACTGGCATCCTCGCTTCGTGCAGGAGTCACGGCGAGATGTCTTAGCAAGGGCTCCGACGAGGGCGCGAAGTTAGTCGCGCTTCGCGGGCCTCAGTCCTCCTCCCCCTTCCTCGTCTTCGCCTCCTCCCCTTTGGGAGCGGCGCGAGAGCGCGATGTTGTTCGCGGAGCGCGGAGCGCGAGGCGCGAAGTTGGGAGCCCTAGCATCCTCGCTTCGTGGAATAATCGCGGCGAGGTGTCTTAGACTGCGTTCGGCTTCTTGGGGCCCTGACGTTATGTCGGGCGTGTCACCCTACAGGGGGAGTTTCGAGGAAATATCAAAAATACACCAAAAATGCCCCAAAAGGGTCAACACAGACTCGAAAAGTAGTCCCCAGACTATCTTTGGACTATTTTTGGACTAGTTTTGGTGTATGTTTTTGTTGTTCGTCGGAAATCCCCCTGTAGGGGGACAGGCCCGACTTAACCCTGGCGGGTCCCAGGGACAGGGCTGCAGTTCTCACGGAACCCACGCTGTGAGAAAACCACGACGTCGGTTGTGTGGGATGAGGTATTGGTGGGTTGGAGGGGTTGAGGGGGCGCGGCCGTTGCCGACGATGGTATCGTCGAAACACGTGCTCAGTGGATGTGGGAGGGAGGGAGGGAGGATTGATGGGGGAGGAGGGGTGAGCTGCAGGGCGAGGAGCAGGATGAGGTTGAGCAGGGATACCAGTGCCAGACAGTGACACACATAATCTCTCTTCTCCTGCTCTCTCGCCTCTGCCTCTCGTGTTGCGTTCCTCTTCTGCAGCGCTCCTCAAATCCGTCTCCCCAGAAAGGGCCGCACAGGCCAGGCACACGGCGCTGTTGTTCGATGATGTGGGCTCCAGGCGGACAAGAGAGTGAATTAGCGATCAATCTCGTCGATCCACCCAGCATGTGCCGATGGCTATTCAGACGATGTGCAATCTACGGTGGGGGGGCATTCGATAAGGAACGTGCCCAGTGGGCTTCAGACCCTGGAGGGTTCCGTATCTGCTCAAGGCTGCAGTGATACCAATGGTCGGTCCACGATTGGGGTTCCGCTGGCATCCAGACCCTGGATTCAAGTTTGGCCTGTCTCTCTACAGGGGGAGTATTCAAACATAGTTTAGACATAGCCAGAGGACGAGTTGTTGCTATGCTTGACAATTTTTGGATAGTATCTGACTACTTTTCTTGTTCGCCCAAAGACCTCCTGCAGTGGGACCTGCTCGACCTAACCCTGTATTTCTTGTTCAATGGTTCCTTATCCGATGTCCTCACCGTTTTCTATTTTTGTTGAGAGGTGGTGGTTGCAATGTGGAGGTGCTGAGTCGACTCTTGCACGCGCACGCTACTGTCTGTAGTCAAGCACGGGCGGTATATGCCCCAGATTTGTGGCAAGTGTTGGGATGCCGTTCTCTGCGCTCAAACACGGTTATGAGAATTAGCTTGCTTACCACCTGGCACGCACGACTGTGCCAGCGGACGTCCGAAAGACAGGGAGACGAGGATGTGAGGCAGTACTTCTTGTGGGTTTTCGTCCGTAGGAGCATTAGCGTCAGTCGTTGTAGCATTCGCAGTCGTAGGATCAGTCACAACATTTTTTGTAGTTGTAGTGTTAGTAGTAGTCGTAGTCGCAGTCGTAGTAGCAATGGTGGATGTTACGTTGTCCGTCGCAGTTTTAGTATAGCAGCTGTTGCGCCAGTACCGTTCCAACGCCAGCGGAATTAGTAGTAGTGGCAGTAGTAGTAGTAGTAGTAGTAGTAGTAGTAGTAGTAGTAGTAGTTGTAGTTCCAGTGTCAGCCAGCTGTAGTTCCAGAAGGAATCGCTGCCATATCAGAAGCTGTTGCAGTAGCTGCATCCGTAGATGTCTCGGCATACGGCGGTACCAACATGGGGGCTGGAAGCACACCTGCGAGGGCCGAATCGAACTTGTCGTTGCGTTAGTGGCACCCGCCAGGTGATGCATGCCTGTACACAGATGTGCACATGTGTATGGAACTCGCATGTAGAAACATATATGACCACGCGTTAACTTGAAGCGCGAATACACTGATTTGTTCCAATATGTTGATCTGGAGACGATATATCATCAGAGGTGGACAAAGGTCATGGTCGTTCTCCGAACTTTAATCCTGAAGCGTAATGAGAGCCGCCAGATGCGTTCGCCCACAGGCTTTCACATTGCATCTGCTCCATAGCCTTTTTCTCTCGGGATGCGGCCAGAGGGAGCCAGCCTCGCGTCTCTTGGCTTCCTCCTGGCCTGGATTGTTTTGGGGCCCGGCTGCCCACCAGCGATTCGCCGGCGGCCCGCCGCCGCCACTGCCGCCTCCGTTCGACGCGGAGGCCGTCCCCGAACCGGAGGCGCCCTCTGCCGAGGACTGCGCCTTCTGGTTCCCGCCCGCTCCGCCGCGCGCGGAGCCGACTGTGGAGCTGAACGCGCCCTCGGTGGAGGAGTGCGTCGCCCTGCTCCAGCAGTGCTCGGCCGGCACTTCGCTGTCCGAGCAGGCGTCGCTCCAGCAGGTGCTCCTCTCGTATGCGGGCCCGCTGCTTGTGGAGGGGTTTCGCTGGTCGGCGGCTCGCCTCGCGTGCTGCGGCCGCCGGCAGGCTCAGCAGCCTGCCGCGCCCGCGCCAGTGCCCGAGGGCAGTCGGCCAGCGCCGACGTCGGCTTCCGCGGGGACGCGGGCGCCGCTCCAGCTTCATCCTCGTGGTGGAAGGGTCTATCGATGAATGAGGGGGATGAGATTTTTGTCGAGTACGACGTGCAGCCGCCCTTACTTCATGGTCGGACTGCTGTGGCTGCGTCTGCGGTGCGCCCGATTGACGGCGTGGTCATCACCCCGGACAACGACCTCTACCTCGAGGAACTGGGGGCCGCCAGCTCTGATATTCGTGCCTGGTATCGTCGTGTCAACGGAGATGGTTCATCTCCTGCGGCTGCCGGCATCCCCGTGTACAACTTCACCGCCCCGCTCTCGCGGCCCGACTTCGCGGCGTTGAGGCTCACCGCCGTCAGGACGGCCGCCGAGCACGACGCCGCGCTCATTGCCGCAGGGGTTGGGCACGCTGTCATCCCTGCCGTGGCCGCTGCCGGCCCTGGGACTGCCGCAGGCCCGCCAGCAGGCCCGCCGGCCGCCCCGGTCGGCGCAGACGGGGCCGCGGGCCTTGCGGCCGCCCTCGCTGGCCCTGTGGGGCTGGCTGGCCCTGGGCCCGCCGCAGGTCCCCCCGGGGCCGTTCGCCCTGCCGCCGACGGAGCCCTTCCTGCAGCGGGGCCCCCCGCCCTTGGGGCCGCCGTCGGCGCTGGCGCCACCGCCAGCCATGGAGGCCTTCATGCCGCGCTCGCCGCCAGCCTGGGCCCCGCGCAGGCCGCCGCTGGCGACGACTTCCGCGCCCTGTCTGTCGCCTACGACATGGAGGGCAAACGTCGCAAGGAGTTCCGCGACGCTGTCAAGGAGGTGCGCCAGCAGAGCTGGCCTGACTGGATCGTGCTCGGCCCGTGCACAGCTCTCTGGTGCGCAAGCTTTATGCTGGAGGATGGCGGCTCAGCGGTGGGGCACCACATCGCCTTCCGCTCTGCGTGCCGCCTCGGGCTCGACGACCAAGCCATGCTCCCCCACTCGGAGCCGTCCAAGATCCTTCAGACCGCGATGAGCTACCTTCAGCGTGACGTCAGCAGTGCCGCCTCGATGGAGCTCATCTGACGCCAGTTCCAGCTCTGCGAGGAGAAGCTCAAGGATCGCATCTTGGGCACGACAGGGCTAGGGCTCCAGGTGCACGACGAGAGCTGGTCCTCCGCGGGCCTCCAGAACACCAGGGGCATCATGGTGTGTTCCGCTCTTTTCAAGTGGGTCGCCGAGCAGGTGGCGGCCTAAATTGCAGTGCTTAAGGAACGCCGCAAGGCAAGGGAGGAACGGGCGCTCGCCAAGCCGCCGCCGCCTCACCGGCGTCGCGGCGACAACGGCGGGCAGGGCTGACTGCCTGGCCATCCCGACAGATTACGGCTGCTGCCTGCGCCTTGGCCGCGCGCAGGAGCTCGCGACACAGGCCAATCGCTCCTGTTCGATACCGGCCAGTCGTCAGCGAGACATTTCTCCTCTCTCCTTGCTCGAGGTGCCCGCCCGGCTTCCAGGCCGCTCGCGAGCAGTTCAGCGACGCCGGCAGCGGTTTCAGCATAGCGCGGAGCTGGCGAACGACGCGATATCATCCCTCAACACGCTTGCTGGCCGCTCGCCTTGCGGGCTCGCCCAGAACGACTCTACGGTCCAGGCGTTCGCCAAGGAGCACATCGTGGACAAGTTCGTTGCTCTGGGCCCCTCGCCCCGAGACGTCAGTGCCCGCGGGGGCCTGCACGAGCTTTGTGGGAACGCCATTACCTATGGCGACTCCTCCCCGGCCGTGCCCTACAACAAGGACTTCGTTTCCTGGCCCGAGACGGGCGCCGCGCCAGTCTCCCTGACCGCCGCGCTTGCCCCGGAGCGCCACACATGGTTGAGGGATCAATTGGCCAACTCGCGTCGTAGCACCGACGACGCCGACCGCCTTCGCAAGGAGCTGGGGTTGGTGCGCCCATACTCCGACTCTGCCTTCCGCACCTCCTCGAACTACTCGGGCTTCGTCAAGCAGCTGTGCTCCCGCGGCATGGCGCGGTTCGCCGCCGCCTCGGATCGGCCGCCGTCTCTTGGGGTGTTCATGGTGGCCAAGAAGAGCGGCGCCCAGCGGATCATCTTCGACGCGCGATGGGCGAACCTAGACTTCGCGCCGCCGCCTCGCACGCAGCTGCCCACGGCGGCGACTTTCAGCCGTCTCGAGACGGCCGAGTGCGACGTCTGCTACCTCTACGCGGGCGACATCCAGAACGCCTTCTACGCCATCGCGATCCCTGACGAGCTGGGCGATGCCTTCAGACTGGCCTCGGTGCGAGCCGAAGCCGTGGGCTGTCCGCCCGTCAACGGCCGCTCGACGCGGCCCGGCGACTGGCTCACGCCGCACCTCTCCGCCCCCCCGATGGGCTGGAGCCGGGCCCTTCACCTTCGCCAGCTCGTGGTCGAGGAGGGCGCCCGACGAGGGGGCCTACCGGGCGAGCGGCTCGTCAGCGACAGCAGGGCCGCCGCCATACTCCTGGCGCCGCCTACGTGGACAAATTCCAGGTCATGGGCGGGCCCCGACAGGCCGTTGCTCCCACTGGCCGGCGCGTGGCCAGCTCCTTCACCGACTCGGGCTTCGTAGTTCGCGAGGAGACGGACGTCTCGGCGCAGGTGCAGTTCGTGGGGCTCGAGCTGGACGGCGTCAACCACACGGTCCGCGTGTCGCGCAAGCGGGTTAGGCGCCCGAAGGCCGCCCTGGCCGAGCTCTTGGCCAAGGCGCGCTGCAGTGGAGACGTCATGGAGATCCTGATCGGCCATCTGACCTGGGCCACGCTGATCCAGCGCTGCTCGCTGTCCGCGCTGTCTGCCGTCTACGCCTTCGCGCGGTGCGGCAAGGGGCGCCTGGTGGAGCTGTGGCCCTCGGTTCGGAGCGAGCTGATCGTGGTCATGGGCTTGCTTCCGCTGCTGGTCGCGGACACTGGCGCCCGCTGGCATGACGTGGTCGCCGCCGGCGACGCCTCGCACTGGGGGTGCGGGGTCTGCCGCCGGCCCGCCAAGGCCGGCGCCATCGGTCGCGTCGCTGAGCGCTGGCGGTATCGCGTTGCCGGCGCTGCCGCCGCTCGCGACCGCGCGTTTCTTGCCGAGGACGCCTTGGCTGCGAGCGCGGCTGCTGGCATCGAGTCCGACTCAGCCGCCCAGGACGATAGGATCGGCTTCACCGCTGGGCTACTCCAGGCGCACGCGGAGGCGGGCTCCTTCGATCCGGTCGGCGCCGAGTTCACGCAGCCCGACCGCTGGCAGGTGGCCCAGAGTTTCCAATGGGGGGCCGATGCTAACATCCTCCGTCTCGAGGGGCTGCCTCTGTCCTCTGCTCTTCGGCGCTTGCGTCGTAGCCGGGCTGCTTTCGGCCGTCGGCTGCTCATCTTCGTCGACAATCTCGGCCTCGCTCTTGCAGTTGGCAAGGGGCGGTCCGGGGCCTTCCAGATCCGAGATGTGCTGTGAGAAATATGCGCCCTGTCCCTGGCTTGCGGGGTCCGGCTCTCGGTCCGATGGGCCCCCTCAGAGCGCAACCCGTCGGACGACCCCTCGCGAGGCCGTCTCTGCGTCAAGCGCGTGGCCGAGCCGGAGACCGTCTGCCCTGCTGCTGGCGCTGTGGCTGCTGATGCCGTCCTAGCGCGCTGCCTGCCATCCCCCCGTCCCCCGCCTTCGGCGAGAACGGGGCCCTGCATGGTGCGGGCGCTGGTGCCTCGTGGCAGGCGGGACAGTCGCGGGTGCCGAGCATGGCGCAGGCGGCCACTCGTCGACGCTGCTTGCCGCTGCCGCCGCCGCCCTTCGTCCTCTCGACCCTGACCGAGCTGCCTTACTTGGAGGTGCGGTCAGCGGCGCCGGCGACCTACAAGGACTACCGCCACCGAGCTTTGGCCTTCCTCAAATGGGCGACCTTGTCCGGCCTGGGCTGGCAGGACCACGAGCAGCTGGGCGTCTGCTTGGTTCTTCTTGGACAAGCTGTTCTTCGGGGGCTTCACGGGCGTCGACGCCAGCGTGGGATTTCTCCTCCACCGGGGCTTGGTGGAGCTTGTGGTGGCGGCCCTCATCTCCTTCGTGGCGTACCTTCGGCCCGGCGAGTGCGACTCGCTCGCGTCGCCCCAGCTGGTCGCCTCCGTCGAGGCGGCCGGAGGGGCCGCCAACGTCTGGGGCCTGCCGCCGGCGCCCGTGTGGATGGGGGCCCCAAGCATGACGAACACATGGGACGACGCTGTGCTCCTGGACTCGCTGACGCTCCTGCACCCTTGCCCCCAGGTTTGGAGGTCCCGCGCTCGGACGCCGTCGGCCCGCATCTGGCTGTTCCCTCAGAGCGACCTGGCGGCGCGGCTGGCGGAGGCGGCGGCCGAGCTCCACTGGGCGGACCCGGGGATCACGGAGTGCGGGCCCCGCCAAGGAGGTGCGCCCCACGTCCTCCTCCGTCGCCTCCGCACGCCGCTAGAAATGAAGCTCCGGGACCGCTGGGCGCCAGACTCAACGCTGAAGCGCTATCCGAAGCAGACGCATGTGATCTCCGAGCTCGCCCGAGTTCCCTCGCAGGTGGTGAACTACGGCGACCGCGTCTCGGCGCTGCTCGGCCAGCGGCCCAGGCGCAGCGCCGCTCAGTGACCGCCTTGTGACGTCCCGCCTGCGCTCGTTGCTCCGCGCGGCGATGGCCTCAGCCAGTCGCAATCGTAAGCGCATTTTCCTTGAGCTCTTTGCGGGAACCGAAGGGCTCAGCCGAGGGGTAAGAAATCTTGGCTACGGAGTGATCGTTGCTGATTTCGTTTCGAGGCCTTGGTTCGATTTGGATCGCCCGGTCAGCCGGTGCACCCTCCTCGGTTGGGTCTCTTCGGGAGTAGTCTTGGCCGTCTGCCTCGGCACCCCGTGCAACGGCTGGTCGCAGGCTCGACGTGGCCCTCCCGCAGCTGGTGCAGGATCTGCTCGCCTACAGCTATCTGGGGTCTTCCAAATTTAGAAGGCCGCGCCGCTGCCGCGGTCGCTCGAGGAAATAGCCAGCTGCTCATTTCCTTGACAGTCTTTCGGGCTTGTGTTCGCCAGGGGCTTCCCGCCTTCCTTGAGAACCCCGCCTCCTCCTACCTCTGGTCCGCTCTCCCGCTCGTCAGACTCTCCTCTCTTCCTTCGTCTCACTTGTGTGGATTTGGAACCCGCTGGCGAAAACGAACTCGGGTCCAGGCCTGGGGTAGCGGTTTCAGAATCACGCTGCCTAGTTTGTGCAATTCCCGCGGGGGCCGCTGTGTTCATTCTGGCAAGCATCACATTGTCCTCACGGGCCGTGACCCTGCTTCAGGCAAGCTCTGGGCCCAGGTTGCCCAAAGTTGCCCCCGTCGGATGGCCTCGACTTTCGCTGTTGCTATAATGAACTGTGTCAACATCTAGCACGCTTGCAGCAGCTTATAATGTTGTAACACTTTTGACGGCCATTTTGGCCAGAAGCCTTCCTGGGACTTGGGCCCCTTCCTTCCCCTCCGCTCCTGGTCGGTGGTGGTGTTTCCCTTCCTGCTCCTTCCCCTCCTCAACTGCCGGCTGATCTTTGGCACGAACCGGTCCATCCTTGTGTGCAGTCTGCCTGGCCTGCGAACACAAAATAGACCTCTGGCTTGGGTGGAGCGCTGGATGGTCGTTCTCCGAACTTTAATCCTGAAGCGTAATGAGAGCCGCCAGATGCGTTCGCCCACAGGCCTTCACATTGCATCTGCTCCATAGCCTTTTTCTCTCGCCCGCCCTCCCTTCCCTTCCTTCCCCTCCGCTCCTGGTCGGTGGTGGTGTTCCCCTTCCTGCTCTTTCCCTTCCTCCACTGCCGGCGGATCTTTGGCACGAGCCGGTTCATCGTTGTGTGCAGTCTGCCTGGCCTGCGAACACAAAACAGATCTCTGGCTTGGGTGGAGCGCTGGATGATAATGATACGTTCCATGCTTTCCAAATCTTACAGGTTTTCCTGTATTTGCTAATGTCCCGTGCCAGTTGCGCTGCTAGATATTCTGGATAATTTGGAACGTTTCTTGAGCCTACCTTCCATGACATCAGTATTGCCCTCTTGGCGCCACGGGCACTTCCTACACATTTTGCTGAGGAGTTCGATAAGTCACAGGAGGAGGGAGGAAACACGGACGATTTGGAGAGGAGAACAAGCAGCGTAAGAGCGCACCCACGGGTGCAGTCAAGAGGGGCCGTTGCGCCATGTAAGGTATTCGGACCCGCCGTCAGGTGGAGAGGCTCGAGGGCAGCTCCGTTGCGGAGCTCAGGAGGATCGACCTTTTGCTGGCATCATACTTCCTTCTTTCCATCCGTCCCCCACCCTACTCATACCCCTTCCCTTCTTCCTCTCCTCCCCCTCTGTCTTTGCCCTTCGGTCCTTCCTAGTCCTGTTCGACGAGATGCGGTCGTGCCTGTCCTGCTCGTTGTCTTCTTTGCGGGGCAGCGCCGGGCGTGAGTTCACGGTTTCTCGCCACGTGGCATCCGCTCGCCAAACCATGGAGAGGCGAGCAACGGACGTCTTATGATGACAATGATGATGATGATGTTGATGATGTTGATTCTGATGATGATGTTGATGATGATGATGATGCTGCTGCTGCTGCTGATGATGATGATGATGATGATGATGATGATGATGATGATGATGATGCGGAGGTCCTAGGCGGGGAGGAGGATGAGGAGGAGTCAAGGGACATATATCCAGTAGTCTATTGCTGCGATGATGTGGATGGTCCATCTGATGTCGCGCGTTTCAAGAAGGTTCTAACGTGCCCGCTCCTTTACACTGGAATCAGGTGCACCATGGCCAGCCAACATTTGAGTATGTCACAACTGTGCTCTGCTTTATTTTGGCGCCCCATCTTGAAGAAACGTGGAGGGTGACACTGAGTGGAAGGGGGATGGGGAGGCGTGGAAATAGGACGGGAGAGGGAAGCGGCGGAGGAGGGCGACGGGGAGAGGGAAAGGGGATTTGCGTCGATTGCGTACCGTATTGGTGCCAGGCCTCCGGCTTCCTTCATCGAGCAAGCGGCGGGATTGGCTAGTGCGAGCGGGCATGCCTGACTCAGTGTCAGCGCGGATCAACGGCGGCGCAAGGCAAATGTACGCCTGTTCTTACGTCAGTGCATCCGATGTTTGTGTCGTCGGGCTGCCAGTGGTATGGTAGCGTAACAAATTCTGCGCGCATGCGCCAGTGTCGATTAACATCTCCATTGCGTACACATCAGCGTTCAGAGGTCAGCCAGGATTTCTTGGATATGCGCTGAGCCTTCCTGTCGGCGCCTCCCGCGTTACCTTTGTCGCACTCTTCCGAGGGGGGTCCAGCGCATCAGCGACATGTTGCGGATTTATGATGAAAGTTTACGCTGATGCCGCTTGTTCTTCCTGTGTAGCAGCAATCTAGTCGGTGCAATTCATGGCCTTCTTGAGCGTGTTGCTTCTTATGTTGAATATGTGCCAACTCTGCCAATGACATGTCTTGTAATGCCACGCCTGCAGGGAGTTCGAGCGGTGGGGTATCGCCATCGAGCCCGGTATGGAGAAGGAGGGGCTTTCCTGGGGGCGCTCATGGAGCGTCGGTTGGTTCTTGGTGATTTTTGCCGTTTGTTCTTGGAGGTTTTCTCGCCTCCTCGTCGAGGGCTTTCAGGGCCTCGAATCTTACCGGACGGCTGCTGGATGCCCGAGCTATGACCTCTGAACCACCCAGCGTCAAAGACGAGACTGACGCACAGCGGTGTGCGGGTACCATAGGGCCATGGCATCTCTCAGATGTCGTGTACCCGGTAGCTCGGTCTCTCGCTGTTGGAGTAAGCGCCAGTGGAGTGACAGCAGAGCGCGACCAGCATCAGCAGGCGATGGCTCTGGCCTTCCGCCACACGTCATTTTCAATGGGCGCCTATTGCTCGTCACCTTGCAGGCTCCATTTCGATCCCATCAGTCTGTCTCGATCCGATTCGGTTCCGATATTCCGACGCGGCGATCCGACGCGGCCCGATACCCGCATGGTGTTATCGTGCATCTTTGCGTTGTCGACTCGATTCCGATTCCTTGGCGGCGCGGCCCGATACGACGCACGTTTCGATCCAATCCGATCTGCTGATTCGTTGTTTCTCGCTTCTTCTATTTTGAGTGGTCGGACCTACGGTCAGGAATTCTGGCATAGCGTGTTGCACTGTTGGTTCTGGCCCACGCTTCGGCACCACACGCTAACCACGTCCTGGTCCCCAACCGTCAACGTGTTGGGCCTTGCGCACCAGAGCGACACGTTACCATATTGCAAGGCACAGCGCGTCGCCGGAGCTTGCCGCCGCGACACGCTAAGCTTCAGCTCCCGACCCTATGATGGCACAATGCCGATCGATTATGCTTTCTATCCTACATGTTCCGCATGGATCGTAGTATCTTTATTCGGATGCGTTCTCGTCGCGGCTCGATTCCAGCAGCACACTTTGCTCTTACGAGCCATAGCTTGTCTGCTGGAGTATGGGGATGTCCACGCGTGAAGGCTTGATCGATGCCGCCTCAGGGCAACACATTGGACGCACTAGGGAAAGTGACGCACGAGGCTTGAGCACAGCACTGCGAAGTACAACGAGATATTGTCGTGCTTTTCTTGGTCTCTTTCTGCCCCCCTTCATGGTAAGGGATATGCACGGCGGAGAGCACCTGGGTACATGTTGGGGCACTGATAAACACCATCCAGGGGTATCAGCCTGATACGGGCTACGACAGTCTAGCTCGCACGATGACTCGGTTGCCAATGTTGTGAAGGAGGAGGACTCTTGACGCGTGATCGAACAGGCCAACACCGCTCATACGACTTTGGCTGTGCCAATGTTTGCTTGCTTCTTGCAATATGCTCGGAACATGTCATGTCTTTCCAGAGGGAGGGGGTGGAGGCGGACATGGTGGCGAGACTGCGGGACGTGGCGGTCTGGCAGGAGCCGACTTCATTTTGTGACCGTAGCACAGGCCCTCGTATCATTCGCCCCCTTCCCTTGCTCCCTAACACTTTTTGCACTTCTCCGCTCACAAGGCACTGGCCTGCGCTTGCAGGAGGGTTGTGTAGACCTTGATTTTCGATGTGAGCTGGCGTGGACCTCACTCAGTGCGTAATTTCACGGTGGCATTGTGAAGGTAAACACAATGCGGTGTAAGCTATTTGGCGAGAGCTATGTCGTGTAAGTGGTGTGAGCTATGGCGGTAGAACCTATGTTGTGCAAGCTATGTCGGCGGTGTAGCTAGGCGGTGTAGATCGTAAGTAGAGCCTATCGAATGGCCGTCGGCCCATCCCGCCAACGTGCCTAGATTGTGGGTCAAGGTCCTGTGGTATACTTCTTGGGGTCTCTTCAGAGCGCTCTCGGGGGCCCCTCGGGGATAATTGTGGTGTCTCTTGGGGCAGTTTGGTCGCCTCTTTGGAGCTTCTTGGGGGCCTCTTGGGAGCCTCATAGGCGCTTCTCGGTGGCCTCTTGAGGCCTCGTTAGGGCCTCGTGGGGGCCTCCTAGGGCCTCCCGATAGCGGTTCGAGCGCCCACTGGGCCGTCTTTGGAGGCTTCTGGGGCCGTCTTGGGGCCCTCTTGGGCGGTCTTGGAGCCCTGTTGGGAGCCTCGTGGGCTGTCTTGGGTCGATCTTGAAGGCTTCTTGGGCCGTGGGTAAACTCGTCGCAGCCCAATCGGCGAACGTGCTAAAAATGCACGTTTTCTTTAGGGCATGGGGCGATTTTCACTCCTTTTGAAAGTTGGTTGGAGCGCCTCGTGGCGGCTCCTTGGAGCGTCCTCGGAGCCTCCGGGACCGTTTGAGCGCACTTTTGGGCGCCTTGGCGCGATTTTTCAGTGACGCGTAGGCTTTTGGGACCGTCTGGGGAGTCGTTCGTGGCTCTCTTGGCGTGTCGTGGGGCCGTCTGAGGCTCCAAGCGTGCTTCCGGCACCTCCTTTTACCCTGGCTTTCCCCGGCTTGCCCCCCACCTCCCGCCCCAAACCCGTCGGACCAGGCTCCCGGGGGAAGGGTTTGGAGAGAGGGCAGCATCTCACACGCCGTGACCCCAAGGGGTCGACGGATTGTATTGAGGAGCTCGAGTGGACTTGAGGGCACTCCCCTCGGTGCCTGCGGCACGGTGGCTGATACAGCTGGCGCGTCTCGAGCGCCCCTTGGGACCCTCTTGGGCCATTTTGGGGCGGTCTCGGAGGTCTCGGGGGACTCCTGGGGCGTCTTCAACACCGTGAAGGCCGAAAAGTCGTATATGATAAAAATGTACGCTTGCGCATAGGAATTGGACGATTGTGGCTTCTTGGGCCCCTCTTGGGAATGCTCTTGGTAGCCCTGGCAGTGCCGAGTGTTACACATATGTGCATATAAATATACCCCCGAGTAGCAGGGGCCATGGCCGATGTGACCCGGCGGGGTTCTCCAGCCCTCGTCGTATATTGATCTGGCCTTGCCGGTGTGGCCTGGACAGTTCGCAGCCACCCAGTAGCAAACGCACGATCAGGGAACAAGGAGGCAGGGGCCATTGGGAGAAGGGAGGAGGAGGAGGGGGAGAACGGAGACCACAGTGCTTTATCCAAAACGAGAGCCCAACACACAGGGTTTGGAACACACGCTCTCTATGCAACACATCGGTTGCACCACATGGGTTGCACCGTTCAACTTGCACCACACGAGTTGAATCGCATATATTGCCCGAACTCACTCTCTGTGGTCCTCGCTGGCTACGGCGTGTGTTTATCGATCCGTATGAGGAGGCAGCAGTGATGAAAGAGCGACATCATCGTATGCAGACATGGGGAGCAACATACATAGGTTGATGGCAGCAGGGGGGAAGCGGCGGAATAGTGTCCAGAAGGTGACTGACGAATCTGAGAGTGAGGGTGATGTGTCGGATAAAAGGATGAACATGAGCGCGAGGAGCTGAACGACAAGGAAGAAGAGAAGAGTGTACATAATGAGTCGATCGGTGAAGAGGATGGGCTTGGGAGGACGACGAACAGGATAATGGCGCGAAGGAGCAAGATAGCTGTAACAAATGGAAGTTGCAGCAGCAGAAGTAGCACATTGCCGTCCTTGTCATCACGGTCATCCTTCCTCGCCCCCCAGGAGCCCCCCCGGGGACGGTCTACCCCGCCTGCCCTCGGAAGGTGCCCCCTGCGTCCGGCGGCTCTGGGCGACCCAAGAATGAGGGCCCGCGGGGACTGCGCGCGGAGGCGCAGACCAGACAGCCGACGTCGCGTTCCTTGCGCAACGTGGCTCCCCAAAGGTCTGGACCCGTTATCGGGGACCAGCTCTTTATCCCGAGTCGTTTTTGTTGACGGCCCAGGATGCTGTCAAGGGCCCCCAGAGGCCGTAACTGTACGGGCTCACTCGTGATATTGGCTGGGGCCGCTTCAGGATGCCGTTGTGCTCGCCTGCGGGGCAGGTGAACCACGTATCTTAATACAGTTTCTGGGTTTCATTTGGCATGCAGTTCCCTGGTCTCCCGTCCCCCTGCTGCTGCGCGCCGCTTGCCATGCTCTCCTCCCTTTCGGCTCTATTGCCGCTCTCGCTCGCTTTCCTGCCTCTCTCCCTGCTGCTCTTGTCTCTTCCTCTTTCCTCCCTGCCGCCTGCTTCCCTCTCACTGCTGGTGCTGCTGCTGTCCCTGTGGCCCCGCTGTCTGTGTGAAACCCTCTCGGGGTTCTAGCTCTATGGAGTGGAGGTGCAGTCCTTGCCGATTGAGCCTTCCAGTTTCCTGAAAACTCGTGGGGGGTGGTGTTCGCCGCACGAAAAAAAATGAGGCCGAAAACGACCGCGTCGCGGGGAGGCCACCATTTTGAGGGTCAGAATTCGAGTCTCCGGCCGACGTTCGGCGCGTCTCGGAAGAGCTCGGCACGCTCTCGACGACGCGCAGCTGAAGGGAGGCATCCTGAGGCGGGAAGTCACCCAAGAAACATCGAGAACGTCAGAGAAGCTCCAAGCTTTTAGGGGGGAAGGAGTTCCTCTGAGCATCTGGAGGGTCGTTGGGGCCCCGTGGCCCACGGCAGGACAAGTGGCAGTGGATGCGCGCAGAGGCAGGAGTCGGAGGGAGGAGAAGCGACATCAACACCGGCTGGGGGCCCACCTCCGGCGAGGAGGTCCACGATGCCTCCCCGAGCTGGAGGCTGGGGATGTCTCGAGCGAGAGGGGGCCCAGAGGACTGGCGGGATTGGCGCTGCCCCTCGGGAGCCCAAAACGTTGCCCCTGCGGGCGCTCTTGGGGCCGTCCTGGGGCTCCTTTGAGCCTCTCCTGGAGCCTGCTTGGGCCAAAACGTTGGTTCGTGGTCGGTTTTTCGCCTCTTAGGTGCCTCCTGGTGGGCTTCTTGGCCACTTGGGCCACACCGCCAGGGAGAGCCCCTTCTGCCTCCTCGCCTCTCCTCGCCCTGGTGGTGTTGGTGTCGCCCCGCCTGGTTCCTGCCAGGAGCGGGGGGCAGGGCGGAAGGGGCCGAGCGTTACGTCGGTCGTGTCCCCCTACAGTGGGATTTCCGACGCAACAAATAAATGATACTTCGACAATACCCCCAAAAGGGCCAAGAATCGCAGGCGATGTTTCTCCCCCAATCCCCGAGTTTCGCCCAAAAAGTTTGGCCGCTCAGAAAACTGGAAAAACCCTGGGATACACCCCAAGGGGGCTATTCGGACGCACCCCTATCGAGGATGGGCACCCCCCCATCGTATATCCCAGGGTTGGGCCCCAAATTTCTGGTCCATTCGGAAACCCCACGAAGCCTGGGATAGGGGTCGACGTATCCCTTGTTAAAGAATAATCAAACAATAGTCCCTGTTTTATGTTCGGATTTGCTCGTTTTATTGTTTTGGGTGTATGTTTCATCTTTTGGGTGTGTGTGTCATCTTTTGTCGAAAATCCCCCTGTAGAGGGACAGGCCCGACTTAAGCCGAACGCGCGATCGGCCCCCCCCGTCGGCAGCCGGCCGACGGCGCTCAGGAGCTCGGGCCGGCGGACCTGGCGTCGGCGTGCCGCGAGAGGCGCAGCGGCCAGCATCGGGCATCTTCTCATCGAGCATAAAGAGTTCCCTAATCTTGGTCGCACTCGATGATGGGGTTGAACCAAGCTTTTTTCTCGCAAGATTGCGCAAGATCGCACGCGCAGGGCGTTTCTGATTACCGTGCTGCAGGAACAGCGGGTGCTTATGTTTTCGGGTTCTTCGATCTTCGAATCTATAAGAACCCCTTGGTTTTGCATTGATTTCGCCATGCCTTTCGACGCCGCCCCCAGCCTCTTGCAAGGGATTGTCGAGACTGGACAAGTTTGATAAACGAGTGCGCGCGCGTAGCATTACTTGTCAGGGATGAGGGTGGTCGCCAAGGGACCCCCTTGTGATGGTATGAATTCACATACCCAGTTCACCACTGTACGATCCTGGGGGAACCGATCAGACCGGGTCTTAGGGTTTTTTCAAGCAGAAGGAGATAGATGTGGCGTAAGGAGTAGGATCGGCGGCGACGAGACGGCGACGGGCGGGAACGAGGCGACATCACGCTGGCTGGGGCGGCTAACCAGCCTAGGAGACGGGCGGCGATGAGCGGCGACGGGGCAGCGACGAGGCGAGGACACGCCCGACGGGGCGGCAGAGCAACCCGGGAGCAGGGCGGCGACGGGCGGCGACTCGCGGCGACGGGGGTGACACGCCGGCCGCAGCGGCGGGCCAGCTTTTTTTTTGTGAGGTAACCAAGAATCTCTGAGTCCAAGTATTGGTTGGGGAGCGTTACAACAGTCCCAGTTGTGTTGGCATGTCATGTCGGCGATCCTTCACTGGCGTTGGCTCCGTAAGGAAGGGGTAGGAGCGAGGGGAAGCACAGAAAGGACACAGCATGATTCAGCAATTCGCCGAACATTCCCACCCCCATGCCCATCCCCTGGATCTCGTCCACCTCATCCCCCCTGGGGGCGACCGTTGTGGGCCCCCCCTGGCTCAGTTGCGGCTGCTCCCTGGGCGTTCGGTGCTGAACCTGAGGGGCTTGCGCCGCTCCTCACCTCCCCCTGCCTCCCTTCAGGGGCGACGCTAGGCGGGGATCGGTTCAGGGGGGGTCGCATCGGGCCCCAGTCGCCCGTGGATCGCCGACAGCGTCTCGATAGCCCACCCCGCCCAGGAGCCTGCGGATTCGCGATCGTGGGCTCACTGCGGATCCATCGGCGATGCATCGCCGATGCGAAGTCGATGCTTCCCCACCTGAGCCGTCCCCCCCTAATCGATCACTTTTACGTTACATCGCATGCTTTTGGCGCTCGATCGAAATTGTTCGCGCAAGATCGTGAAATTACGAAGGAGCAACCCAAAAATAATCGCTGAAACTCTAATCCGTCCCGAAAAAAAGATACATATTTTTATGTTCTACTTTTGCTTCTTCCCCTTTCCCGTTCCCCCTCTCCTCCCCGCCGCCTCCTCTCTTGCGCGGCGACCCCTGGGCGCAGGGGCCTGCCAGCGAACGGCGCGCGGGCGGAGCTCGTGCGGAGGCTTGCCAGCGCGGCCCTCGGGCCTACGCCTCCTCCTCGGGCCTTCTGGGGCTCCGCGGGCAGGGGGGGGGGAAGGCTCGAGGATTGAGGTTCTCGCCGTCGCCCTCCTCGTCCTCTGCCCTCCTCCCTCCTCCCTTGTCGGGGCCTGCCGCGACGAAACTCGTACAGGCCGTGGGAACCTGGCTCGGATCCAGCGTGGTCTGCGCCCAGGTCGGCGGTGCTCTGCAGCAGCCGTGGCCTGCTGTGAAAGGGGGAGGATTCTGCGTGCGTGGCGGGCGTGGCGGCCCTCCGCCGTGCTGTCTGGCCTGCTCGCCCCCGATCGGTTTCGTGGCCCTGGTGGGCTCCACCTTTTTGTCCGTGGGTGCCGGGGAGCTCCGAGGCAATTCTTTACGCTTCGCGTATCCCCACCAGCCCATCTCACAACAGCAACTCATGCGAAGCATGCCGACAGTCGTGTTTTTCAGGCGTGTGTCCGTTTGGCCCCGCATATCTCCCCTGTCGACTCCTTCCTCCCGCCTCCTTGTACATCCTCCTTGTGGGGGGAGCGGGAGAAGGACGAGGCGGAGGAGGAGGGAGAGAAAGCGCTCCTCGTGATTTGAGTCGTTTGGGGTTTCTCGTCCTGGTGTGAGTCGTTCGGGCCCTTCTTCCTGGTGTGAGTCGTTCGGGCTCTTCGTGGTGTGAGTCGTTCGGGCTCTTCGTCCTGGTGTGAGTCGTTCGGGCTTCTCGTGGTGTGAGTTGTTCGGGCCCCTCATCCTGGTGTGAGTCGTTCGGGCCCCTCCTCCTGGTGTGACTCGTTCGGGCTCCTCGTGGTGTGAGTCGTTCGGGGCCCGCGTCGTGGTGTGAGTCGTTCGGGCTCCTCGTGGTGTGAGTCGTTCGGGCGCCTCGTCCTGGTGTGAGTCGTTCGGGCCCCTCCTTGTGGTGTGAGTCGTTCGGGCTCTTCGTGGTGTGAGTCGTTCGGGCCCCTCGTCCTGGTGTGAGTCGTTCGGGCTCCTCGTGGGACCTCTTGGGGGCCTCTTGGAGCCTCTTGGGGCCTCTTGGGGGCCTCTTGGGGGCCTCTTGGGGGCCTCCTGGGGCCTCTGGGGGCGTCTTGGGGGCCTCTTAGGGGCCTCTTGGGGGCCTCTTGGGGCCTCTTGGGGGCCTCTTGGGGGCCTCTTGGAGGCCTCTTGGGAGGCTCCTTGGGGCCTCTGGGGGCCATCTTGGGGCCTCTGGCGACCTCCTCAGAAGCGCAAAGAAGCGCTGCCCCCTGAGAAGGACAAAATGAGCCCAAAACCTTCGTAACATCAATGATGTTGCTATGAAGGAAGATGAGCGCGGCCCCCTCGGGAGGCCAAAATGGGGCCAAAACCATCGTAAAAGCAAGGATTTTGGCTTCACAGAAGAGGAGAGCATTTTTTCTCACTCCCCCCGTCGGGGGCAGAATCCTCGTGAGGGTCGTCGTTTTTTAGCCCTCCCAGGAGTCGAAAACGACCCCTCCAACGACCCGCGGCCCGCCCTTTCCAGACCCAGGGGGAGGGGGTAGGGGGAGGGGTAAACCCCTCCCCGAAGGGGAAGAAGGGGGATTGAGGACAGAGGGGGCTTTCTAAACCACTCAGCCCTAAAGGGCTGGTGGGATTATACCCGCCTGCCCCCACCCCCCAGTCGTCGTCCTCAACCCCCCCTCGTCCTCCCTCTCCCCCTCGTCGTCCTCCCCCTACCCCTCGTCGTCCTCCCTCCCTCCTCCTCCCTCCTCCTCCCTCCTCTGCCCTCCGCCTCCCCGCCCGAGGATTGGGGACACCAGGGGATCGAAGGCTCTGGGCGTTTCTGGCGTTCTGTCGGCCTCGAGCGTCCTCCCAGGGGGAATACTGGGAGTCCGCGGGGACCTGTGGAGCCCTCCTGAGGATGCAGGTATCTGTGGTGGCTCGAGGTCGGCGTTTCCAGGCCCAGGGGCAGACGGATAGCGACTCTGTCTGAAAAGCCAATCTGGGGGACGCGAAGCACACGCATCGGAGGGAGGAGGGGGGGCCGACTCCGACATTCTTGTTGGGTTGTTGAGCACCCTCGGCACCTCGGCTGGATGGGCCTCACATTGGTGGTCGGAGAGCGCTCAGGGCTGTGTAGCGTGGTCGGTACTAAAGAGGAGATGAAAGGGGGAGGAGGAGAAGGAAGATGAAGAGAAAGGTGATGCTGAGCAGGAGGAGGAAGAGTGAGGATGGAGAAGGGGGAGGAGGAGTGGAGGGCGACAGTTGGAGCGAGGAGAGGGCTGACGGACGCGTACTCAGGAGGAGGAGGCGAGGAAGGAATGATAAGGCAGCTTCGAGTTTGTGAAGACATGTTTCCAGAACGGTCGGGAATGACTCGCTGATTTATCGGCATCCAGACACTGCCAATCTGAAGGCATTGGCGACAGACGGTACCAAGCTGCAGGCTGTGGTGGTTGATCCAGTTGCATCGTCGCTATCGTTGTTGTATTGTGCCACCTGGCAGTGAACAGAATTAATGTCATGGCGCGCAGGTCGGACGTAAGACTTCGACCAACTTGATTAGCGTTGAGATGGTTTGGAATAGCACCACCTGATGGGCCACATGCCTCTGCAATGGCCGCATTTCATTCATGACCAAGCGATGGTTCGTGACAGGATCCTGGAGTAACTCAGGATGCTGTGCAAGGCATTCACGTAGCTAGCATTCGATCAAGCTTGGAGGAAAGCGCAGTGCTGTTCATATGTTTAGTTTAACCTGATTGCGACTGCAGGACATACAGTAACCTTTCGTTATCTACATCACGAGCCCTGAGGTATCTTACTGAGTAGGAGGGTGTCTTCGCGTGGTGGTCCTTTCGTGTTGCTTGCTCTGATCACGGTGCCCGTCGAGCCGTGCAGCTTGTGCGCTGTGGACGCTGCTTTGTCCTGCTTGCACCCAGGCAGAGGATCAGGTTACTCTTACGTTGGGCGTGTCTCCCTACATTGGTTTTTTTTGACGAGAAATATAACATACACCAAACATACTCCAAAAAATCTGAAAAAAAAAAACAGAAAACATAATCCCCAGACTATTTTTGGACATTTTTTTAAATCTTTGTGGTGTATGTTTAATTTTTCGTCGAAAGCCCTCCTGTAGGGGGACAGGCCCGACTTAAGGCTGCTCCCTGGCCACACTGCGCGCAACCGCGCCACGCGCGGCACCAAACAACTTCACAGTCGCCCCGCTGCGCGCCGCGTGAGGCGCCGGTCCGGCACGGTGGTGGAGGAAAGAGCCCTCCTCGGAATGCCAGCATTAAGTCTTGCCTGTCCCCCGACAGGAGGAATATTCAAGAATAGATAAGAATAGAATAGCCTGGAGAGTATTTTTTTTTACTATTTTTCCTTATTCGGGGGGTATTTTCTGAATATTTTGTATTTTTCGTGCAAAATCCTCCTGTAGGGGTACCTGTAGTCGGGCCTGTCCCCCTACGGGGGGATTTTCGACGAAAACAAGTACCCAAAAATATATTTCGAAAAGGTCCAACAATGCTCAAGATCTAGTCCCCAGACTTTTTTTTGACAATTTTTGGATTTTGTTTGGGGTATTTTTTATTTTTCGTCGAAAATCCCCCTCTAGGGGGACAGGCCCGACTTAATACTAGCAGCGATCCGCGCCCTCCCATCACCTTCCTGAGGACAGCATAACCCACCCCCACCCCCAGCCAGGGCCCTCACTCCCCGCCTTCGGAGTAGGAAAAGGTACCCAGACCGATACCCTTCCCCCGGATTGCCCTTTTTGGGCCTTCTGGGAGGCCCTCGTCGCCACCGCTGGATTCGTTTGGAAATCCTGGTCAGAACGCACCAACGCACCCTGGGAGAGTTATCGATACCTCTTGGTTTCCCCACCTCCCGCCTGGTGGTGGGGGTCCTTGCTGGGGGGGGGGGCTGTTTGCCTTTCTCCAGCCAGGACCCGCTGGATCAAAAGATCAGTGGGGGGGTCTTGGCTCTGATGAATTCTTCGTCTCTGACGGAAAGCAGGGCAGGGAGGGGCATACGAAGCAGGGGAGGCAGCAGGAGCATGAGGAGGACGTGACGAGGACGAGGACGAGGGCGAGGGGGACTAGCCGCCGATCTCGGTCTTGGACGCTCGGGCGGCCTCCCCGCCGCGGGGAGTTCCGTTTGCTCAGAAGTTCGACTATCACGGGGCATCGGCGTGGTCGGGCTGCCTGCTGCATGCGCTGCGCTCAGGTGCTAGCAGCAGTGGAGTTCCGCATCGTGAGGACTGTGATGCGCTTCTGCCCTCTCAAAGCAAGCACGTGGTGTGAGGCGCTGTGTGCATGCAGCTGCGTATATCCTGCACACTTACACACGGTCTACCACATCGCGCGCAGGTGTCGTGAAGTACTTGTTTGTGACAGGGTCTTTTGCCACCACTAACTGCACGAGCTGGATTGCGCTCCCGAGATGTGTCAGGCAGATTGGATTGTGAATTCCGAAAGGAGTGTTCGAAGGAGGTTCCTAATATGACAGCATGGGGGATGGTAGTGCGGTGAGTACGGGAACGAGAGTAGGCGTCCCAGAGAGCACTTAGCTACGCAGAGGCCCGCCGTGCGCTACACGTTTGAGGTCCGGTCGGGTAGCACGTTGACACGCGGAGGCCCGTGGTCGTTGAGACCTGCGTCCAGGAGTGATACTCACAAGAGGGTCATGACATCAGCAAATGGTCGGATAGGAACGACAGAACGGCTCTCAGTCGCGCTTCAAGAACTTCTTTACCTTCGGCAACGATCCAACTCAGGAGAGCGGGGCTTAACTCGGCTTGACCAGTCTCATCCTGGCTCCTCCATCCCGCTCCCTTCTCAGCCTTCTCCTCTCGCCGCGAGCGCTGGCGCGTAAGCTTCCTCGCACACAGCCTGCGGCAAGCACGCGTGTTCCAGTCCAGCGGGCTGGTGGGCCGAAGCGTGCTTCCGTGGGCCGTGGAGTCCAAGGATGAGGCAGGGGAAGGGACTAGAGTGAGGGGGACCAAGTTGGACGATCTGGAGGGAGCGGGCGAGCCTCGGCTCAGCCCTGCAGGGCTGGGCGTAGCGGGGCCTGGTCAGCGAGTTGCTGTATGACCAGGCCCTCCTTCCCGCCGTGGCCGGATCTCGCCGCCGTGACAGCTCCTCGCGCGTGGTGGCTCGGTCCGGCCCAGTCCTCCGCGAAGCCTCGGGGTCGGAGGTTGCTAAGGGTGCCCCTGGCCCAAGGTGCCCCCAGCTTTTCGCTCAATTTTGGAGCTCCGGGGACCCTCTGGACCTCGTGAGGGGTGCTCTGGAGGCCGTGGTGGCCTCCTTGAAAATCCTGGGGGTACCTTGGGCCAGGGGCACCTCTAGCAACACCCGACCCGGGGGCCTGACTCGCGGGCGGCGGCGGCCCAGCGGGCCCGCGGGCCCCAGACGTCCCCACGCCGTGGAGGGGGCACGACGGCAGGTCTGTGGCCCATCTTCGGCCTGTGGAGGCCCGGGCAGGGCCCCGTCGCAAGACGACGTGGGATGAGAGTCTGGTCTCCAGGCGGGCCGGGCGAAAGGGGGGGATTGGGAGAGGGGGGGTTACGAAATCTGCTGCATGCAGCTGGTTTTGGCCCCACCGAGGGGCTCATTCCTCGATACATGGGCGCCTCCCGGCGCCGGGAGGCGCCTGGAAAATCAGCTACGTGAGCTGATTCTCAAACCCCCCCTTTGCTATCCCCCCCTTTCGCCCGACCCGATCCAGGCAGGGGTCCAGACCTCTGGGGAGCCACGCTGCGAACCGAGTCACGGCGGCGGGATGCTTGGAGCACCCAGGGAGAGAACTGGATGGCAGACAGTGGGAGAGACGTTTCAGCTTCGGGAGGCCTTGCCTTTGCAGTGAATGGCGGTCTTCCCTTGCATCTGGCGTGGGTTTGACACGGGTTCGACATGGATTTTCGGCGTGGGTTCGACGAGGAGTAGACACGAATTCGACGCGATCGATTGGATTCGGTTCGGCTAGAGGTTCGCATAGCAGAGCGATGGGACAGACAAGGTCCCCAGAAGATGCAATGTTGAGGGAACGAGCGTGGATCATCGGTTCCGAGCAGTCCTGGAGTTCAAGGCTGGTTCGGGACAAGGTGACCAGGTGAATAGGAGCCTGCCCCCCTTTGTCGATCCAGGGTGGAGGCCGTTGTGGAAAACATGTGTTAGCAGGATAAGGACCGTATAAAACTATGGTTTCCGTCACTTGGGGCGCCTGTCCCAGGGCGGCTGGAAAGTTGATATTTTGACGTGCCACCGTAGGGGTATGAATTTTCAAGCCGCCCAGGGACAGGCGTCCCCGACGTCGCAAGAGCTTGTGTTATACCGTTCCTCGCGCATTAAATGTTCGAGGAGCTACGGTCAGGAGACGAGCATCTGCAAGCTGTGCTCGCGTCGCTCGATGCCATTCCCGAGGCCTCTGGGGGACCTGCCAGGACCAGAAGCGCAGGTGAGTGTGGAAACATGTGGATCCTCCAAGAGCCGTGGTCTCGTCCCACCCCTCGGAGGAGGAGGTACCCATACCTCTAACCTTCCCTCGGTTTCGCCCTCGTGGGTCTTCTCGGAGGCTCTCGTCGCCACCGATGGATTCGCCTCGCAATCCTGGTCAGAACGCGCCCCAGGAGAGGGCCAGAGAGTAGCGGTACGTGGGGTACCAGAATTCGAAGGGTGTCTCAAGCGAAATGTTTGTTGTCACGTGCCCAGGTCGCCCAGGGAGGTATCTGACATGTTTGTCCTTACATGGAACCGCGTGTCTTTTTTTACAAGTCCAGGCCTTCTTGGCTGGTCTCTTGGTGTCTTGTTGGCGGCCCCCGAGGGCATTGTCTCCATCCTCCGCGGAGGAGGAGGCGGAGAAGCAGGACAAGGAGGATCCGGATGATGATGCGTTGGAGCTGGAGGAGGAGGAGGAGGAGGTGAGATGAGAAGGAGGACGGGGAGGAAGAGGAGGAGGAGAAGGAGAACGAGGGAGCAGGAAGACGAACAGGAGCAGTTGGCGGAAGCTGCCACCAACATCCCGATATCTCTTTCACTTCATAATATGTTTGTCTACCCTTTCTGGAGGGAGCAAGGCAGAGGAAGATGGGAAGAAGGAAGACCAGGATGAGGATAATGAGGAGGGTAGGAGGCAGAGGAGAAGGGGGGGGAAGGGGGAGACGGGGAGGAGAATGTTTGGGCGGAGGGGGAGTGAGAGGAAAGAGGATCTGCAGGCAAAGGATCTGGTGAAGGAGTAGAAGGAGGAATTTGCAGCTATGTGTGCACCTCAACGTCTCTCTCCAGTTTGGTCCGTTCTTGCCTGGCTTGGCTAAGGATGGCAATGTGTGTTCAGATGTTGTACCTTTGAAGTGATCATTCACACACAACGCACGCGCGTGCGTTTATTACAAAACATGCATATGTGCATTGTGGAGGTATTCTTCCGAGTTGCCCGCATGGTATGAATACGTGGGCGTCTTGCCTGTTCCTCGTCTGGGGAGGGCCTTTACGTCACCATTGGGGAGCCAGTCGGGATTGCAGTCAGGGGCCGGTGGGTCACAGCGGGGGAGGGGGGGTCGGCCGATGCGGGGTCGAATTCATCATCCCGCAGCAGGGGTTACAAAGCCATTTTGGCCCAGGCTGCCGCGCTGGCAGCAACTATTTGTGCCCCCCCTGCGCTTCCCCCGGCAATGGGGAAGCGCCAGCCTGCGCCCAGGCCTTCGTCCTCCAGGAGGCAGCCGTCCAGCAAGAGCAAGTCATGCCCGGCTGCGAAGCGCAGCGGGGGCGAGGCGAAAGCACGAGACGCCAGGAAGTCCATCACGGAGACGGCGATCGTCCTTGACGACGACAACGTCGCTTTGGCTTTGGCAGAGCTCCTGCCGTCGCAGACGCCTGGCAAGGTCCGGAGGTTGATGCGCAGGTGGATGAAGCCCATCTTGAAGGTGAAAGTCCCGGGCAGAGCCACGCATCTGCCCACGAAGGCCATGCTGGAAAAGGCGAAGGAGAAAGTATTGCGGTTCTACCGGGGCGAGGAGGCCCTTGGCGACAGAAGCGTCGTCGTGAAAGCATTCCTGCTCGCCTCGCGAGAGCGGAGCCTGCGCTTTGACTGGGATCGGGCCTGCGAGAGGGTGCGGAACGCAAGCTTCGACATGAAGAAACATATAGACTCCTGGGACGAATGCCTGGCGATGAGCTCAGGCGACACCAATTTCTCGAGTGAGATCTTCGTTTGCGGCACCAAGAAGGTCACGCTCAAGGCCAGCCAGTGCCACTCCGTAAGCAGTGTAGTCAAGGCTGGGGCGGACGGTCCCTACGGCCTCTGGGGCGGGGATCTCGGCCAAAGGGTGGCCGCAGGGGGCTTCAATCAAGTGCACACGCCAGCCAGGTTGATCACTCTCCGTTGAGACCCCACGACCCTGCGCCATACCTCGGACTTCTGGACATGTCCGAAACTCCACCTCTCCAGCCCCGCCGACCCGGCCAAAAACCAGGAAGAACGCAGGCGTGGGCAAGGACGCCAGATGATTAGGGGGGATGCCCCAGGGGGGGAGAAGAGGGGATGCGGAGGGAAGAAGGGGAGGAACGAGCCATCGATGGCACCGTTTGTGCCCCAAGCCTCTCGGGCGGCTCGGCGTCAGGTCGGCTTGCAAAAGGACCATGGACAAGCCAGATGTGAGATGTGTTATCCCCCATCGTCCTGTCCAGCTGTCCAGGCACGCGCGAAACCTCGAAAACGTCTTGGGGTAACTTCGGAGAGGTTCCTTACTCGAGAGGCTTACGCCATTCCGCCGACCCGCAGCAGAGGCGGGGAGTCCACGGTGTCGTCATGGGTTTCGTGTGTACTCTTTGCGGACTCGTGTGGGCGTCTTGGGCGCTGTTTGGGGGCCTGGCGGAGCCTCTTGGAGGCAGTTTTGAAGCGTCTGGGGGCCTGTTGGGGCCTCTTTCTGGCATTGGGGGCCTCTTGGCGCTTATTGGGGCTTCTTTTGGGCCGCTTGGGGGCTTGTTGAGGCCTTGGGGGGGCCCCTTGGGGGGGAAAGATAGTATGTTCGGTTCGGATTCTTCCTCGTTGCCTCTCTCGCGGCCCTCTTGGGGCGATCTTTGGCTGTCTTGGCTCCATTGTGGCCGTCTTTGAACCCTCTTTGGCCGTCCTTGGGACGTCGTTGTAGGGGCCGCTTGGGCAATGTTGGGGCGGCCTACAAGGCTTCACGGGCCGTCTTGGAGCGCTGGAAGCTCGCGAAGACGAGAACCCTAGAAAGACAAAAACCGCAAGAAAACAATGATTTGTACATTTCGGGGCCCTCTGGGGAAGGCTCTTGGGGCGTCTGGAAGGCCTCTTCGTGCCTCCTGGGCCGAAGGCTCGGATGTTCGGTCCGTGTTCCCTGTCTTGGGCGGTCCCTTTCCGGGGCCGTCTTGGGGCCTCTTTGGCCGTCTTGGGCGCTCTTTTCGACCGTCTTGGGGCGCTCTGGCCGGTTTGGAGCCCTCTTGGAGGCCTCTTGAGCTGTCCTGGGGGCCTCTTGGGGGCCTCTTGTCCGTCCTGGACCGTCTGAACACAGAAAAGGCAAATTCTTCAAACGCCCCTCGATGTTTCCCTCTCGAGGCCCTCTTGGGAAGTCTCGTGGGGCGTCTCGAAGGCGTATTGGAGCGATCGTGAGCGGCTTGGGCCAATCGTTCAGCGCTTCGCGACCGTCTTGAAACGCCTTTGTGGCCGCCTTCGGGCCCTCTTAGGCTGTCTTGGGCGCCTCTTGGGCCGTCTTGGATGCCTCTTGGGGGCCTCTTGGGCGGTCTTGGAGCGTCGGAAACCAGAAAGGGCGAGAACGCCCAAATCCTTCGAACACCTGGTGGAAACGATTGATTTGTGCCTCTCGGGGCCCTCTTGGGCAAGCTCTTGGGGCGTCTCGAAGGCGTCTTGGGGCTTTTTCGAGTCATCTTATGTGCCTTATGATAATCGCTCAGCGATTCTGGGCCGTCTTGGAACGTCTTCGAAGCCACGGAATGCAGATGTGGAAGCTCCGGAGTCTCCGGAGGTGCGCTGGCGAGCCTGGATATCCCCTCCTCTCAAACAAGATATGTTATAGCTTGGGGGTGGGGGAAGGGGGGAGGGGGGCAGCCAATCATCTCACACGCCTTCTCACCCCTGGCAAGTGGGGGATAACGGCCCACGAGAGGCTCTTTAGAGGCCAGACTCGTAGTTGTTTCGCAACGGCGTCTGAGGGAGGCTTCTAGCGGCTTCTTAAAAAAGAGGCTCCTCTGAACCTTGGCTGATACATTGGCTCCACATCTTCAGAGGCTGCCATACCCAATACCCAATTCAAACATGTTATGCGCGGTGTTGCCCTACTACATCATAAGGCATGCCTTGTGCATGAGGAGCGCGGAGCCAGCCCATGAGTTCGACAAGCGTAAGTACCGGAGCAAGCCAGAAGAACCTTGTGTTACTAAGATGCCACACGCACAGTGTACTTCAAATCTCTCAAACCCCACCCAGGTTGCACACTTAGACCAGCAATTGCCCATTACTGCGGCGAAGATTTGGTTTGCTGCGACAGCATCGTTGGCATGATACATCGGCACCAGAATGCCGACATGTCGGGTCGAATGTTATTCAGTGTAAATGCAGTTCAGATGTCCGATCTCGGCTATCACATTAGAGGTGCGTTGATGACATTGTGAAACCACTGGGGTGGTTAGTACATACTCGACCCACATGGGGCACATGGTGGAGACACTTGAGAATATTCAAGCCTTGGCTTTCGTAGAGTCACTTCGCATTGGTATTGTATTGCGTTCGTCTCTGAACCATAGCGAAGTCTGAGCTCACATACCCAAGGCAAAAAAACATGAAGGTTTGACCAAGCCACTGTAGCACACATCATTCCAGGGTGCCCCATGTACTGCCAATGCCACACTGAAGCATGGAGTGGAAGCGTGACAGGGGGACATTCGATTTTCTGACATAAAGTTCGCACGGAGGTACACAATGAACACCCATGTGAATGTTCCATTCACAACACACGAGCATGGTGTGCCCGTGGCCCATGGGGTCGGCCAATTTCTTCGCTCGTGTGCGCGTGCACCCCCAGAGCAGCGCGTGCCCCTGTCGAGACGTATCGAACACATTGTTTACCGATCTAACAGTGAGCAATGCGTGGGTAAGCATGCCACAGCAAAGATGGCTTGCGGCAGTACGAGTACAACTCGTGTCCAACATTCAGGCGAAGTTGATTCAACATTCACACACATTGAATCAGTCCCCGCGTTGAGCTATCCCCAGCTGGTGTTCTCGAACACGTGCGTACGTCAGCCCCAGCAAGGCGGATCGCGTGCATCTCATAGCTATCACGAGATATTCATTCTTAAGTGTGTTGTGGGAAGTCTTTCGGCGCTCACTTTTCATCGTTCCGATCCGTCAGCCAGGCAACATCGCATCCAACCCAGGAGAAATGTATCGCACCAGGGGGACATTCCCGAATGCCGCCCCAGCGGTCGGCCCAAAAGTATACAGCGGGATGTGGACGCGAGCGCCCCAGTGTAGGCCTCTGGTGGTCAGGGGGCGTGTGTGCGCCGGGATGGAGGACACCAGCGTCACCCGGCACCAGTGACCGTGGGGCATGTTTGCCCAGACTTCCAGCGACAAGGTTTTTCGGGGACCCCCCGTCCCCAGGAGCAGTTTCGGCTTTTGAAGGCGCCGGGGCTCAGAGACGGCCTATGGAGAGCTAAACTTGCGCGAAACCTCCAGCGCATTTTTCCTGAGCCGCCGGGAGGTCTGGGTAGATCACAGCTCTCGGTCTCGAGGCGCTGACTTCGCTGGTCTGCCACGAAGGGCTGCACAACGTCGCGCTCCGGAGGCGAAGGGGGAACCCCTACCTGTCCGAGGACACTGAGCTCGGGTGCTGCCAGAAGTGCCTCTGGCCCGAGGCGCCCACAGGTCTCCAAGGGGGCCCCCACGGCCTCCAGAGCACCACTCACGAGGCCCAGAGGAGGAGGAGGAGGAGGAGGAGGAGGAGGAGGGCCCCAGGGGCTCCAACATTGAGCGGCAGAGCTGGGGGCAGCTGTGGGCCAGGGGCACCATCGGGCAGCCCCCGACGAGCACCTGGCCATGGCCCTGCTGGGCGACCCGCAGTTGGTGCACGGCGAGGGCGCGGCCCAGAGGCTCGCCGAGGTGGGAGGCCCGCCCCAGGACCTCGGAGGAGGAGAGGGTGCTGAGCATGTCATGTCGGGCGTGTCCCCCTACAGGGGGAATTTCCCGCGAGAACTAAAAACCCCACAAATGCCCCAAAAGGGTAAAGAAATTCTCAAAAAATAGTCGCCATACTATTTTTGGATTATTTTTTTGGTATTTCTGGGGTATTCTTCATGTTTCGTCGAAAATCCTCCTGTAGGGGGACACGCCCGACTTGATGATAATGACGGTGCCCCTCTCGATCCGTTCGATCCGGTTCCTGTCGGGCATGCAAGATCCCCGAACCCTGGTAGCACAATGCTGACGCAGCCTCGCTTAGATCCCCGTCTGTGCACCGTGCACCAAGGGTTATCCATTTGTGGTTGGTTTGGTTCGATGCATCTGCTGCGCAGACCCCTTGTCCCTGATGTCTTGGGCCTCTTCACGTAGGTCCGATCCCAAAGGGTTCGGGGTCCTCTAACAGCAATCATATCCAGTCTCGATTTAGGTTGGTTCGATCCGATTCGATTTCGATGGCCCAGCAATCCGATGCGGCCCGATGCTTGCAGGGCGCTGTTGTGCATGCTGGTGCAGTCCATCATATGGCCTGCTCCTATTCGTTTTCGTCTCCTCGCCGAGGCGGTCCTGTCCGACGCTCATTCCGATCCGATCCGATTTCTCGATTCGATGCTGACTGATCCTGCCAATCTTGGCGGCGCGAAGAGGGGGGTAGGGGAAGGGGGGAAGGCTTCTTAGAAGGGGGTTGCTGCTTGGAAGGCGCCGGCCTTACATGTATAGAGAAGGCCTGCGATTTCGAAGAAGCAGGTGTGCTTCTAAGGTCCTTCCCCCCTCGCCCTACCCCCCTCTGCGCGTGGCCGACGATACTGCTACGTCTGCCTCGTTTTAGCTTCTCGGGCCTCCTGGGAAGCCCTCGTCGTCACGGCTGGGCTCGCCTCGAAAAATGCCGGTCAGAAGGCACACAGGCAGTGTCGGGAGCCTTGAGACGGGGGTCAATGCAGACGGGGGTCAGCCAGAGCGCTGGATCTTGCAGGATCTTGCAGGGACAGGCTCGCTCTAACCCGGGTATGGGTGCAGGATCCTGCAGGATTTTGCAGGATCCTTCGCATTGACCTGGGTTTGGGTGCAAGATCTTGCAGGATTTGCAAGATTCTGCAAGGCCTGAGTGACCCGGGTTTGGATTGACCCGGGTCAGAAGGCACACCGGCAGTGGCGCTATCGATATCGCCAGGTTTTCCCCCCAAGGACGTGGAGCGGCTGGCCATAGGCCTGGGCTTCTGCCCGCAGGCGGCACGAGCGCCCGACGCCTTCCTCCGTGAACTGTTGGCGACGCTGATGTAGGAGGGTCTGCGCGTTCTTGATTCTTGGCCGCGCCATACACATTTCTGGCGCAATGCTGCTCAATTCTCAGAATTCTATTTTGTCGGATGTACATAACTGTAGTGGTGCGGAGGACTGGGGCACGTGGGGGCATCGGGGGAGCTCGATGTATACACCACGTCGTTGGTTTGGTCAAGGAGCCAAGGAACTCGGCGAAGGATTTCGGTCTAAAGAGGCTCCAGTCTCACACAGGTTGGGAAGCTGGGGCGTCTACACAGCGAGCTCATCGGCCGCCCAACGCCAAATGACGTGGTGCATACGTCGAGCCCCTCCCAGGGCAGGGGTGGAGGCGAGCTGAGGGGTTCGAGATTAAAGGAGGAGCACGCGTCTCCTACCGCCCAGCTGACGCTTCTGAGGCCGAATTGTGCCCGAGGCGAGTCGCGGCAAGGGCAAGTTTTCGTCTGGGCGGTCGAGCCGCAATTCCCTCTGTGCTTCTACGCCTGCGCGGCGCTGTCCTGCTGCTGCGCGCGCCAGTGCGTGCCTCTCGTCCTCAAGCCCCCGACGTCGTGGTTCTTCTACGAGGTGGGTCCCCGCGGCTCTCGACCCCATCGCTATGGACAGCTTTCGTCGCGGGCCGTGGTTTGATGGCCTCGGCGCCCACAACGGGCTGCACAGTCGGCCAGACTCTTGACGCGTTGCAGATCCCCACAGGCCCATCCGAGAACAGACACCTGGCGAGATGCCATGATCGAGGGGGCGTGGCAGCATGCTGCGGCTGGGCAGCGAACCGCATCTGCGTCGTCGCGTGCGCTTCGCGGCTCCTCTTGGCTGTCTTGGTGGAGTGATTGCGTGTCGTCGCCGGCGGTGCCTGTATCACGCCGTGCGTGCCTGGGGCAGCCCTCGCAGTTGCTTGTCGTTGCTCGCCGTGCGTGCGTCGCTCTGGGAGCGTCTTGGAGTCCTCTTGGGGTCATCGTGCGGCGCTCTTGGGTCCGTCGTGGCGGCCTCTTGGGCCATCCTTGGAATCTCGTGGAGCCCTGCTTGGGGTCCTCTAGCAGGCTTTGGGGGCCCTCTTGGGGTCATCTTGCAGCCATCGGTCAAGTGTGCCTTTGTCATGCCTCCTTGTGCGCTCTTGGTCGCTCTTGCAGCCGTCTTAGGGCCATGGGCCCTTCTTGGGGCCCTCTTGGGTCCCTGTTGGGCCGTCTTGAGGCCCCAAGAGCTCATCGGAAGCGAACAGGCGAGGAGGCACAAAACAGTGACAAGGGTTGGTTTTCACTCTGGATGATTTCGGCATCTTGGAGGCCCTCTGGGAGGCTCGGAGGGCATTCGGGTCCGTTCTGGGGCGATCTTGAGGGCTCTTGGAGGCAGATTGGGGCTATCTTGAACCATCCTGGTACATCTCGAGCGATCTTAGAGGCCATCCTGGGCTCTCTGGGGCCCTCTTGAGGCCATCTGGGGCCAAAACGCCCTCTGACGCGTCGCTGGGGAGGGCTCTAGACCCAGGGGGAGGGGGGAAGGGGGAGGGGGAGCCTCCTCCCCGAAGGTGAAGACGGGGGTCAGCAGAACGAGCTCGTTAGCTCGAACGAGCTCGTTCGTCTGCGATGCTCCGGTCGTCTGCCTCCCTTTCCTGCTCCTCGCCCTCTCCATTTGATTCACGGGGGCCCTGGGCCTCGGCCAACGAGCTCTGTCCGGGGCAGGCGCGCCGCCGACCAGGGAGCTCCTCCCTCCACGAGGGCTCGCTGACCTTCTCTTCCTCGGTCGGGTCCGGGCGAGCGGGACAAGCGTCTCTGCGGCCGGCCACTCGCGTCACTTTTGTGTCCTCTGTCAGCACAGTCCCCGAGTACCCAATGGTACCACAGTCCTCGTCGCGTGCATGTCTTGTCTTCTCGTCGGAGCAACCAGGGCACATGGCTTGAATTGGAAATCGGCTCACGGCTCTGGCTTTCTCCCCCGAGCTCTCGCGCCAATACCTGTTGTAGAATGCCACATTCGTCTTTCAATTATCCTGGATCGGGGAAGGAAGGGCAAGGATCGATCCTGACCTCTCCACGTCGTGAGAAATATCACGACAGACGACTTGTGGCCGGTACAAGCCTGTGGCGGGGCCCTTCCTGGACCCGCTGGACCATCAAGCGACGACTTCAGATGAACAGCCCTTGTCTGGGAAAGGGTCCAGTCGTCTCGGGGGTCACGTTATGAACAAGCCACGAAGCCGGATGTCTGGGGAGAGGGGGGGGGGATGGGCAAGGCGTCCAGGGACTCCACCTCGAATGCAGTCGGCTCCCGAGCTCGGGGGCGGCCGTTCCGTCTCCGAGATCGAGGAGGGCGATGACCCAGGGTGTGCGGGCGTCATGGCCAGGGCCATGGGATCTCCCCGGATCTCGTGTTCCCTCTCCCTGGGCCGCGACCGTGCCTCGTGCCATGATCAGCGCGCCCTTATGTCGGGCGTGTCCCCCTACAGGGGGATTTTCGACGACAAGTTAAAAAGATACACCAAAAATACCCCAAAACGGTGAGAACATACACCAAACATTGTCCGCAAACTGTTTTTTGTTTTTTGCATATGTTTGAAGTATTTGTTTCCCGCCGAGAATCCCGCTGCAGGGGGACAGGCCCGACTTAAGCGCACCCCCCTCTTGGGACGCCCCCCGCTTTCGTCTCCTGCGGCCCGAGGGGCGGCAGCCTCCCGTGATCGCCTCCCTGCGCACGCTGGCACGTCACGGGGGGGGGGGGCCCGCCCCCCCGTTGGCCTTCGGCTCATCGGCGGCCCAGACTTATGTGGTTCGTGTCCCCATACAGGGGGATTTTCGACGAAATATATATATCTATACATTCTATACATACATATATATATATATATATATATATATATTAAAAAACACAAAAGAATCTAAAAATAATTTAAAAATAGTCTGGGGACTATTTGTTGACTATTTTTTGGCCCGTTGGGGGCATTTTTGGGGTATGTTTGATATTTCGCGCAAAAAACCCTGTAGGGGGACAGGCCCGACCTAAGCCCAGACCCGCGCGCCGCCGGCGGACAGAAGAGTGGGGGAGCTCGGGGCTCAAGAGACGGGGATCAATGCAAACGGGGGTTAGCCAGAGCGCCAGATCTTGCAGGATCCTGCAGGGCCAGGGGCGCATTGATCCGGGCCTGGGTGCAGGGTCCTGCAGGATCTCGCAGGGTCCTGCAAGGCCCGACTGACCTGGGTCTGCCTTGACCCGGGTCAGTAAATCCCCGAGGAGCTTGAGCGGGTCAGGTTGCAGATCGATGTTGAGTCTGGCATCGGCGCGCGCTGGCAGATCCTCAGTCGGAATCCCGCATGATCCCGCTCAGTCCTAGACTCGGCTCGGTGGCCCCTTGATCTGTCTTGTTGCGAAATCCTCACGGCCGGTGCCACCGACCAACGAGTGCGACGACGACGACGACCACGACGACCACCACCACCAGCACGACAACGACAACGACGAGCTGATGACACTGACACAGGCTCGGGACATGGGACATGGGGCGTGCGGTTGTTTCAAGCTGTTTCAAATACGACGTAGTCGAGAGTGCCCGCCGCTCTCCTCGCAGCAGCGCCTGCGAGTTTCGCCAGCGGGGGGTGCAGGGGCCTTATCTAGAATCGCACTGCCACAGGAGGGAGGGGAGACGGCGGGGGGCGGAGGGGGAGAGGGAGGGCGAAGGGGGAGGGGCGGCCAGACCAGCAACGCATCACGGGCATGCCGAAGAGCTGGTGCCTCCTGCCCCGCGCGCTCCGAGGGCGACGGCACTCCAGGGCGGTGGCGGACTCCAGAGTCTGCCCTGCGCTGAGTCATGGGGCTGCAGGCTCCTCCACAGACGCAGCACTCCGACTGAGCCTGGTCCCCTACAACTATAAACTCTGTTACTGAGTCATGGGGCTGCAGGCTCCTCCACAGACGCTGCACTCCGACAAGACCTGGTCCCCTACAGCTATAAACTCCTTCATCTGCTGCTAAGTCTAGCAGCTCCACTTCGAATTACAGTTCGAACGAACGCGCGAACGACGCAGCGGCGGAACCTCGAAACCCCTCCAGGGTGCGGAACCGCCGCTGGGTACGCGTGCAACGCTCGAGCACACGCCGATGCGCACCGAACACTCGTGCAATGCTTCACCACTCAGTCCGCTCTCTAACCAGATCCTGGTCGACATGGCTACCACATCTCTTCCCCACGCTGTCTCGCCGACAGCTGGGCGACGATCTGCTTCCGCGAAGTCCGTCACAACCAGCTGTAGGGAATCGAAGCCCGCCTGGCGCAGCGCTGCTTGGCGCTGAAGCCCGCCACGACCAGATGCGTGACATCTAAGTCCTCCTCGACCAGCTGCTTGGCATAGAAGCCCTCCTGGCGCAGCTGTATGGCACCGAAGCCCGCCTCGACCAGCTGTGTGAAATCGAAGCCCGCCTGGCGCAGCTGCTCTGCATCGAAGCCCGCCTGACGCGGCTGCTTGGCATCTAAGCCAGCCTCGACCAGCTGTGTGAAACCGAAGCCCACCTCGACCAGCTGCTTTGCACCGAAGCCCGCCTCGACCAACTGCGTGACATCGCAGCCAGACCGGCGCAGCTGCTTGGCATCGCAGCCCGCCTCGACCTGCGTGGAATCGAAGCCCGCTTGGTGCAGCTGCTTGGTATCGAAGCCCGCTTCGACAAACTGGGTGAAATCCGCCCGACGCAGCTGCTTGGCACCGAAGCCCGCCACGACCAGCTGCGTGAGGTCGGGACCCGCCTGGCTCAGCTGCCTGGCACCGCAGTCCGCCACGACCACCTGCTTGGCCTCCTGGCTCAGCTGCTTGGCACCGAAGCCCGCCTCGACCAGATGCGTGAAATCGAAGCCCTCCTCGACCAGCTGCTTGGCATAGAAGCCCTTCTGGCTCAATTGTATGGCACCGAAGCCCGCCTCGACCAGCTGTGCGAAATCGAAGCCCGCCTGGCGCAGCTGCTCGGCGTCGAAGCCCGCCTGACGCGGCTGCTTGGCATCGAAGCCCGCCTCGACCAGCTGCGTGAAGCCGAAGCCCGTCTCGACCAGCTGTTTGGCGCCGAAGCCCACCTCGACCAACTGCGTGACATCGGAGCCTGACTGGCGCAGCTGCTTGGCATCGGAACCCGCCCCGACCGCCCGACGCAGCTGCTTGGCACCGAAGCCCTCCTCGACTAGCTGCGTGTAATCGAAACCCGCCTGGCGCAGCTGCTTGGCGCCGAAGCCCGCCTCGACCACCTGCTTGGCATCGACGCCCGCCTCGACTAGCTGCTTGAAGACGAAGCCCGCCTGGCGCAGCTGAGAGGTACCCAAGCCCAGCTGCGTGAAATCGAAGCCCGCCCGACGCAACTGCTTGGCACCGAAGCCGTCAACTGTCGCGTCGAGGCGCCCAGTCGACGCTGATCCGCTACCAGGGGTATGCCCCGTAGGGCTCCCGCTCCTGGCATGCGGCAGCCGTCGCTGGGACGCCTCCCAGAGCCATGGCTGCGCGCCCGCCCGAGGTCGTCCTCGGGCTCCTGGGCGCTGGGGGCGCGGACAAACGGGCAGCCGTCTTGGGCCCATGGTCCTGGCGCCGCCTTACATGCGGCGTGCGGTGGAGTGAGGAGGAGGAGGAGGAGGAGGAGGAGGAGGAGGAGGAGGAGGAGGAGGAGGAGGAGGAAGGAGGAAGGAGAGGGGGAGGTGGAGGAAGAGGAAGAGGAGGAGGAGGAGGCGGAGGAGGAGGAGGAGAATGAGGAGAATGAGGAGAAAGAGGAGGAGGAGGAGGAGGCAGTGGCCTTGTGATCCATCCTGTTTTGCTCCAGTCGTTCCCACGAAGGCCTCCCAGCGGCCGCATCCTTCAAGCAGGGTGGAGTCTGGGTGAGCCCGCCAGGGCGCGAGTGTCACCGCGCGTCGCGCCTCGTTGCCGGTGCCCTCGGAGCCGTCCGTGCGGAGGAGGGCACGCGCAGGAGCTCGACGGGAACCCCGCCGTGCCCCTCGAGCAACGCGGGGCGCGAAGTAGGGTAGGCCAGAGGAGGTACAGGTACCCAAACTGCTACCCTTCCCTCGTGTTCCCCTCTTTGGGGTATCCCGGGAGGCCCCCGTCGCCTCCGAATGATTCGCTTTAAGATTCTGGTCAGAGTGCACCCCGGAAGAGGTCGGGTGAGTAACCCTGAGAGGCAATAAAGAAAGCCCCCACCCTCTCCGGCGAAAGTATAACGCTCCAGCACCCTGGAAGCGTTACCCTGGCACCTCGCAACCTGCTTTGAACGCAGACGAGTCTGCCCGCCGAAATAAGCAAATCGCCTGAAACATTCGCAATCTGGCCTCCGTGTGGTTCTGAAACAAGCGCCTCGCCTGAGACATCCTCAGAAACTGCTCTGAACGCAGACGAGTCTGCTGTGGGGCAGTCCTATGGGGGAGGCCTATCTAGGAATCCTACAGATTCCCATTGGGATACTATCCGAGCCAAGGCGCGGGGATCAGTTAGTTTCCTTTCTTTGGCGCGGTGCTGAAGATATCGTTCCGCGAACACAGCCCCCAAGAATTATTTATTGCGGTGCGGTGCTAACGATAACCCCGAGGGGGGGTCTTAATGGCTTACCGAGGTTAGCGGTGGCGGCATTTGCTGGTTTCCCCAGTGGGTCCCAGAAGGCCTGCGGAGCAGGCCGCCGTTCCAGAAGGCCGCTGTCAAAACTATTATATTAAGTCGGGCCTGTCCCCCTACAGGGGGATTTTCTACAACAATACAAAATACTCAAAAATATTCCAAAATGGCCAAACCATATTCAAACAGTAGTCCCCGGACTTTTGAATATTCCCCCTGTAGAGGGACAGGCCCTAATTAAAAGTATCAGTCAGACGTCACCATTTTGTCAATACAGGGTCTGCCGCCAGAATTGCCGAGGAGGGCTCCATGATCTTGTTTCTTGCAGGCCCCAGCCCACCTAGTAAGAATTTGATGTTCTGTCCCATCAATTCCACGTCAGGTGCCGGCCCGCCTTCGAGCCAGGTTTGCTGCGGTGGTCAGGCTTGCGGGGATCCATACAAATTCGTCGATGAGTCCTCCTCTTCGTGCCAGGAATCCTAATACGCAGTCGATGAGTCCTCCTCCGCCTCATTACCGTCCCGTCCTCGTCCTTTCCTCTTCCTTCTCATCCTCCTTCTTCTCCTCCTCGATGGGTTCTCCTTCTCGTCGATGAGTCGGTCGGCCTTCCTCCGCCTCCTCGTCGGTGAGTCCTCCTCCTCGTGGCATGGAGCTGGACACGCACAACGTGGCCAGCCTGGCAGAGAGATGGCCAATGTCCTTCCAGCGCCTGCCTCCGCCCCCGCACTGCGGGCCAGGCCAGCTCACCGTGCGTGCATCTAGCGCGCGCCCTCCGCATACCCTGCGAGCGGACCCAGCCGTGTGTGTGTGTGTGTTTATATGCTTCTCCCGCGCCTTCTCCTCCCTCAAAAGTGTCTGCCTACGAACTGGGCGGAGTTCGGGGAGGGGACGACAAGTTTTGTTCTTGTTGCATGGCGGGTGCGGTCTACCCCGGACTGTGTGGTACCCTCAGGCGTTCCAAAGCAGTGTCCTCGCAGGTCCCTTCGGGGTGCCCCGTGGACCAGGAAGGGTACTAGCAGGCACCCTCGGGCGCTCCCAAGGATCGTCCCGGCAGGCCCACTCCAGCGCTCCGAGCGAGGCGTCCTGGCACGCACTGGTCCTCCGATGCTCCGCGCTCCGCACTGTCCACGGGAGGCGGCGAGCCGCGCGCGCGCGCGCGCTCTCCCACCGCTGCGGCCCTCAGGAGCGCAGCGGTGCTGGGCGCGCGCCGCCTCCGCCGCGGCCTGAGGCCGCCGGGGTGGACGAGGCCCGGAAGTGGACGGGGGAAGGGGCGAGTGGGGGGGCCCTCAGGGGCAACGTTGATCAAGCACGACAAAAAGCCACAACCACGGTGCGCCCGACCGGGGAGAACCCACCGGCTTCGTCATGATCACTTTGATTGTGGTTGTGGTCGATTTTGCCGTCCTGGGGCGCCACATCGTTGTTCCGGCAGTTCTGGCATGCGCAAGGCATTCCCCAGGGTGCATCCTCGATGTGGTTGTGGTCGCTTGCTGTCCCCGCAGTCAAGGAGGGGAAGGCTCAGGGAGTTCGAGGTTCAAGCTTGTCGAGCCTGTGTGTTCTGGCTCTCAGCAGCTTCGCCACCTCGGGGTGCGTCTCAGCAGCTCCGCCTCGGGGAGAGACTCGTGGGGCTGTCTGCATCGCCCCGAGCGACCGGCGGAGAGCCGAGGCTTGACTCAAACACCGGGGGGCATCGCTAGGGGCGGGGATTGTCGGGCTGGGCGAAAGGGGGGGATTGGGAAAGGGGGGGGTACGAAATTTGCTACATACAGCTGGTTTCGGCCTCACTGAGTGGCCCATTCCTCGATACATGGGCGCCTCCCGGCGCCGGGAGGCGCCGGGAAAATCAGCTACGTGAGCTGATTCTCAAACCCCCCTTTGCTATCCCCCCCTTTCGCCCGACCCGAGATTGGCTGAGGAGGGGGGGCATCCTACACCAAAACGCCCATTGATCACAGAAGGGCCGATCTGCTGCCCCGCCCAGGAGCGTGCCATTCGCTGTCGGGGGCCTGCCGCCGATCTGCCCGGGCTGCATCGCCGAGCCCAGCTCGATGTTCCCCCCCCCCCCCCCCCCCTGAGCCCCAGGCCCTCCCCAAGGCCCCCCCCCCCCCCAGAGGCCCCCCCTCCAGGAGGGGCGGGGGGGGCGAGCGAGGGGCGGGCGGGAGAAAGGGGAGAGGGTTTTTTTTTCCCAACCATCCTGTGGTGTTGGGTCCTCGTTTGGAAGAGACGGTGGCCCGCGTCTCCTCTCCTCCTCTCCTCCTCCCCCTCCTCCTTGCGTTTCACCCACCCAGCACAGCGCTTCGTAGCCCCATAGGGAGCTCCACCGAAGGCCCCAGTGGCAGGGTTCGCATGGCGGCCTCGGGCCATTTCGGCACACCCCTCACGAGGATCGTGGACCCATAGGGAGCTCCACCGAAGGCGCCAGTGGCAGGGGTCGCATGGCGGCCTCGGGCCATTTCGGCACACCCCTCACGAGGATCGTGGACCCATACAGGGAGCTCCACCGAAGGCGCCAGTGGCAGGGTTCGCATGGCGGCCTCGGGCCATTTCGGCACACCCCTCACGAGGATCGTGGCCCCATAGGGAGCTCCACCGAAGGCCCGAGTGGCAGGGTTCGCATGGCGGCCTCGGGCCATTTCGGCACACCCCTCACGAGGATCGTGGCCCCATAGGGAGCTCCACCGACTGCCCCCAGTGGCAGGGTTCGCATGGCGGCCTCGGGCCATTTCGGCACACCCCTCACGAGGATCGTGGCCCCATAGGGAGCTCCACCGAAGGCGCCAGTGGCAGGGTTCGCATGGCGGCCTCGGGCCATTTCGGCACACCCCTCACGAGGATCGTGGCCCCATAGGGAGCTCCACCGAAGGCGCCAGTGGCAGGGTTCGCATGGGCCATTTCGGCACACGGGCCATTTCGGGCACGGCACACCCCTCACGAGGATCGTGGCCCCATAGGGAGCTCCACCGAAGGCCCCAGTGGCAGGGTTCGCATGGCGGCCTCGGGCCATTTCGGCACACCCCTCACGAGGACCGTGGCCCCACTGGAGCTCCACCGAAGGCGCCAGTGGCAGGGTTCGCATGGCGGCCCCGGGCCATTTCGGCACACCCCTCACGAGGATCGTGGCCCCATAGTTGTGCTGCTTCAACAACCGCGCCTGGGCGTCGTACTCCGCCTTGTCGACGTGCAACGCCACCTCCTCCCTCATGGCTCTCAAGGCCCTTTCCTGCTTCTGCTCCTCGGTGAGAGGGACGCCGTCCTTGTCGTCGTCGGCGCCCGCGAAGACGGCCACGAACGTGTCCCTGAGCATGTCGGGCTCCGGCGGGAAGCCGTGGCCACATCGGGAGCGCGGGCGAAGATGGCATTCACAACTGCGGTTTTCACAACTGCATATGGTTGGGTCCTTCGCCAGGATATTTTTTTTGCAGCGCGCCTCTGCCGCCCAGGCTTAGAGGCGAGCAGGCCCCGAGATCGGACGGCAGGGAGTAGCAGGCTGATCATCCCCCGGAGCAGCGAAGGTCCCTGCTGCTGCTGGCGGAGGTTCTCCTGCCCATAGCCGCAGCAGGACCCCCGGCTGCCACCGAGGGTTGGCACGTGGCATCTCCAGAGGTCCCCAGAGGGGCCACGGAGGTTGGAGGTCCCTGGTGGTCTCCAGAGATCCACGGGCCGAAAGAAGGACCCCGATGTTTCGACAATCGGCGACCGACGACCATCGACGACCGACGATCGATGACGGCGTTCGACGGGTTCATCATGCACGGAGGCGTCTTTGTCGCCATGCACCCGGACAACACTCTAGGAGTGTGTTTTTTGTATTTGTCTCTTCTCTTCGCTTGGATCCTCAGATTGACGATCCCTCACACTCTAGAGTGGCAAACCCATTCCCTCTTCGGAGGGTGCTCCAGTTTTCGGGTCATTCCTGGTTTCTTCTTGGGGGGGCGGGAACGTGCAACACCCAGTTGCTCTGATGGAGGCCGTTGGGGCTCCTCTGGAGTCCTTCCTCACTCAAGGAGCCTCTGGGGCAGGAGGTTGTTGCGACTGATCACCGCGCTACCTCTTCCTGGTGAGGTCGAGTCGGTTTCTTCCGGGGTCCCTGATCCTTCGTGGCCGCCACGTTTTCAGGATTTAGGTACGGCTTCCGGGTACCCATCGGGACCGCACTCATTCATTCCAGTCGATATGAGACGAGGCACTTGATCCAGAGCCTCCACATCCTCGTTGCACCTGCTAGTCGACTTTACGGGGGCGGCTGAATCTGAGGTTGTTGACGAAAGGGTTGAGGGGCAAGGGCGGCGGGAGGAGGAGGCATCGGTGGTGGGAGGGGATGGAGGGGGCCTGTTGGGGGAAGGGGGGGGGGGGGGGAACACAGCACGGGCAGCGCGTCGGCGGCACGTCCAGAAAGTACACCAGGCTACTCTTGATGCCATGCGTTCCGAGGGGGCTAGCAGGGTTCAGATCAGGGATTTTCTTAGAAAAGCTGCTAGGAAGGCACGTGGGCACCGGCGAGCCCGGCACAAGAGAATAATCGTGATTGCCCAGGCGTCTTTGAAGAGAAGGGGGAGGGAGGGGATGGGTGGGAGGGGAGAGAAAGCAGCGTCGCGTAACAGACGCATCAAGATTGGGGCATGGAGTGTGCAGGGGTGGGGAGGCCGCTACTCACGTAGCGACCCATGGCTAAAGAAAGAAAGGCTCCTCGAGCTCGCGGAATCCAGGAAGTGGCAGGCTATATTAGGGTATGACGTACGTTTCGAGGGCAATGGGGTCATTGAGTATCGGAGTTCAGAACACGCTTGGACAGTGATACATCATGGCAGAGTTGCCAGACTACTGAGGGAGGAGTGGGCGAGGAGATGGAGAAAGGGGGGCCGTACAATATACAGTCGGTCGAGAGGGACGTCTCTCCACTAGGGCCATGGCACTCCACATACCAGGCGCAGGACAGCGCTTCGGGCACTGGCTTGTAGCAGCATGCGTTCCGATTGCTGCCCGCCGAGCAGAAGTACAGCGCTTCTGGAGGGAGACGGCGAAAGTCGTCGAACACCAACCCTCGCACTTTCGTCTCGTGATTGGGAATGATTTTATTGCGGAGCCCATGCAGGGCCGTACGGGAGAATACCGACGTTTTGTCAGACGTTTTTCCCAATCCTGGATACAACCGCAACACGAGGGTGTCCACATAAGCGTTTGTATATTGCTGTGCCGAACACGAGCTGTCCGTGTCAAACACTTTTTACAAACATAGAGACCCCTGCACATGATACCATCCGCGCTACGGCACGGGGCGGGCCATCGATCACATCCTCACGCGCATTCGATATCGATTGGCGGTCACCAACTGCGGAGTCGTCCATGTCGGGTCCGAAGGCGTTCCCGGGGTCCTGGGTCGCCGAGTTGGGCCAGTTACGCTTTTCTCATGGGGTCCTTATACAGACCACCATCCGATTGAAGTGACCCCCAAGGATTTACGGGATTGGCGCGGGGAGCGTCGTAAAACCGCTCGGCAAGAGAAGCCGCACTACCACAGACTTCTGGGGCCTACGGAAGCCTCCAAGAACGTTAGAGAAACCCTGGAAAGGCGATTGGACGCCAGACGTAAGGGGCTAGAATGTACCTGGCCCGCCTTGTGCGCTATCACCAATGAGGTAGCGATGGAAGTGCTCGGCCCAGATCCCGTCAGACATCCACGGCCGTGGATCATAGGGTACGAAAACATTGAGAAGGAATTCGACGAGGCTGTCACGTTTGCTCTGGGCCGGCTACGCGCCGCCGAACGAGCTTCTCCTGTAGACGCGTCCGAATTGATTGCGGCGCGTACAGTGTTGCGGCACGCGCGGAAAAATCGACGTAGTTCCCTGCGCAGATGGGAAAGAGCGTGGTGGCACGACATTGCTGATAAACTCAACGACGCGGAGAGACAACACGACCCTGCAGACGCAATTCGGTGCTTCAAGGAACTCAGGGACCGAGGACTCCAGGATGGCCGGACTTTGTCTGCAGCCTCAATGACTGTGGAGCGGGATGCTTGGGCTGCTCATTTCGAAGCGGTCTTTCAGGGCACTAGCACCGCACCCGCACACGTGTGGGAAAACTTGCCGCTTCGGAGCCCCGACTACTCTTCGTTGGGTCATGTCCCGAGCGGTATAGAGCTGCCGCAGTGCCTGAAATCGATGAAGACACGGCGCGATCCAGGGGAAGACGGCTTCCCGGTGGAGGCACTGAAGTATGGTGGCGAGGAGCTCCGGGGTAAGGTTTCCGGCGTCGTCCAAGACATGTGGCGTAGAGCGGCAGAAGCACCCGACAAGGAGGAAGGGGACGATTGGCCAGAGGAGTGGAAATAGGCGTTGTGATCCCGTTGTGGAAACGCAAAGGCAGCAAGAAGAACAATAATTGCTACAGGGGCATATGCCTTCTTAGCGTAGGCTCCAAGCTGCTCGCGCGTGTGGTCGCTTCGCGGCTACAGAGGTGGTCAGAAGGTTTCATCAGCGATACACAGAGCGGAAATCGAGCGGGACGCAGAGTGGACGATGCTCTACAGGTCAGTCGCTGTATTATTGGGGAGGTTTGCAGATTATCAGATTCACAATGGTACCTTATGAGTTTCTTTGATCTCGAAAAAGGCCTTCCCGAAGGTCTGTCGCGGGGCCCTCTAGGCCCTCTTGGAACGGCACGGCTGCAATGCAAGAGTGGTTCGGGCGTGCAAGGCACTGCACGAAAACACGCGCTTTGCGGTGCGTGTATACGGCGGCCTCTCGAGATCTTGGCTTCCTGAAAAAGGTCTCCGCGAAGGGTGCCCCTCCTCCCCCCCGTTATTTAAGATCTACCACAACGCCGTTATGGCGGACTTTCGCTGTCGGCGTCGCGCTGCGGCGGAAGCTACCGGACAATCGCCGGGGTTACGGTGGTCGTACAAGGTTGATGGCCGCATCGTTTTTTTAAAAAGGCTACGTTGCGGGTGGAGAGCGAGACAGGACGGCGGGATACAATGGAAACCCTCATCGGTGACATGGGGTTTGCCGACGACACAGTAACGGCGGGGGAGGAGGAGGAGGCGAGACGAGCGGAGATTTTATTAGATACGACAGTCACGGACTGGGGTGGCTCCATGAACGTGGGCAAAACGGAGAGGCTACGCATTAGCGGGGTTCCTCGTCAGCCCTACGACGTCCGTGGTTTGGGAGAAACGAGCTTGGTCCGCCAGCTCGGGGGCTGGTTGTCCGAAGACGGCCGCCAGTACGGAGACACCGCCGTCCGTGTAAGCGCCGCCGAAGCCAAGATAAAAGCCGTCTCCAAAGCATGGGGTTCAGAGGGCCGGTGCGGCCGAGGGGGCCGCAGCCGCCTGTCCAGACACGCGCGCCTCACTATAATGAAGGCGGTGGTCCAGCCCACAATTTTGACGTTTTGCAAGTCACGCTCCTGGACCAGGAGGCAATTACAACGCGTTCAGAGCGTGGCTCACTACGCAGTTCGACGTGTTCTCTGCCTGGACATGTACAATATGAACGAGCACCACCTAAAGGACACACCTGCTCTACAAACCCGTCGGGTGGGAGACCGTTACGGACTTAGTCATGAAGCAGAGTTTGGTGTGGTTGGGCCACGTTGCCCGCATGCCCATTACAAGGCCTCCCAAACAGGCGCTGTTTGGGTGGGTGACTGGCCGGAAGCCTCGGCAACAGGGTGGGGATCACGCAGCCCCGATGGCTTTTTGAAGTCCTCAGGGGCACGGGCTACTCCGATATGGATTGGTTTCGGTTGGCTCAGAATCGTTGTGCCTGCCGCAGGAGCGTGAATCGTCGTTTCGCACACCAGCCATTGACCTCCGAGGAGCGCCGCCAAATCAACCGGTGGCGGCTGGTACGGATTTACCAGCGCTCACACCTCCGGCGGCTACGCATTACTCCGTCCGCCCTCCCCGCCGGGAGGAGGAGGAGGAGGAGGTGGAGGAAGACCGTGGCGTTGGCGCCGGGAACGGTTACGCTTGCCCGGCTTGCGACCAGCAGTTTGCCAAGGCGAACCAGCTTACGTTCCACTACTGCGAAGTTCATGCAATCCGCAAACCGGAAATAACCACCTTGAGTCACGTCCGTTGCCCGGCGTGCCTTGGGTGCTTCTCCCGGGAGCTATTCAAAAAACACGTGTGCCCAGAGAAAGAGAAAGCATCGTGGAGGGCAGAGGAATCCTTGGCAGGGTGGTTCTCCTTGTGGCACATGGCCCGGCCCCGCCGCCGCCAGCCGCGCGGCGGGTAGCCATTGACGGATCAGGTGCGGGTTTAGCAGGCTGGGGAGTTGTAATTTTCCGCTGGCCCACTGCAAATGACGTCCCCGAATTCGTTTTACACGGCCCCGTAGTCGCGGGTAGCTGTCACCTTCCCTGGCTCGGCGCGGGGGAACGCACCAAGAATGCCGCTGAACTCTCCGCGTCGGGGGAACTCGTGTTGTGGCTCCCCCACGAGGCGCCCGACGACGGCCTGGTTCCCGTACACATACGTTTCGACTCGCTGTACGCGGCTCGCATGGCACAAGGGACGCGGGCACCGAGAACCAACGAGGCATTGGCGCAACGCGTGAAAACACTCACGGATCAGGTCGCCGCGCGAAGGGCCATCACGTGGGAACACGTCTACGGACACACAGGGGCACACGATAACGAATTAGCCGATCGTGCGGCAGCGGAGGGCACCACTGGGGCGCCGATGGGCGGAGCCGCATCCGGCTTACTTGGCGGGCGTGGCAGATCGCGGAGGAGGCGCTCCGTTACGGCGACGCCCGGCGGCGGTGGCTGCGAGGGTGGCCCGCAGGCCAGCGGCGGCGGGCGCTCCGCCAGCCGCGCATGGCAAGCGGCGGCGCACGCTCCGGCAGTAGCAGGGCGGTCGCTCTGGCGCCGCCCTGCCAGCGCGGCCCCTCCGGGGGCGCCGCCGGCGCGGCGCCCCAGGGCAGCGTGAAGTTGCATTGCGCATCAGAGCTCCCCCCCCCTGGCTGAATTCTGTGGGTTGGGAGCCTGTTCGGTCCATGCCGCACGCAGCCGCTGCCTACGTTGCAGTGGCTGGGGCGGCCCACGTTGCCACGGCTTACATGCCGACCCGGACCGACTGGCTAATGAGCCCCTTTTTCTCTGGTGGATTTCGGCCAGGGGGGGGGGGGATGGAGGCAGGGGAGGAGGAAGAGGGGGGTGGGGCACCTGCCGCTGGCACATCGTAATCTCATCGACATTACCCATAGCTATTTAGCGTCCACTCTGTTTGCCCTTTGCACCCCTTTCCCATACTTTATCGGCTGGATCAGGCCAGCGAAGGCCAACCCCGCGGAAGCCGGTGCCCGCTCGGCCGTGCGCCGGAGGGAGGCGACGCTAGCTGTTCCGCGAAGAGACGGGGCTTCGGCTTCACCGCCTCGAGGGCAGGTTGCTTCGGACCGAGCGTAAGGTAGAACTTCTGTACCAGCCCTACCCCGTCGTAGTGGAAAACAGCCAGAGGTTGGCCACGCTGCGCGCGGCGTGCCTCCGCTCGGACAGGTCCGGGGCAGGGTGGCCGACTTTCTGCGCGACGGCGCTTGAGGAGGTCGGAAAAGAGGCGGCTGCACACCTGGTGGCCCGTCACGGCGAGTCCGCGGCCGGAGCCGGCTACGTGCCGCGAGGAGGCCGAGAAGTGGTTCAAGACTCAGGTGTTCGAGCGGTGGTACAGCGCCTTCGGGTCAGCCAAGGTCGCCCACGTGGACGTGCACAGGGCCGCCGGAACGACCAACGTGAAGGCCGGGTACTTCACCTTGCACTTTCAGGTAACTAACGCGGCGCAGACCGCGCACGACCTCGTGAGCTCTCATGTAGAGGGGTGGCTGACCCTCGCCTCTGGCAGGTCCTGGGGTGGAGAGTTGCCTCCTGCGCCGGCTTCCGCAGGAGCCGCTAACAGGGTGTTTCTACTGCACAAGTGCAGGCCGCGCCGCGAGCAACAGGACCGGCGTGTTCGGGCCCGCGCGGACAGTGGATCGGCGTCCTCGGCGCCAGCAGGAGCAGCGGCGGCAGCGGCGGCAGCGCCAGCGGCAGGGCCCCCGGGTGATGAGGAAGCGGGGGGGAGAAGCCGTAGGTCCGGCTGGGAATGCTGGGGGCGACGCGGCCGCGGCCCAGAGGCGGGAGGAGGTCGAGGTGGCTGCGCCTTTGGCCCCCGCTCCGGCCGGCAAGGGCCGCCAGAAGGGCTGCAAGGGTAAGGGCGGTGGCCGGGGCAAGAACAGGGGCCAGAGCAAGGGCAAGGGCCAGCGCTGGCGCTGAGCGGCGCATTTCTCCCACGCACGGTTTCCCCTCCCTTCTCACGTCTCCCCCCCCCTTCCTCTCCGTCAACCCCTTTCTTCCACTAATTTTCTCGCCCCTGTCACCCACCTCCCATGGTTTGTGTACAGTTCACTCACAATACCAACATAACCCCCTTTTTTTGCATACTGTACGTTCGGATTTTTAACAAACTGGTGGTGCACCACCGCCAGGCCGCAGGCGTCGCTGGCACATGCAGCGGTCACCTCCCTCGGGAGTACACAATTCATTTATAATACCAACATCGCCTTTCCCTCCCCCCCCTCTTTCGGCCGAGCGGGGCTGTTCTTGCGTACTCTATGTTTGGATGTTTACACCTCTGGCGGTGCACAACCGCCAGGCCGCAGGCGGCGTCGGCACAGACAGCGGGAATTCGTCAGCATCACACGTCCTGCCTTCAGCGAAAGAGTGGCTCGCCGAGGGGGTTGGGAAGTTCGCCCCTCGGGGGTGGCTGCGGCGGTGGCGGGGCGCCCGCCTCCTCTCGCTCGTTTCGTCCCCTATCCCCCCCCCCGGGCGTCCTCCTGGCCTCTTCCTCCCCGCTCTCCGGGCGTCCTCCGCCCCCCCCCCTTTCCCCCCGCCGTCGCCCGATGTGGCTGTCGAGCGGGTTGCGGGCCGTTGCGACCCTCCGGGGGCGAGGGCGGACGACAGGCTGAGGTAAGGAAGAGGTCGGCCGACACATGTGACACCTTTAGTCTTCGCTATGTGGCGTGCACTCAGAAAAAACAGCCGGCCGAGGGCGAGCGATAGGCTGAGGTGAGGAAGAGGAAGGCTGACACATGTGACACTTTTCGTCTTCATTATGTGGCGTGCGCTCAGTACGAACACCCGGCCGACGGCGAGTGACAGGGTGGGGTGACACCATTCGTCTAATTTATTATGTGGCGTGCGATCAGTACAATCACCCAGCCGACGGCGAGCGACAGGGTGAGGAAGAGGAAGGCCGTCACATGTGACACGATTCGTCTTCATTGTGTGGCGTACGCTCCTTATTGTCACCGTCGGAGGGCTATAGTTTCCCCTCCCTGCAGGGAGACAACGTCTATGTTGCATTTGCTGTTTTGTTTGGGCTAAAACATCCGACCCTGTTACCCCACTCCCCGGAGGGTCCGCTCTCCCCCTCCCCCCCGAACCGTTTGAGAGGTCTTTCTTTTTGGGTACGGCTGGAGTGGGCGGGCGTTTGTGTTCGTATTCGTTTTTTTTTGTTGGATCCCCGCCGGGGTTTGTAGATTGCCGTGGCGCTTGGGGGGCCCATAGGCCCATAGGTCTGGCCGTCAACCCCAACAACAACAACGACGGCGTTCGACGCTTCAGGACGATCGACGACGGCCGACGGCGGCTGCTTCGGGTGGCGCTCCCGCGCGCCGCGCCCGCGCGAGCGTTTCCCCCCCAGCGGAGGCCGAGCGGCTCTGGGAGGAGAGGGTGGCCCGGGCCGCCGCGAAGCCACGGGGGCGGCGCCATCGCCCCACACGTTTCGCAGTGGGAGAGCGCCTTGAGCATAAGCTGTCGGAGGCCTTCCGCGGATTCTGTGGCATCGACACCCGGCCCCTTCTGGCGGAGACTCCAGCGCCGCCCTGGGCGCGCTCCGCGTGCCACCAAGGCAGGCCCAGCACCGATCCAAGGCATCCGCGCGGAGCTCTACAGATTTATGTTCATGCCGTTTGTTGTTTTTCTGCTTTGGGACGGTGCCTTCACCACTCCTCTCAGTTCCCTCGCAGGAATATTTGTTTGCCCGAGCCACATCCCGTTTCCCCATTATTGACGCCGCCTTAGTCCAGTGCCCATCCTGAAATGGCCTTCAGTTCCTGAGCGCACATCCCCAAGATGTTTATCGCGTCGGGTTTGTCCATCATGGTGGGGTAAGAGTCACAGTAAGGAAGGGCTCGAGACTGGTTGCAGGAGTCATGGGAGGAACAGGTACCGATACCGCCACCCGTCACTTGTTGCCACGGCTGGATTCGCTTTGAAACACTGAACGCGCCCCAGGACAGATCCTGGGAGTAGTGTTTTCGATATCTGTTGCCCCCCATGCAGGAGGGCAGAGAAGTTAGGTATTTGAATGATTGGGGGTTGTAGAGCCAAGCCAAGAATCACGTGCCCCCCCTCCCCACGCACACACACACACACACACATTCACACACACACACACACACACGCACACACACACACACACACACACACACACACACACACACACACGCGCACACAAACGCGAGATTGCCAACAATCCTGCCACAACCTCAGGCAAATCAATGAGTTTGGCCTCCTGGGTCCTCGTGGGCCCCTCTTGGGACATATTGGGGCCATCTTGTAGCGTCAACACATTGATGTGCCTCAGGTGTTTGAAGGATTTTGGCATCTTAGGGTGTCCTGAGGGGGCTCCGAGAGCACTTGGAACCTTCTTGTGGCCCTCGTCGGGCCTCTTGTGGGTATGTTGGAATCGATCTTGAACCATTGTCGGTTTCCGTGAGCCGTATTTGACACCATGCTCGAGCATCGGGGGAACTTGACGCTCTAACCCCGGGCGAAAACCCTAACTAAGAACACAGGGAGAGGAGGGGAATGGCACCCCTTCGAAGGGAAAGGTTCTTGGAATAGAAAATGAGGAACTTGTTAGACCATGTTAGCCCAAAGGGCTCGTGGGCTTACATTACGTGTTTGCAGGTGTTATGCCAACATTGTTGAGACAGATGTGTTTTCGGACCGTGACGTCCGGATCTGCTTGAAGGTGCGCTCGTTTTGTTCAGGATGTTGGAGATGTCCTGAGCGAAGCGACCAGCATCATCTCGGACGGAGCGGGACCTTCAGTTAATCGCGTCTGACATCTACCCCCTCGGAGAGGTGCGTATGGGGACACACATATAGATTCGCATCTCCCTTCTTCCCTCCTTTTGTTCTGCGTCCATGCCCATCCCCTGCTCCACACAGGAGAAGGAGCTGAATGAGAGGCCAGGGCGAGTTCAGAGAGGGGGATGGGGAAGTCATTGAACACGAGGGGGATGGGGATAAACCTCAAGAGAGGGCATATAACCTGCTCGACTTGAGAGAGGGGGATGGGGAAGTTATTGAGCACGAGGAGGAGGAAGCAAGGATAGTGGGCGAGTGTTGAGATGGAGGGGGGAGGAGCAGCACGACGGACGAGGCAGCCGAGACGTGGACACCATGACGGGCGTGAGCTGTGACTCGTGTCCTTCACATAAGCCCGAGGGGTGCTTGTGAAGTATCATTTGCCGATTCGTGCGCTGTTTGTCTTGGCTTATTGTTGAAAGCAGCGCCCAGATAGAGTGATATTGCAGCTGAGAGCATTGAAGTCCAGGCGTACTGCAGCAGGGGGTGGCGGAACACGACGCAGCGAGGGGGACAGCCGAGGGGGAGGTTTGGCGCTGGAGGAACAGGAACGGAACCGTTCGAGGGCATAGAGATCAGGAGCATTTCGGAGTTCAGCTGATTTTGCACGCCCGTTTTGAAACGCAACACGGACCGTGTTCGACACGTCAGTGTCATTTGTTAATTCGTTGCGTGGTGGTTCAGCGTGTTGGCCCACGTGTTGGCGAAGTGTCGCGCCACAGGTACGTTTTCCATCCACGTGTTGCGCTCCGTGTGAACGCGCTACGGGTTGCGTGTTGCGTAGGGAGCACGCTACAGTTTTGAATGGAAGCCGTTGGTGGGGATGGGCTGTGAGCGGCCACGGCACGGTGCGGCAAAAGACGGGGTCGGTCGGCCCAGGCTGCGGCCAATCGTGCACAGTTCGCTGCCGGCATCCGGGAGCATGCGGGCATGCCTGGAGGCCAGAGGTGCCAGCCCCGCTGCATATTGATTTTGTTCTATGTGATCGGTGCTCATCCTTCACTGCTTCGCTGCCGTTCACGCCTTAGTGCATCACCCCCTCATTCCCCCGTATGGCTGGAGGTCAGAGGTGCCAGCCCCGCAGCATTATGGGCCTTGTTCCATCTCATCGGTCTTTATCCTTCACTGCTTCTTGGCGGTTCACGCCTTACTTCGGCGGCGAGTGAGGGGGAGAAGGCCCTCTGAGAAGCTGGCGGGGCTTCTCAGAAGCCCTTCGGCCTTCGTCGAGGTTTGCGGTGCTTCCGGGGAAGGTTTAGAGAACTTCCAGAGGGCCGGGAGATTTCCGCGCACTTATCCACAATCAGGACTACTCATCAGCACCCCGTCTTCATTCATACTAACCCATCACACTCAGATTTGCCCGTAGTTACTCAGGCCCAGTCACACTCAGACTCGCTCATACCTGGATTCATTCATACTCAGACTCCCTCACACACGCACGCACACATTCACACACACACACACTCAGGCTCACTAGCGCTCAGACTGACTCGCACTCATACTCAGTCAGGTTCGGACCCGCCCTCCCTTGGACTCGCTCACACTCAGACTAGATCGCACTCAGGCTCACTCATATTCATATTCGTACCCATCACACTCACACTCAGATTCACGCACACTCAGACTCACCAGCGCTCAGGCCCACTCGCACTCAGATTCGCTTGCACTCAGACTCGATCATACCCAAATTCGCTCGCTGTGCCGTTCGCTCATACAGGTTATTCACACTCGGATTCGCTCGCACGAAGGCTCATGCGTTGGTGCCAACAGGCGCCGCGAGTTACACGCCAGAGAGCGGTCGAAGCAACGCCATGCGCGTTTGCTTGAATTGTTACAGTTAGGGCGGCAAGAGGAATGTCTCCTCGCTCTTGCTTTTGTGGCATGGGCAGCTATGTTGATGGAGAGCACAACAACTGCATAAAAGGTGAGGTACTGAGCCCATTTCACCAACGCTTGCATGTCCCCACCCTGTGGCGTCCGCAAACTAGATTCAATCAGCTTAGAACAAATATTCTACGAGCTGCACTCGGGATGGGGTCAAGGATCATCCCAGTGTGCCGTTCTGGGAGAAAAAGACGCGCAGGGTGTCTTGTCATGTTCTGGTCAGGTGGGCCTGAACGTCCGGCAGCGGCAGAGGGCGGAGAGCTTTGTCCACGGGCACCGAGGTCACGGCTGGCTTCACGAGCAGCTTCTTCGCCGTCGCGCAGGACCTGCTGGCCTCGCTTCTGCAGCCCAGCGGGGACCAGGGCGGCGCAGATGCACCAGCCGACGGCCCCGGGAGCGCGTCGGAGGGGCCCCTCGGCCGCGCCCCAACCCCAGAGTTCAGCGAGATCGGCGACATCAGCGACATAGGCGCAGCAGAGCTGGACGACCTCGTGGAGGCTGACGAGGACATCATCCTCAGCGACGCGCGCGAGGAAGCGATCGAGATCCCAGTGAGGTGGACTTTCATTCATTTTGACGTCTCCAAGCGCTCCACCGTCGAGCCCCCGATGCTTCGCAGTCCTCCACGCCAGCCATCATGACGAGGAGTGAGTTCAGACTGATCTGCCCAGCGATGCAGGAGGCGCACACCAGGGCCGAGTGCAGGCCCTGCGCGCACTTCCTCCACAAGACGGACGGCTGTCGCATGTTTATGTCAGTGTTCTGCGTTATGGGCGACCGCAGGACGGCGCAGAGGGAGAGGGCCAGGGGAGCCGTGGCGGGTCAGCCGTCCGCGCCCGCCCGCTCCGCCGCAGGCCGACGGAAGCCCGGCCCATTCGCAGCTGTCGGGGTCGACCCCGGCGGCCTCGGCCGTCCGCGTCTCGTGCATTGCACGCCCGTCGCCCGTTTGCCACCCAGGGCGCGGGGTGCATTTGGCGGACAATAGAACTACATGGCCCCCCAAAGGCACGCAGCAGAACCCAGCTGCGGGCCCCCGCTGAGTCGAGACTCCGCCAGGCGGCTTTCAAAGGCATCCACGGGCCCCACGCTTTCTTCTGGGTCCCGATGGTGGGCATCTCATGGGCCCCGATGACTTCTGAGTTGCTTCTCTGGAGTACCAGTGGGGTTGCTCTTTCTGTTTCACCAACCATCGTGTGGCGTTGTATCCATGTATTAACATTCAGGAGCTGGTCGCTTGTGTCCTCCTTCATCCTACCTTCCGTGCTCCTCTGCCTCCAAAGGAGGCGAGGAGGCGAAGTTCCGCCTTACCCTGGTGGGGCGGGCTCGCTCTCTGCCTTCTCTTCCGGCTCCTCCCCCCCTCTCTCGAATTGGCCTTTGCCGGTTGTCGTGCGGTGGCCGCATGCCCTGGGAGTGGCTGGCGGTGGCGTAGTTCGGGCTGCTATTCAGCGTGGGTTTCTTCGTCGATGTTTTACCTTATCGTGCCGCGTCCAGGTGCACGATTCTCGCGGGCCTGTGCCCTTTGCCTTGGCGGTGGGATCGCCTCGGCTTCATATGCGGCTTCAGATGTCTCCTTTAGTATCGGGTGGGCTTTTAGATTTACGTGGTCATTCACGGAGCGAGGGCTCAGCTCTATCAATTCAACGGCTCGCCTATGGCAGGTTGGCATGAGCGCTGTTCAAGGCGCCTTTGAGTTCTCATCAGATCAAACACCGTGTTGCTGTCGAACCTGTAAAATGGGCCGTGGAGATTTGCAGGTGGCGTCCGCGTGCAATGAGGGCAGCGATTTCTGCTCATTAAAGCTCAGGAGCTGGTCCCTCGTGTTATCGATCACTCGGTATGCCACTCGCACACGGCCGACCCAAGAAGTCCGCGCGCACCTCCAATCGCTTTTAATGTTTACGTATGCCATTTGTCGTTCCCCGACACCAGGGCCTTCCCGCCTTCGTTTTGCCGCCGCCGCGGCGACTTGAGGTCGCAGCCGCCGCATCGCCCTCCTGTCCCGCATCTGAAGATTCCTCCCGCGGATGCGTCTCCACTGTCTGCAGTGGCGCCCCTCCTCTGTCTTTCTTTAGGGGAACAAAAAGTGACATAAACATCACAACTCGGAGGTCCGCGCGGATTTCTCGGATCGGCGCTGGACCCCCCCTCCCTGGCGCGCGGAGCGCGCCAGGGGCGGCGCCGGAGGCGCCGCCAGGGGGCCCCAGCGCCGATCCGAGAAGTCCGCGCCGACCTCCGAGTTTTTATGTTTATGTCACTTTTTGTTCCCCTATTTGTTCCTCTCGTTGTGACCTCCCTTTCCTTCCTGGCGTCTTCTTCCCGGGCGAGTGCCTGCGGGTGACCTGCGGCCAGCGTTGCCCGTGAGCGGACGCAGCGCGTGACGCCTTCCGCTTCGCGCCTGGCCCGCGGATCTTTTCGAGCCAACACCAGTCCGATCTCGGGCTGGCCAGAAGAGATTTGCAGGCGATGTCTGCGTGGAGCTGGTCGCGCGTGTGCTCCCTGCGTCCTCCTTTCCAGACTCTGCTTGACATCACTTTGACTCTGTATTCTGCGGCGGGAGTCTTCAGCGGTTCACTCGGTATGCCACGCGCGCACGGGCGCGTCAGGCTGCTGGACCGAGTTGCAGGTGACCTCCGCCTGCAGATGGTATCGCCTCTGCTGACCAACACAGCTTTGCTTTCGGACCGACCAGAATTGGCCGAAGAGAGCGCTCCAGGGCCGCGTGAGTTACGGAGACCAAGGAATTCCGCGCCAAGCAGAGCCCCATGACCGCACCAGGCTTTCAACATGTTTCTTTCAAAGGCCCTCGAGACGGCCCAAGACCGTGGTGGCGGAGTTTGCCGCACGCGGCAGCGAGGGCAGGAGGGCGTCGGAGGCAAGGCGGGAGGGATGGTGGATGGAAGGAGTGGGAAGAAGGAGAAGGAACGGCAGGAGGAAGAAGGGGTGGAGAGGCAACGGGAGGGCCTGCGGGCAGGATAATGAAGGATAAGCGGCGATTGGGGTTCACCGCGTTGCGTGCGCAGGGGAAAGCAAGGGGGACAACTTTCGCTTAGTGATCGAACGCTGTGCTGTTCATGACGCGCGTCTCGTTCGCACTGTAGGATCTAGCCGCAGCCTGCTAGAACCTAAGCTCCCGCGCAGCGCGCGCGTGGCTCTAGCACAAACATGTCATATATATATATATATGTATATATATATAGTCATGGCATACACAGTTATATATGGCTATGCATATACATATCTACATGTACACATGTATGTGAGTATCCGTGATCAGCTGCGTGGCCTAGTGACGCAAACACGCACTTACACACAACCTTGGCGATATGCAGCACGATCGTCGGAGGGATAGGCTCGCGAGCGCACCTAGGCGTGCCCTCCCCCTCTCTCCGCACTCCCCTCCCTGGCATCCCCTGAGAACCTGTCGCCCGAAAGCAACCGACAGCCTCAGATGAGTGAGGGAGGGAGATCCCTCCGCACCCTCCCCTCCCGCCCTCCTCCTGTCGCCGCCGCCACGAGGAGTCGTCTTCGTCGCCGTCGGGGTCGTCGCCGCCGCAGTCTTCGTCGCCGCCGCCGAGGCGCTCTGGAGGCCCTCCTCCCCCGGGCGTGTGCCCGCAGCAGTGGCGGCGGCAGCACCCGCGCCAGCAGTGGCAGGAGCCCCGTCGACCTCCTGCCAGGCCTCCCAGATATGGGCCCGAGCAGACGGGGTCGGAGACTCGCGCCGCATTGCCGACACATCGGCGACGCGGCTCGATGTGCAGTCCGATTTCCTCCACGCCGACATCGTCGATGCATCGCCGACGTCGACGATGCATCGCCAGTGCATCGGCGATGCATCGCCGATGCATGGGCGATGCGGCGCGGTTTCCCGACTTCATCTACTCCGACCCCATCTCGTAGGCCTCTACCTCCCCTTCGGGTGAGGGTTACGGGAGAGCATCGATCGCCACGGAAGAAAGCGAAAGACAACACATTGCAGAGACACGCTTTTTCGGAGGTCCGCGCGCATGTCTTGGAACGGCGCTTGGCCTTGGGCCTTCCTGGCGGCGCCTCCGGCGCCGCTCTTGGCGCGCCAATCCAAGACATCTGCGCGGATCGCCGAAAGTTCAGGCTTATGTATTGTTGCTGTTCCTGTAAGCAAACAGGATGTTGCTCTTCCTCTGGGGAAACGGGTCCTCAGGGAAACGAGTCCTCGGGTTGCTCGCTGATTTCTGGCTCCCAGGACGGTCAAACATTGGTCCCACAGCGAGCCCCTAGGTCTGGTCCCCGGTTCTTGCCACATCGGGCGATTGAGGAGGGGGGGAGAAGAAGGAGGAGGAGGCGGAGGAGGAGGAGGAGGTGGAGGATGGAGGAGGAGAAGGAGGAGGACGCGTTTGGGGTTCCTGGGGCTTCTAGGGCATTCCATGCGTGCTCCAGGTATTTGGGGGTCCAGGGCTATCCGGCCCTCCTCCAAGGAGGAGGGAGTAGGGCCCACAGGAAGAAGAGGAAGGGGTCAAGAGCAGGACCTTGATATCCTCGCGCCGAGGAAAAATATTCAGACGGTCAGTTTATATATCCTTATTGCCTCAAGGAGCCCTCATCAGGCCCCTGGACCGTCAAAAGATTACTCAGGCCTCTAGAGAGACACTCTGCGCACAAATCACAAAGTCTGATGTCTGGGGAGAAAGGGATAACTCTCCTTGACCCTTAGCGTCTTCGTCGGGACTCCTCGTCGCCACGGCTGGATCTGCTTCGAAACTCCATTCAATTCGCTCCAAGACATTTTGAGGATTCGAAAGGGAGGGAGAGGAGGGAAGACGAGGGAAGAGGAGGGAGTGCTGACGAGGACGGAGCGAGGAATTGTCTGCTCATTGAGCCACTGGCGCTGCAGCTCTCTTCCCGCGCGTAGCCGTGCCATGCCTGGGCGGCAATACTGAGGGCAAGCCTCCGATGAGGGAGCGCGCGATTGGTGGGAGAAGCAAGAACGGAGGGACTCGACGCACACTTTTTTTTCGTCGGCGACTAGGCAGGGTGACTGCCCTGGCGCTGAGGCGTTGGAAGGTGCTCGAACGCGAATTCGGACACCATGCAAGAGGGGAAGCGAGGAGGCGCCCGGCGACAGCAGGAGGGAGGAGGAAGCCGGGCCCGCTCAGAGCGGAGCCAGGCGGCGGCGGGGGTCGGCGCCGGGGGGTGGGGCCCAGCGGCAGCGAGGTGGCGGCTGGCTGGAGGGGGGGAGCCAGCAAGGCGGGCTGCCGGCGGCAGGTCGCCCGGGGGGGAACAGTACCCAGCGGAGGCTGGTGACGAAGGCGTGCACGAAAGCGCCAGTGGGCCGAGGGGCCGGGGTCATACGTGACCTGCGAAGGCAACTTGGGCGGCGGCGGCCAGTGCGGGACCACCTCCAGCAAATGGGTACGTAGGCCGGAAAACCAGGCAAGGCGAGGGGGGCGGGGCGGGGCGCGGGCAGCAGGGCCAGCCCGGCCCCAAGGCAGGCGGGGCGCGGCTGGAGAGCCGAACGGTCCCGCGAGCTGGCGCACTGCTGGCAGACGGAGAACCCAACGCGAAGAGCCAGGGCGGAGGGCTCAAAAGAGCAGCCCAGGCAGCAGCCGGGACCGGCTTGGCCACGCAGGGGCAAAACCGGCGCCTGGCGAGCCCGAGCTGAGGGCGGTGGGGCGCGGGGCCCCCGCCAGAGCAGCCCCGAGCAAAAAAGCCTGCACTGTGACCCGCGCGTGCCCGAGGCGGGTGGCAGCGAATGCAGAAGAACGAAGCGCTCCCTCCCGGACGGGAAGGTGGTGCCTGCGATCAGGGCGACCGAGGCGGCGGAGTGGGGCAGGGCGTGGGCGGCACGACCAGCCCGGGGCCCAGTGCCCAGAGGGGCGGCCAGCGAGCCGGATGGCGTGCAGGCCGCAAGCAGGGGAAGCGTAAGCGAGCAGCCCCGACTTGGGGTACTCTCAGCAGGCGGCGCCGGGCCGAAGGCGCGGCCGCTATGCAACACCGACAGAGGGCCGCTGGCAGCGAGCCCCAGCAGCCAACGCAGGCCAGGGCGTCCCACGATCACTGCCGCTGGGGGGCGGGGGCGATACCATGCGGGACAGTCGAACGCCCGTATAAGGACGTGGGCGTTGAAGGGCAGGCGGATGCCGTCCCACTGCAAGAGAGGCGGCCGCCACTACGGCGGGAGGGGGGGGGGTCCGCAGGCGGGACGAAGGGGAGGGACGCACCGAACTGGTGCGCTGTCAGTAAGAGGTGAGCGGCCCGGCCCCGCGAGGGGTAGGCGACTGCAGCGTAGGGGGCAGCCGCTCGCCTGCAGTCAAGGCTTACGCTGCGGCATGGTTGGGGCTGGCCGGGAGCCATGCGGGGCGGCTGGGATCAGTTCGAACTGTTCGCGGGCGGAGCTCCATGGGCGCCGCCGCCTGGAGTGCTCGTTGCTGGGCCAGGCGGGATCAGCGCTCCGCTTGCCCTTCCCATGTGGCTTAGGACCTTTCGGTTTCCCTGTGCCAAGCCTGGTTGCGCACTCTTTCTTTTGTACTTTTTTGTCCCGGGCTCGTCGCCAGTTGTGCTGGGCGCCCATCCGCCCGCACAGGCTGCGGATGTCGAAGTCAGCGTCGATGAGCTGGGTTACGAAGTCTTCGCAGGCTCGCTCTCCCTTGGTAGTTGGGTCGCGCGTGGACGCCCTGCCTGGAGGGCGTTCCACCCGATAGCTAGGATGGGGCCGCATTCCCGCGTGAGGCGGTTGCAGCTCTCCTCCCCTTCTGGCGGTGTAAGTCCAGACCGGGTGCCAATAGATGGCCTGTCACGGCTTGTTGTGCAGCGAGTCATGGGGGTTGTGGTGAGGGGCTTAGCGACCTGGCAGGTGAGCCGCGCGAGGGGGGGCGGTCGGGCGACTACACCTGCCGCCCACGTCTGCGGGAGCCGCGGGCCTCCTCGTGTCCTTGCAGGGGGGGGAGTGAGCGGGGCGTGCTCCACGGCCCGCTGGGTTTTATTTGCGGGCAGGCCCGTCGGGGGCTCCGGCGGGCGTGGGCCCGCCGTCGGATTGCCTGCCTGCAGCCGTCGCCCCTGCTGGGCTGCTGCCCCGACGTCCCGCCTCCGCCTCGGGAGGGGGGGGGCCGCGGAGGCTGGACGGCGCTGGCGCCCCGTCCTGGGGCGCCGGGCTCGCGGGCGCAGGTGAGTCGGCGGAAGGGCTCCCGTCCAGGGCGTCGCTGCGTGGCGGGGCGGGAGGGGCCCGGGAGGCGACCGGGCGGCACGTCACGGCGGCGCGGGGCCCTCGGGGCGCCGCTCGCCGAAGTGCGCTGGCGAGCTGGGCGCGGGGGGGCAGCTTCGCCCGAGGGTGCCACCGCCTGTGCTGGTGACTGCCTCTCGTGGGGCAGGCGGCTGGGGGCTGCTAGCCTGGGCGGAGCTGGGCAGGCGGGGGCTGCTTGGGCCCGCGGGTGGCGGCTGTGCGGCAGCTGGTGGCCCAGTGCGCGGTTCGGCTCCGCCTGGGGCTGGCAAGCCATCGGGGGCGGTCGTGTTGTCGGCGTTCGTCCTGGCGGGGCAACCGCCAATCTTGTTGTGGTTGGGCCGTTGCCGTCTCCCTCCCGTCCTCGTGTCGTACCAGGCTAACTGAGGAGCGTGCATGTCATGGATTTTTTCAGACTCCAGGTAGCCGAGCAGCAGCTCCTGGCTGTACAGGCTGGGGTCGCGCCCCGTCTGCCTTGCTTGCTGGTCATGCTTCTGCCTGTGCGCGTTCCAGAGAGCAGCCGTGCTGCGGTCTCCCGTGGTTGCGGGGTGATGCCGTTGGCTGTGTAGGCAGTTGACGAGGTGAGCCAGCGCGGCGCGCTTGCCGTCCCAATCCGCGTCCCTAGGGATCCCTGACTCGGGGATGGAGGCGCCGTAGATGCTGGAGAGGAACTCCTTTCGGAGGGGTTCTGGTCACGCCCTGGGATCTCGCGGGATTCCCTGGCGAGTGAGCGCATCGCCCCGCCGCCGTGCGGTTCAGGTTGTCCAGGCGTCTTCAATGCGGGGGTGAAGAGTCCTGGCGTACGCCACCGTGGCATGGGCAATGGAGTTGTCCGCCCTGCCCTGCAGGGGCTGGGGGGCGACGTAAGCCAGGGTTTCGAGGTCACGGATGACCCTCACTTGAGGTGCAGAGCAGGGCAGGGGGGTGGGTCGAGCGCGGGGATGCTGCGGAGGAGACCGCTTGCGGGGCGGGGGTGTCGTTCGGTCGGGCGGTCGTGGGTTTGCAGCCCCGTTCCCCCCCCCCCTGCGGCGGGGGGCCGGTGGTCGGCGCCAGCCTGGCGGGGGGGCGGCGCCTCGCCTGCCCTGTCGAGCCGACCGAGCGGTGCCAGCGGGTGGGGGCGTAGGGAATGGGCGGCCGCGGGAGCTCTCGCCGCTGCCGCCGCTGCGGCCCCTCGGCAGGCTGGCGCGGCCCCTGGGCGCGCTGCTGCTCGCTGTGCGGTTGGGCGACCTGCGGGAGGGGCTCGTAACCGACCCGGCGGCGGCGCAAACCCTCGGAGGCCATCCGCTTGGCGGCCCTGGCGTGCTGACGGCGGACGGGGCTGACGGTCCGCGGGCGCCTGCCCCTGGCACGGGGGGGGGTGGGAGGGTCCCTGCCCTGGCGGAGGCTGGGTTGGCGTGCGCCGCGGCCCTGCGCGGCTGGGGCGCCGGGGGCCGCGGCGCCCGGTGCCTTGGCTGGGGCGTCGTCGGGGAGAAGGCGGAAGGGATCGACCCCACAGGGCTGTCGGGGGGTGCGCCGCGGATGTCTGGCGGGGGGGGGGGGGCGCCTGTGCGCTCTCGGCCAGGCGCGGCAATGGGGACGCGGTGGGTTTGGCGTCGCTGGGGCGGGCGTCGCAGAGGTCTACTATAGGCACCTCGCGCAGTGCCATGTGGCGTTCCACGGCTTGCTTGCAGAGCGGTGCCTGCGGTCGTGGAAGAGCGGGGGTGCAGGGTGCGACAGTGCCTGGGGCCAGGCTTCCAGGGCGGAAGATGGAGATGCCTAGTGGAGTTTCCCCGCGTGGCCACTCGTGGAGGGGGTCGCTGCTGGGGCAGTGGTCGCATCTGCGGCGCCGCATCCCGCGGTGGATGTCCCGCCCGAACCTGTCGTTGTCGATGGCGGCGTCGGCGCAGGCGGGGTCCTGCAGGCCGCGCTGCAGGGGGAGGAGTATCCAGAGCGGAGTGCCAGCGTCAGGTAGCGGCACGGGATGCTTAGCTGGCAGGGGGCGCAGCGCGCGGTGGCCCTGGATTGGTGTCGCGGTGGCGGTGTCGGCCAGGAGGGTGGCGAGCCTGACACTTGCTGGTGCAGGGAGGCCCAGGACCTCCTGGTCTCAACCTGGCTTCACCGTATCCGACGACGAGATGACGTATCCGTAGTTGCCAACCGGGGGAGGCCCTCATGCCGCCACGGCCAGACGCAGCTCGGAGGACTTGTGCGTTCGCACCCCGGGGAGGGTTCCTGGGGCTGAGTTTCCGCTGCCGTTGTCTCCACTGGCCCTGCTCCGGATCCAGGTCACGCGCAGGGGCGCGAAGGTGACCGCGCTTCGCGCGTCGCGGTCTGGGCCAGGGCAGCTGCCCCTTCGGCCCCTGTTGGGGGGGGGGAGCTGGCCTGACGCCGCGAGGGCGGTGAGAGAACTGCGCATCGCGCGGCGCGATGCGCGAAGATGGGGACCTGGGCAATCGCGGGTTTAGTACCGGCGAGTTACCCTCACACATGTTTTATTTCATATATATATATGTATACGTACATACATGGGTACTGGTCCTCGGCCAACTATATACATGTATATACATGTATATATACATACATTTATGTATATATGTACACATGTCGATATACACATCTGTATATGTCAGAGGTTGCGGGTTTGAGATCGCGCTGAAACCACCCCCAAACCTCGCTTTCGGTTTCGTGTTTGTATCGCGCGTACGGGCGAGGCAAAGCTGCGGGGGGCGGGCGAGAGGAATGAACCAGTCGCTGCTTGGACAAACCGGGCTAAATGATTCCCCTCCCCTTGTTGGTCGACGGTGGCTCGGGGGTGTCCCGCCGGTGTCCCGTGGTGTCCCGTGGTGTCTTGTGGTGTCCCGTGGCGCGGTGTCCCGTGGTGTCCCGTGGTGTTTCTTGGTGTCCCGTGGTGCGGTGTCCCGTGATGTCCCGTGGTGTCCCGTAAGTTCGATATAGTGAGATCGATCGACACATTGATGGCGAGATCGATAGTGTGGCCGATTGGTGAGGTCGATACATAGTTAGATGTGTGTATATATATACACACACCGATCGGTATATAGAGAAGGGGGGTCGATAGATAGATGGACAAACAGATTTTCCGTGGTGCCCAACTTGTTTCCGCCGAGCCCGATCCGACCCCAATCGCACACCGAAAGTTGAGTTCCCCCTCCTTATCACCCGAAGGGGGTTGTCGTATGGGTATGAATATGTATCAAATGGCCGTCGGCCCATCCCGCCACCGTGTCTGGGTTGTGGGTATGAAGCTGATTGGATTGTCGGTGAGATCAGTGGCAGGCCTCTCAAGGCCTCTTTGAGGCAGTTCTGAAGCCTTTGGGGTGCCGTTTTGGGGCCTCTCGGGGTCTCTTTTGGGCCTCTTGGGGGCCTCCTAGGGCCTCTTGGGGGCCTCTGGGGAGTTCCTTTGGACCCTCTTGGAGCATCCTGGGGCTTTCTCGGATCTGAAAGCTCAAGTTTTCAATTCGTGGTCCCCCTCTTGGGCTCCTCTTAGGACTGTCTTGTGGTCCCCTTGGGCCGTCTTGGGCGCCTTTGGGGCGTCTTGGGGGCGTTTTGGGCCGTCTTGGGGCGGTCTTGGACGCCTTTTAGGATGTCCTGGAACGTCGGAATGCAGAAAAGACGAGAATGCAACAATGTTTGGAACAACCTCAGGAAAACAGTGATTATGGCTTCTTAGGGCCTTCTGGAACCTCTTGGGGCGTCTTGGAAGCATCGTGAGCTGTCTTGGAGCCATCTTGGGCGTCTTGAGGCGGTCTTTGGGCAACCCTGGCCCCTCTTGGGCCATCTTGCAGGCATTCTGGGGCTCCGTGGGCCTGTCTTGGGGCCGTGTCGGAACCGGACAAGTCATGCGAGAAGATGCGGGGGAGCCCAGGGGACCCGCGCCAAGGTCCGCCAAATTTCAGAACTTGGGCTCAGGGCCCCTGAGAGACTCCTTAGGAGTGAGGGCTGAGGCCCAGAGGATGAGGCAAAGGACCTGAGGGCACGCCCACTCCGTGCCCAGAGGCACGGTGACGGATATGTCGTTCATATATTCATACATATGTTTGCAAGCGTGGACCCCAAACAGAAGGTTTTGGCACTGCTGATGTGTAAGTTGTGTGATGCACAAGCTTCTCTTCGGTCGTTTTTCGAAGAGCAAGGAGGCATCAGTCATCGCGACACCCGCAGGTGGCAACTTCCAGCAATTGGCCGGAGCGTGGCGGATCTTTGGGACACCCTCGCAGGCGGCAAGGACACATGGCAACAGGCGGCCATTGACTGGAACGTGGCGAATTATCGAGTTACCCTTAAGTCGGGCCTGTCCCCCTACATTGGGATCTTCGATGACAAATACACCCAAAATAATCAAAACATAGTCCAACAATTTTTGATTCGGGGTATTTTTGGCGTATTTCTGATTTGTCGCGCAAGATCCCCCTGTAGGGGGACAGGCCCGACCTAAAGGTACCCCCACGGGTGGCCACGGGCGGCAACTGGCCAGGACGAAGCGAATCCTACGGGCGGCAACGGGACGGAATCCTCGGAGTATCCTTGTCCCGGGCGTGTCCCCCTACAGGGGGACTTGCGACGAAACATAAAGAGTACCCCAAAAATAACCAAACAAATAGTCCAAAAATAGTCTGGGGATTATTTTTTCTGTATTTTTATCTTTTGGATGTATTTTGGGTGCATTTTCAATATTATCGTCACAAATTCCCCTGTAGGGGGGACACGCCCGACATAAGAGTACCCATCCATTTTCTTAGACATGCCAGCAAGATGCCCTCATTGCAAGCACTGTTTTACAGAGGTAAACGATGTCCTTCGGCCGATCCTGCCACCACACATTGGTTGTAGGTCAGAGGCCTCATGGATGCTTGTGGGGAGATCTTGCGAGGCCTGGGGGGGCCTCTTGGATGAGAAGGGCGACGACGAGGATGACGGCGACGACATCGACGATGGCAACGCGCAGGAGACGAGGAGGAGCAGGATGAGCAGAGGAAAGGGGAGGAGCAGGGGAGGAGGAAGACGAGGAGCAGGCCAGTAGGAGGCGCAGGGCGTGACGAGGAGCGGGGCGGGAGGAGGGGCGAGGCGGAGAACGGGGGAACTGCGAGAGAAACGGCGAGGCGGACGAGACGGAGGAGGAGAAGGAGGAGGAGGAGGAGGAGGACGAGGAGGGCAAGGAAGCGCACAAACAGCATCATCGGCGGCAGCAGCACCAGCAGCTGCAGCGGCAATGGCCGGCGGTGATGGCCGCGACGGCGGCAGCGGCGGCTGGAGGCGGCAAGAGAGCATGTGGACGGCAAGGCCGAGGAGCAGGGGGCGATGGCGACGATGATGATGTTGATGATGGGGATGGGGATGGGGATTGTGATGTTGATGGTGATGGTTATGGTGATGGTGATTGTGATGATGAAGATGATGGTGGTGATGATGGTGGTGATGCAGATTGTGGTGATGATGCTGATGATGATGATGAGGCTGATGAGGATGATCATGATTATTGTAGTCGTTGTGATGCTGATAATGATGCTGACCATGATGCTGACATTCACGACGACGAAGGCAACGATGATGATGTTGATGGTGATGGCGACTCTGATATTGAACATGGTGGTGATGACGATGAGGATGATGTTGATGCTAATCAAAATGCTGATTATGATGTAGAAGAGCTGTTGAATGGTGAGTGTGATGTTGCTGCTGCTGCTGCCGATGATGATGCTTATGATGCAGACGATGGCGATGATGTTTGTTCGACGTGCTTTGCACGTTAACGATGCTGTTGGGTGATGGTTGTGCGTTGGATGTTGATGCTGGTGGTGCTCAGACTGCTGGCGGTGCGTCTGCACATGATACAGGCGACGGTGGAGGCGGAGTAGTTGTTGGGGGTTGTCACGGTGATGTTGGGTATGGTGCTTGTGATGATGGTTTGATGCCGACGACGATGGTTATGTTCAACATGGTGATGATTGTTGTCGAAGTGTTTATTGTAACGATGATGTTTATGGTAAGGATGCGGATGAGGATGTTGATTCTGATGATGGTGGGCATGATGATTATGTTGAGGATGATGCTGATGGTGGTGATTATGATGTTGATGATGATGCTGGTGCCTGTGATGACGGCCTTGATGGTTGTGATGCAGATCGTGATGATGTTGTTGTTGGCGGTGATGGTGATGATGATGGTGATGACGAGACGACGACGAGGACGAGATTTCCTTGGGTGCAGGAGCAGCAGCGCCAGGGAGCCGCAGGGGCCGCGGCAGCGGCCGCGGCGAGGGATCGCCAAGTCATAGCCAAGTGACCCTTGTCACCTCCGTCCTTATTAATGCCAGCGTGATCAGCGTTCTCGTCACCATTTGTGTTCCCATCCCCCTCCGTAAATACGCGTTCCTTGTTGACAGAGTTCCACGCAAGCGGTCTACGCGACGCAGACACATTTGGTCCCGCGGGGGCTCCAGCGGGTCCACGCAGTAACGAATCTTCTAGTGTGCTCGTACCTAGTGGCATTCGGCCCATACCGTTACCGTGCCTGGGGCGTGAGCCTGCACGGTGCCTTTTCGGGGCCTCTTGGGGGATTCGCGGGGGCCTCACGCGGTCCATTGGGAGGCCTTGTGGCCTTCTAGGAGCTTTTTGCGGGCCTCTTGGGGACCTCTTAGTGGCTTCTTTGGGCGTCTTGGGTGGCCTCTCGGGGTACCCGTGGCGGCCTGTTGGGGGCAGATGGGCGCCCTCGGTTGGGCCCTTCGGGGCCTGCTGGTGGTGTGGGCAACGTGGCGGATACCGAAATCATTTATGGAAAAGCAGATCGTGGTTCCATAACTCGTATGTGATTCAGTGCATCTCGTAGTGACGTAGATGGTCAAGCCCACACAGTGGAAAGGCTCGTGCTAGGGGGCACGTGCAACCCTGAGGCGATTAGCATCCCACTATTTCTAGTGAGGCCTCCCTGTCGATCCTTGTAGGGCCCAGAGAGCGCCACAGGACTTAGGAACGAGGACGACCAAGAGGAGGTTGAGGAGGGACACGCTTCAGGAGCCAAACACCACGAAGCTGGATACAGATGACGTGGCCGGCTTCGGCGAGATCTGGATACACGTGTGGCCACGCGTTTTTCTGACGCTCTGCCCTTCTGCCGCCAGGTACGAGGGCTTTTTGCGTTTGTATCCAGCGCGCGGCCTCTGGACGATCCAGATGGGTGTCCCAGCTTCTTGCCTCTATTCCAGATCACCTGTCCGATGGGTCAGGGCCAGCGCTGTGGCCGTGGCCGCCAGGTATCTGAGAGTCCTGGGGTTGCCCGGCGACGCCAGCGCGAACGACGCGCGACAGGCTTGCCCAGCGGACGACAGTTTTGCGACACGCAGTCCTCCTCGTCCTCAGCCTCATCCTCGTCGCTCTCTTCGATCAGGCCGCAGCGCCATAGTCATCGATCCCCTGTTCCTGTGGCCTCTTTCTTTCTTGCTACTCGTGTTGCCCCTTGTCTGCTGCTTTGTGGCTATCAGAGAGTCTGCACAGATGCAGGAACTCTTCGACGCGAGCCTCGTCCATCTCCTCATTCAACCCTCTAGTCCACCTCTATCATGTCCCGTTCCACCCCAATCTGCGAGTTGGTTGCAAGAGGGCGAAGCCAAACACACGATTGCAGGAAGGGGACAAAGGGCTTGGAGATGCGGACCATTCGGAACCCTTTCTCGACATGATCACACAACATGTAAGCATTCGTCTGTGAGCGCATGGGAATACAAGTGCAGAAGTGGACTACATCACTCTCTGCTTGAAGCTTCGCTACGGGCAATGCGGATATCAGTCGCCTGTTTTTGTACATGGAAGTAACGAGACGCTGCGCCGTGTCTCGCCCCATGTTCTTAGACATTCAGCGCAGAAGGCTCAGAAAGCGATTCATGGTTTGAGTTTACCTCCTGCTTATGCTTTTCTGGTGACGGTCATACTTAACGGTGAAATCGGCAGTTCAGTGGTGAAATGAAACACACGCTTAATCTTGAAATAGACACCACGCACACACATTACGTAATTACACTTCGCAGCCACAATACGTACATACACAACGCGAAAACACGACGCAAATCTATCAAACAAAAACATTCCGTGAATGCACTACGTGATGCACTCTGTGAAAAACACTACGTATATTATGTTTCGCCAGTAGGACGTTCAAACGTGAAATAGACGCACGTATATTACGTAATGCCAGCTCGAAGCTCAAACGTGACATTGCCACTGTGTAAACACACTACCCACGGAAACGTGGAGGGATTGGGACGTTATCATATTTTCGGAAACGTGGAGGGAAGAGTACAGCGATACCTCAATGGCGCGGTGTTACTGGGTTTGGAGGCGGGGGTAGTAATGGGCAACAGCGGCATCGGCATGTTATTACACAACAGATGGACGTACATATCGTTCCAACCATTACGCGGTAGAGTTGCAGATCTGGGTCTTGTTTCTCGTTGTGTATAGTTCCATGTCATTGGCGTCCGCATGCCGTAGTCGGGTATCGAAGCTTGTTATGCTATTATGACAGAGTTCGTCCAGAGAGCTTGGCAACGAGGTTTGAGACATTTGGTTGCTGGCGACTTCAGTGCTCAAGTGGGGCCAAGAAGCGGGTATGCGGATAACGACGCAAAAGGGGCCCCAATCCAATTCGAGCCGGGATCGCGCATGGGGGTGTGCTACTTCATTCTTGTTTGGAGCACGAACTCATACTCACCAACACGCCGAAGCGGGCGCTGAGAGTTTACGGACGTATTCGAATGCAGTCGTGCGCAAACAATTGGATCGCGTATTCCTGGGCTGCACACTTACACCATGTGTGACGCATTGTAGAGTTTGGAATTGGGTGGACACGGGTTTTGACCACAGGGCTCTCGACTTGAGCTTGGCGCTAACGTGCACGACGAAGCGGGAAGAGAACACACATAACAAGCATGGGGATCATAGTGTCAGCAGGGCCGTGTACAGGAAACTATTCGACTCACAGGTCGATCAACATGCAGAACACGGAGGCATCCCATCAGATACAGTTGGGTTTTGGACCGATGCATGGTTGCAGGTATGGGAACGGCGCATCCGAAGAAGGCTCCGTAACGCAACTCAAGTAGCGAGGGTGTAGACTTGCAGACACTGGTTGCTGAGCGAAAAAGCTTATGACGGAACTAATCCAGTACCTCTGAACAACGAACGCCCGACGATTCGAGCTCAGCAAGAAGATCCAAATACTCATCCAGAAAAAGGCTGAACCATGAGAAGGAAGCCGGCATTTGCAAGACATTGACACAATCTGGCGGGATATTTGCCATGTCACAAACAAGTGGCGCGAACAAAAAGCAGCGCATTTGCATCCGTGCGCGGCGAATCTGGACCACATTGCTGAAGTATGTGTTCGTTTGTTAGGAGAATTTGTTCAAGGGGCGCGTCAACGCGGACACCAACAACAACGGCCTGTATTTTGGGATACAAGAGTTCATAACAGAGGAGCTTGAAGACGTTATGTAAGTTATGACATGCGGAACATGCGAAGACCAATCGGGAATAGTCGCTGACATGTTGAAGCCTTGTCTAGCAACCGCTTCTGGGGCAATGTGCTGGACTTGTTCAACGGTGTTTTGGACCCGAGCGCCGCAATGCCGGGTACTTGGAATAAAACGGGGTTGGTTGCAGAATTCACGAAGGAGGCCTGGCATATTGCGAAGATCTACAGGCCGATCCCGATACTTCCAATATTATACCAGCTATTTGCGCGCATCTTATGCAACCGGCGACCGCCGATTATCATGTCATAGCACTCTCCAGACAAGGCCGCGTGCCGAAAAGGCTATTCAACAGTGGACCATGTGATGATCATGACCGTCATAATTTCACTCATAGAGGCTTGTGTTGACTGGAATCAAATGTAGTGCTTTGCGACTGTAGGCGTAGAATAAGCGTTTGACGCTGCCGAACATGTTGCGCTTTGGAAGTTATTTAATAATTTGGAAGATGGGCTCCATTATATCGTTTTTTTTTTTGGGGGGGGGAACTCGTGTCGTGACCGAGCGGCTATCCAATCTCGGCCTTAATATTTGTTGTAGTAGTGGGAATATGTCTTCGCAGTCTGAAGGAGAAATTGAACAACTTGAGCCTTTGGAGGACGGGGCAATACTACAGCTTCGTCGTGGGCTCCGTGTCGGATCTTCTGGCGAATCTTAGGATAGCGGACGACTATATAATCCGCCCCGAGCAAAGCGAACGTGATCAAGATATTGAAGGACTTCAAGGACGAAGACGCAAATTACAATTTAGCGGTGCTCCAAGGGAAAACAAAGACTTTAAAAAGTTCAAATACGAATGTGGCATCATCAATCTCGTTGCCCAGACACGACGTCTAGATCTTGAAGTCAGAAGAATATGGCATCTATTTGGGCGACAATTATATTTGGGCCATTGCCGCGAGGTCGAGTTCACGAATCGATTGGCACAGGCGTGGAAATCTGTTTTGCAAAATTCTGGAAGGTATTGCTTTCGGGGGCCTATTTTTGACGGCAGTGAGTGCGATTATTGGACAGCGTGGTGACCCCGAATGTCTTGCGTGGGTATGAATGTTGGACAATGGACACCGCCGCTTTACGTAGATTCAGAACTGCCCGGAGAAACACGCTACGAAGCAGGCTCCGCGTAGCGAGTGGTGATGGTGAGCGTTGGCTAGATGATAGAGTACGTGCCTCTTTACGAGAAGATGGGTATGACAACAATTATGACATCAAATATTGGGACAGACTTCGGGCGGAAATGACATGGCACTATGTCGCACGAGTGTTTTTTTGACACCGCAGAAAATTGAACAAACGATCATTGGACTGAAAGCCTTGGTTCAGAATTTTCGCCGAGGGCTCTGTCGGCAGACCCAGCTTTATATGGAGTGGCGCGCTACGTGCATCATAGGACAGTGGTTTATATGATCCACGGAAAGTAGAATAGGCCCACGGCGTGCTGCTGGTTGTTCCCCGTTCCTCCTCTCTTCCCTTTTTCTCCCCAAACATAAATATTTCCTTCCCGCCGCACCCCAAGGCCAGTTTTCTGGGCGGGCCGGGCGTTTCACTTGAGATTTTTTTTCATATTTGATGACATTGAAGTTTTGGACGTGGCAACAGCTTCGCGGCGGGATGTCAGGGTCAGGTGGCTTTCAAAATGTGGTTCTCGCTTTAGCGCCGCGCACACTCGTTCAAACAAATTGCAAGAGTTTCACGGATTGAAGGCGGGTCGATTTCAACATGCGGTTCTCGTTTTAGCGCCTCGTGCATTTTTTTTTTTTTTTAAAAAGAAAAAAAAAAAAACGGAGATTCGCGGAATGAGGGTGGGTGCTTTTCAAAATGTGGTTCTCGTCTCAGCGCCGCGCACATTCGTTTTTTTTTGTGTTTATGCAGAAAGGTCTCGGGTTGAGAGCGTTTCCTTTCAAAATGTGGTTGTCGCCCCAGCGCCGCGCGCATTCGTTTTCGCAGCATGCAAACGTTCTACGTATTCCCATGATCAAAATACCAAACATGGTGTTTGGGAAGGATTCCGGATTATGCGGTTGCAACAGTTATGCTGGCTCGCGGTGTTGAAGTTCCAAGAATGGTGTTTGGGCACGGTTCCAGACCGTCAAAACGCAGCAGTCAGGCTGATCCGATCGAGGTGCTTGGCAGCGTCCCCTGGCCTCGCAGTTTTGAATACCTTCCTGAGTCTATGGGCCGACCAAACACTACGCGACAACAGTACGCGGAAAGCTAGCTCCACGCAGCGCAAGGCACTCTGCGAAAAACAGTGCGCAAATTTCCCGCGCAAGCATTGCACGCCAAACGGCGACGTTAATACCATACACGACAACAGTACGCAAATACACCAACAACACACTGGCCCAACCCACTACGCGAAAGCATTACGAAAAAACACTACGTAAACTAAGGTACGCGAGTGCATTACGCAATAGAACGACGGAGGTACACTACGTAAATGCACTACGCATGTCCATTACGTAAATGCACCACGCCGGTACACTACGCAGAATACACTACGTAAATCCACTTAGTAAATACGTTCTGCAAACACACCACGTAAGTACAATTCGTGCATGCACTATGGGGACGGTTCTGACCAACGGTGAAATAGATTTCTTCCACGGTGCCAGAATGAAACTCTAAACGTGAGATAGACATTCCGTAAATGCACTACGCAAGTACATTTCGCAAACGCACTACGTAAATTCACGACGTAAAAACATTACACAATTACATTGCGCAAATGTTTTATGCGGTGCGTTCTTTGTCACGTCCCAGTGCGGCGCGGCACAGCGCAGGGTAGCACGACGCAGCCCCCGGCACAGTAGCGTCAACACGGACGTCTCCAGCATGCCATTGCCCATCGCCCGATCGAGGTGCTGGACAGCGTCCCCAGGCCGCGAAATACAGTACGCAAATTTTCAGCGCCAGCATTGCACGCCAAACGGAGACGCTATTACCGTACACGAGAACTGTACGCAAAAACACCACGGAGGAGCTCTACGCCAACACACTACACCAACATAACACACTGGCCCAGCACACTACGGGAGAACACTACGCAAACGCACGACGTACATTACGATACGCGAATCCACTAAGCAACTACACTACGCCAATACATTGCGTACATACACTACAAAATACACTATGTGAATACACTACGCAAGTACTACACGAAACATACTACGCACATGCACTACGTAGATACATTGCGTTGTTTGTTTTTACAGTTGTACGCAACTCTCCTTTTCTGGGTTTGTCTTGACACCTGCCAAACACGTGGCTTGTTGGTGGTTTGTTTTGCGTTGGGTTCCCTACTGGGGGGAGCAACGACAGACGCCCTCGAAAGTGCAGAAGGCTCAAACACACTGTTTGGTTTGAGTGAGCCCCCTGCTTATGCTTGCCTGTGTTTGAGTTGGCTGACGAGCAGCGTGTAGAGGATAGAGTTGCTCGTGAGCTCTTCTCCACAGGATGCTCTCGCGGGCTGGGGGGCCCTCCCAGGGGTCGGGAAGCGAACAAAGTATCAATGACACGTTGCCGTCGAGCTCCCGTCAGCGATTTATTCATTCGCTTTTCTCCGAACAGCTGTTTTTTTTTAATTGTAATTCGCGGGTGGGTTCTTCACTGTCGCGTGTCATGCATAGTGCGCTTGCTCCCCCAGGAAGACGGCCTGTGATCTCTCCGCCTTCTTGCGCTTCCCGCCTCCAGGGCCTGGTCTTCGGGCCGTGGCGGCGGAGTGCCGTTGAGCGGGAGAGAGACAGAGAGAGAGAGACAGAGAGAGGGTCGGCAATGTGAACGACCGCTGGAGAGGGAGAGAGAGAGAGGGAGAGAGGGAAAGAGAGAGAGAGAGGGAGAGAGAGAGAGAGGGAAAGAGAGAGAGAGGGAGTGCCGATGAGGGAGCGAGGGAGAGAGAGAGCGAGAGGGTCGGCAATGTGAACGACCGCTGGGGAGAGAGAGAGAGAGAGAGAGGGAGCGCGAGAGGCGCAGGAGCGCACAGAGGGCCCGCGCGCGCGCCAGGGTGGGGCCGGGGGCACCTTCGTGTGACCCACGGCCGGGCCAGGCCGCTCAGCGGCTGGTGCTCTGGGCCCGTTCGCGGGAGGGTGGCGCTCGTCCGCCAGGCAGTGGCGGAGCGTCCTGGCGTGCTTGTTCTAGGAACCTTCTGTGGTTCACACGAGATTTTCTTGGGACATTTCCGGCGGGGACTGTCTCGTGTTAGCACTTCGGGCTTATGTTCTAAGATCATTGCTTTTGTTCTTAGAACATTTTTGGGTTCTACGAACACTTCGTGGTAGGCCTATAGGAATGCCGGGACGGTCGGTCCCTAGTTCTCCAGGTCTCTTGCCAGGATCGATTTCGATCCGATCGATTGTGGCCGGCTTGGTCTCATTCTGTTCCGAGCCTCCGACTGTCCGAGAGGTTGCTTGATGTCCGCATGGTGCCGATGTGCATCCTGGGGCGGCGGATCCGGTTCGGTGTCGATTCCGTGCCGATGCAGCCCCGTCCGACGCAAAGTCCGCTTCGATCCGATTTCCCCATTCGACGCCCACTGATCCTGGAGGGAGGGTCACTCACGCCCTCGCCCTCCTCCAGATCTCAGGTCGGGCAGAGGGCGGTGAGAGGAAGCGACGAGGGGGACCCCGCACTGCCTCACGCACTCCTGGGGGCCCTCCAGGACTGGCGCCGTGTGCAGCGCAGCAGACCGCCCCGCACACCCGCTGGGCCAGCGAGGGCGCGACCCGCTGTGCTCCTGCTCCGCCGGCGGGGTGGAGAGCACGCCGCCCCTCCCAGGCGTACCGGAGGCTCGCGCTGCAGTACCACCCGGATAAGAACACCGGGGCCGCGGAGCAGAAAGCCTTGGACAGGCTCCCCCTCTTCACCACCCATCAAACCACCCCAACCCAACCCGAAGGCCCAAATTTATCCTCGATTTCCAGTGGGGGGGGGTCGGGAAACACTGAACACTGAAAAAACACATGGAACCCGTACCCCCCCCCAACCCGAAATTCGGGTCGAATTCGGGTCTTCGGGTTGGGTCGGGGTGGTCTGGTAGGTAGTCACCTCTGGCCCCGTCCGCGCGGATCAGCCTCGTTTCTCCGATCCCCCTCCCCGCCACACCACCCCCAAGACGGGGACAGGCCCCGCGGGACCCGAATGGCACGGCACGCGTTCCCATCCAGGGGGTAGAGCTGTCAGTGGGGCCAAGGCCGTGCCAGTGGAGATGGGGATCGGTTGAACGATGCTCAGGAGACCCGTGGGTTCCCGTTTCCTCGTGAACTTTACCAGTTTGGGAGTTCCATGTCTTATGAGGTGCATCGCTTATCTTGATGTCGATCTTCAGGATGTCCTCAGTTCCTGAGCACGCATTCTTCAGATCGTCATCGCCTTTTGCCTCGTCAGCCCCAAGGATGGAGGTAAGCCCAGGGATTATTAGACGTCACGCGGACCTCCGACGCCAAAGCAGGCCTCGGCCTCCAGCTGGCGTGCGCAGCGCCCCGAGCGGCCTCGGATTTTGCAGGGGGCGCGGGCACGCAATCAGGCGATGCGCGCACGCGGCGAGGATGTTCACCGAGTGCGCTCCGCCACTCGCTCAGTGCCGACTCGCAAATGTTCCGAAATTGTTCGCCCCGATGTGATATATTGCGAGTCCCCCGCTTGCGAGTAGTTACTTTGCGAGTAGTGCAACGCGCTTGTCTAGATGTGCATGGGGCTCGCCGATGCTTCAGCGGATGAGAAGGTAGTGCTGGCCTCGGAACTAACAAGGGTGAATGTTCCCCCCCCCCGTCCTCTCTCAGGGGGGGTGGGACTGGGGCTCCAGCGGCGAGAGATTCGGTATCCTCCCCTTGTCGGTATTGTGACCCCTGGCCGGCGTTTGTGTCATTACAGCCCGCTGTGATTCGAGTGGTGTCGAGGGACGCGGCTCTGGTGGTCCGAGGTTCACAGTATTCGTTACTTGGCTCGTCCCCGAGGGCCCTCGTCGCAACAGCTCGATGTTCCGATGAATTCTGGTCAGAAGGCGCCCGGGCAGAGGTAACGGGAGTAAGGGTATCAGGGTATCAGTAGTTCCTCGACTCCCCCGTGTTATCGGAAGGTGCCCAGCGCTTGGGCAGACCGCATGCAGAGCAAACGCTATCGGTGAGCACGGGGGGTACATCCCTTCCGCTTGTCTGGTGTTTGGGGCCTACACATTGTAAGCGTCTTGAGGTTGGACCTGAAAAGTACGGCGGCCCGCCTCTACGGACGCAGGCGTTTGAGCAGCTTTGTGCTGTTTTTTTTCGTGAGTAGCTAGTATTCTTGACGTTTTGCGTGTCCCGCCAGTCCCTTGTTAGGTTGGCCTGTCGTCTGACTACCTTGACGGTGCGCAGCTGCCTGCGTTGCTCGCGATCAAAAAAAGTGTCCCGCCAGTCCATTCGAAAACGATGCCCTGGCGAAGTGCCTTGATCTTGGAAGTGTAGCAGCAGCCTGAGACACGATTGCTTGCACCGCTGCCTGTCTTTTTTAGTTGGACCGACTTGCGGCCACGCTCGGAGGACAGCCGTACTGCATCCGTGTACATGCTGCGAGGTCTCAAGACGAACTTTTGAGTTCCAGGTTCAAGACGAAGGCGGTAGTTTCATTATGAAACGACTCCGCTCGCCATCTGCGTGATTGGTGCAAATCTTGGGCATTCCGATCTGGGAGTCTCCTGGCAGCTCAATTCAGCCCTCTTGACGGGTGCCCCACGATGATCCGTCCCGTTCTCCCGCTGAGGCCGCGGAACCCCAGGGCACCCCGCGAAACTCGGGGTCGGCGCAGGAGGATCGTTTGTGCCTACAGCGTGTGCTCGATGTCAAGGCTGGGCCGCCAGGCGGCCAGGCCCAGACGGCGAGCTGTCTTGTGATTTCGGATCGTGCTCAAGTGGACAACATCGGTGTCCTCCCTTGGGCGCAGCCGGACGTCCGACGCCCAGTCGATGGCGATCGCTCGGGGCGCTGTGCCCTGGGACGCGTGCCCAGGTCTGGTGGACGACGCGTCGCAGACAGAGGAGTTGCGCGAGGCATCTTGCGCGCAGGTTGTTCGAGACGCTTCCAGGGATCGTCGCTGGCAGCAGGTCTGCGGATGGCGGCAACTCTCTCCCAGGTCTGCCCAGTCCTGCCCGCTCCCGCCAACCCCTTCTGAGAAGGCGGCGGGCGTTTCTTCCGAACATGTTGACCGAAGGAACAACTTTTTGGTAAGTTAGGCGACCTCTGTTCCAGGCGCCCGCAGCGACCTCCGCGGGTGGGGAGCCCGTTCAGAATTGACAGGGATTGTTGTCGGCCTTCGCCTACCTTTCCGTCCCCCGGACCGTCGACTCACGGTCGATGTCCCCCCCGTGGGGACCATCGAATCAAGGTCGATATCACCCCCGTGAGCAAGTCACCCAAAAGAAAGTGTCAGGCAAGGCCCCCCCATGAGCAAGTTTCTACAAAATTGGCGTGATGCCCCCCTCCCCCCCCTCCCCCACCACCCATAACGTACCGCTCCTGGCGCCCCCCCCTCCCAGGCACTGCCGCAGTGCGACCGGCACCGCAGTCTGTTGTCGGACCCACGCGGCGGTGGTGGGGGGAGCGTGACGTCATGCTCGCCCCCAGCCCCCCCCCCTCCCCGATAACGCCCGTGATCACCGCGAGTGAACAAAATGCTCTCGAGGTCTTCCGGCTGCTGGCCGACATGCGCTCGTCGGGGGCGCCGCTGGACACGGCTTGCTACGGCTCCTGGGTCAACGCGTGCCGCTACGCCAGCGGGTGGCCAGAGGCGTGCGACCACTACGGTGAAAGTTGCGGGCAAGATTCAAATCGACATCCGTTGCATCTTGGACTTTCTGGGAAGGGGCGCCAAAAGGCCGAGACACAGTGGGTATGGGTCAAGATCTGGTCTCTACGTAGGGGCCAGATGTTTATCCGTATCCATTGCGTCTCTGGTTTCTGGGATAGGGAGCCCGAAATTCGAAGACGCAGTGGATATGGATATGGATACACATCTTGCTCGCAACAGCGGGATCTTGGAGGGCACGGGTCCTAGAGGTTCGCATTGATGAGCAACATGTTAAATAACAATAATTTGTCGGGGGTCCGTTCGGATTTCTTGAATCGGCGTTGGAGCCCCTGGCGGCGCACCCTGCGCCACCCCCGGCGTTGGGTCCAAGACTCGTTTCCACCAGGGCCCCTCCCTTCGTGCCAAGCACGGGGGCGTGATGTATTCTACCAATGAGTCCTGATGCTGCATCGTTGAGTCCTGATTTTGCCAGTGCTGGCTAGACCTCGGGGCCCACTTGTGTTCCCAAACTCTGATGCGTGCCTGGGTCCCCGTCCTCGGTGCTGGGTCCACTTGTGCGCTTCTTCGCTGTGCGTCATTCTCCGCATCCCCTCCCCTCCCCGCTTGCTGCCGCTGATTCTGCTGCGCTGCCTGCTGCATGTTGCTGCTGCCGGCTCGAATGATATACGATATGCGTTGCCAGCCTTTGCCTACCCCTTATGAATTCGGCACGCTTCTAAAACGAATCGTTTCCTCCCCCCAGGGAGCTCCAAGTTCGGCCCGGGTGGTGAGGGGAGGGGGGGGCATTTTTCTTGGGGATCCCTCGCCGCTTGCCTCAACTCTGCACGCTGTTCACATTGACCGTGCCCCCAGTGGGCGCCGTTCTAGTGCCGTACCCGTCTCGGTCCGACACATCTCTCACATGGGCCATGCCCCAACATGGGGAGGTGTCAGACATTTGCTCTGCAGGTGTGGAGTTCACAGCACGGACGAGCTCGATCATGCGTTGACGAATGTGCACATCAACACCAATGCCTGCAAAACATCATTACCTTAGGACTGGCGTTCAGGCCCCTATCCGTCCCCACATCCGCCTCCCTCTCCTTCAGCTTGCTCCTCCCCCCCCCCCTCCAGCTTTGGATGTGTGGGCATACCGCAGGTCGGTTCGATGGCAATCGCCCCGAAGCTGTTTGCCCTTGTGCGGGGCGCGTGGTGGGTCATCTCCTCCTCCTCCTCCTCCTCCTCCTCCTCCTCCTCCTCCTCCTCCCTTCCCGAATGTCTGCCGTGGCCGCCCGAAGAGGCGCTGAAGGCCCTTGGGCACAGTCGGGGGAGGGCCTGCGCGCAACGCAGCCCATGGCCCTCCTCCTCGCCCTCCTCTCCGGGTGCACGGGGCCGCCCACGCGAGCGCGAAGGGCCACCGCGCGCCACGGTCCGGGCCAGAGACCTGCCCGCCTCCAGGGGCGCGGCGCAGGGCGCGAAGGGGCGCGGGCACTCCTCCTCCTCCTCCTCCTCCTCCTCCCCCTCCTCCTCGTCCTCCTCCTCCTCCTCCTCCTCCTCCTCCTCCTCCTCCTCCTCCTCCTCCTCTTCCTCCTCCTCCTCCTCCTGCGCAGGGCGGGTCGCCAGGCGGGGCGGCCGAGGGGAGGCGTTCCCGCAGGGGCCTCTGCCCTCGGAGCGGCGCGGCGCGGCCGACGGCACTTCCTCGGCGGGGGGCGGCGGCGGCCACGCGGAGGGCGGCGGAGAGGGGGAGCCGAGGGCGGCTCCGCCGGCGCAGGGCGGGCAGCGGCCGGCAGGCTCGAAGGAGTCTGCTCTGCAGGAGGTCGGCGCTGTGGGGTCGTGAGTCGAAGTCATTTGCGGCCGCCCGGGCCTCCCTCGCTGAGGACACCAGCATCGGCGCTGGTACATCCGCTCGCGCTAACTGACCTAATCCGGCACCATCCCGCTCAATTTCTGTTGACCCATCCCTAGCCTGCGCCGACCAGCTTCATCCCAGGGCAACCTGGGCTAACCACTGGGCCAGGGATTTCTCTTGTCGACTCCCGGAGGCGCTGAGGGCGCTGGGGGAGATGCGGAGGGCTTCCGTGCAGTCCAGCTCGGGGCCCCAGAAGCGGGGACATCGATGGAAGGGGTCCATCGGCTCTCTCGAAAACGGCGGTGCGCACGATGGGGAGGACCAGGTCAGACCCAGAATGCATCAACGTTGCTGCAACTCACAGGGGGGCCAGTCGAGACAGCAGCGGCCCTCCCGCTGGCTTTTCCATACGTTGGACGCCTCCTGGAGGCCTCTCGTCGCCATGGCTGGATCCGCCTCGGGAAACGGGTGGATGGACCCGAGGTGCGGCCACCAGCTTTGAGCGGATGTGGGTTGGGCGGCCGCGGTTGTCTCAATCGGCCCTCCTTCGATCGGGCTGGAAAGGGCAGGCCAGGGAAAAGGGGGAGGGTACGGCATCGCCTGCCTGCAGCTCCGGTTTCCGCACCGCCGCCGGGCCCACTCGTCGACGCATCGGCGCCCCCCGGCGCCAGGAGAGCCAGCCGCGTGAGCTGATTCTCTACCCTATACCCTTTGGCCCCCCCCCTGGTCCGAGCGACACCCCCTCTCGTCCCAGGGTCCCTTCGGCAGAGGGCCCGCCGGGCAGCAGTCTTCGTCATCGAGGACGCGCCCCCGTGAGAGACGAGCGCCCCGTTGGCGGGGGGGAGGGCTGCTCAGAGGCACCCCAGGCTCTCAGAAGCCGCGGACCTCGTCCGTGACGGAAGGCCTGCGCCTTCTCAGAAGCAGGCCCCCTCTAAGAAGCCTTCCCCCCTCCCCCTGTTCTCCATTCTGCGCGCCGCCAACCCCTGAACACCATTCCAGCTTTGAGGCGCTCGGAGGGGGCACGTCAGAGGGCTTCAGGAAGTATCCAGCGAGAGTTCCGTGTTGAAGAAGAGCCACCATCCACGCGCGGCATGTTTGCAGAAGTTGAAAATCTAGGGCGTAAGTTCGAGGAAGTCTTAAGCGAGCAACATTTGTTGAACAAGGGGCCGCCCTCGATCCATGAAGCCGTCGCGAAAGCCGCCGTCTATTTAATTATTGGTGCGTGCCATACGACTTGTGCGCGGCGTATATCTGGACAAACTTTAGAAAGACGCTTTCCCCATCCATCCTTGTAGCCGTTCGGAACGTTTGCAGAATAGGTAGAGTGCGCGGCGTTGAGGCGGCATCCAAGTTGTGATAATTATCCGCCCTCAATCCATGTAATTTCTCGACAATCAGTATTTCTCGTCATCAGCGGTGAGGAAGTCTCAGAAGAAGCGTCCTGTCGCCCTACTGATACGGTTGGTGCTGCGAGACAGAGGAGGAGGAGGAGGAGGAGGAGGAGGAGGAGGAGGAGGAGGAGGAGGAGGAGGAGGAGGAGGAGGAGGAGGAGGAGAGCAGGAGGAGGAGGAGGAGGAGGAGGAGAAGGAGGACGAGGACGAGGACGAGGACGAGGACGAGGACGAGGAGGAGGAGGAGCAGTTGGAGGAGGAGGACGACGAGTTCTTCTTCAAGACGAGGGATTGGGAAAGAGGTAGAGTGTGGGGAAGGTCGGAGAGGAACCTTGGATGTGCCTTTGTCATTTCCGGGGGCCCTGGAGGGTCCTGTCGCCATGGCTGGGTGCGCCTCGAAGTCCTGGTCAGGACGCGCCCTGGGACGCGTCCCTGGGCACGATTTTCAGGGAACGGCCCGCGGCGCGCAACAGCAAGGGGATGCAGGGCGTGGATGGGGCTCCCGAGAGGGCCCCCGGCGCTGCAGAAGCTGAGGGGCACCGTGCGGTGACGACGGACCGCGCAGTGAGGCCTCCTGGGATTTCAAGGTCACCGCGTGGCCGGGACCCGGCAGCGACCTTCGTCCACGATTAGGCGGAACAAAAAGTGACATAAACATAAAACTCGGAGGTCCGCGCGGATTTCTCGGATCGGCGCTGGGGCCCCCCGGCGGCGCCTAACGATGTCTCCGCTTCGGGTGCGGCCCCGACCAGCGTAGGGCCGCTCAACTCGGCCATGGGGGTCTGCCTGCAGGGCCGCCGGTGGCGGGAGGCGCTGCGGCTAGTGTCTGGGCCTCCGAGATGGGGTCCGAGTAGGTGGGGTCGGCGGATCGCGTCGCATCGCCGATGCATTGGCGATGCGGCTCGATGTGGAGCCCGATTTTCTCTGCGCCTGCGTCGCCGATGCACCGCCGACGTCGCCGGTGCATCGCCGGTGCATAGC
>CAUYUJ010014249.1:285000-512500 GCA_963575745.1 Prorocentrum cordatum | reverse complement strand
ATACATACATACATACATACATGCATGCTACAAACATACATTTACACATTCTATGCATTTACATGGTTGGGCAGCTCCCGAGCGAGCTTGCTCCGCTCTTACCAGAACGTATTTTCTTTCGATTTCGGCTTCAGGGGGCCGGTGTGATGCGATCCTGGGGCCTCTGGGGATTGTTGCTTTGATTGTGCTGCTAACCCAGAGAGCCGTTCGGGAACACACACACACACAAATACGCGAGGCGCCTTCCGGAGGAGGATCAGGAGGAGCCCACATGAGGCGGATTCGGGGGAGGAGCAGATTAGACAAGGGAGAGGGATACATAATTACCTGAAGCCTCTTCCGCCGCCTCGTTCTCCTCCGCTCCTCGCTGCCTCCCCCCCTTCTCCTCCGTTGTGCTGTTGCTGCTCCTCATCTCCCTCCACGTCCCCCTCCTTCTCCTCCTCCATGGCGCTGCTCCTCGTTTTCCGGCACCGCGTCACCTCGTGTGCTGTCTTCGCTGGTGATTATCATCAGTGTCCGTCTGTGTTACCCATCGTCAGCGTTGCTACTCATCCTACCCCCGTGTCTGCCTCCTTCTCCTCCTGCTTCGCGCTGCTCCTCGTTTTCCGGCACCGCCTCACCATATGTGCCCGTCGTGTCCTTCCTTTTGGTCTTCAGTGTCCGTCTCCGTTGCCCATCGTCAGCGCTGCTCCTGCTCCTTGGGTGTCCTCCTCAATTTGCTGCGACTCATCCCCTGTGCTGCTCCTGCCCCTCCGCCTCCGACTCTGCCTGCGTTGCTGGCGTGGTCCTGCTGCAGCCGTGCCTCTGGGCATCGCCTCCCTGTAGTGAACAGCACCATCGCAATCCACGTTTTCCTTTCTGGGAAGGGGAGAAGGAGGAGAATGAGGAAGAGGATGATGATGATGATGAGGAGGAGGAGGAGGAGGAGGAGGAGGAAAATATGAGAAGGAGGAGGAGGAAGGGAAAGAGGAGGGGGGAAGGAGTAGACGAGGAAAGACAAGGGAAACGGTCGGCGGAAACTTTGGCTTCGCATGTCGCGGCGCCACTTCTGGCCCAACACGCTTCGGCGCGACGCGCTACCCACGTCTTGGTCCTCGACCGTCAATGCTCCCAGAGGTTGTCTCAGCCTCCCGCCCCGCGGAGCTGAGCGACACGCTATCAGCTCGCACGGCATGGCGTGTCGCTGGAGCTGCCGCCGCGACGCGCTAACCAAAAGCCCGTAACCGTGTAAGAGGGGGAAGGCGGAGAAGCGTGGGAGAGAGGAGAGGCATGATGAAGAGGAGAAGGAGAAGACCGCCCGAGAAATTCACGGTCTGGGGGGCAAGGTCAGAAACACGCTGCTGATTTACCGGCAAGCACTCAGGATTGCAATGCTTGGGCGAGAGCCGTTGCCCAGCACTGCGCATGCTAGATATGTCCGCGCGCGTTTCGGCGGATGACTTGAGATGCGATGGGGTGCGAGAAGGAGATGTGGAGGTGGTGGAGCAGACGGATGAGGAGCAGCAAGGAGCTCGAGGCTAGCAGGCGATCTCGTGGGGGGGGGGGGTAGCTCTTGGCCCCGCGGCAGGGCCGCCACTGGGAGCTCGTGGTCGGCCTGGCGGGCGAGCTGCGCGGCCTCGGGCTCAGGGCGAACGCCGTCGTGCACAGCACCCTGCTGCTGGCCCTGGACCGGGGGACGCACTGGACGAGCGCATTGGAAGTTGCGGAGGATCACACCCCGGAAGAAGACCTATGTGTCGCAAGCGTTCGGAGGTCCGCGCGAAATTCTTGGACCGGCGCTGGAGCCCCACTGGCGCGCCGTGGAGGGGGGTCCATCGCAGGTCCAAGGATATTCGCGCGGACCTCCAGCAGGTTCTGGTTGCACATCTGTTCTGTGTTGTACCCGGCTGTGCGTATGAGAGTAATCCTGTGCCGGAGTGGTGATATTTGGCGCACTGTTTTCCAAGGTCGCCCTGGAGGATTTTGGATTGCGCGGTCGCTGAAACCGAGGCCTGTCGACAGTGGGCGGCGCTACAACTAGCAGAATATTGAGCCATACTAACAGTTCTGTGCGGGCATCAAGTAGACAAGTACAGTACAGTACGATGGGACCTCGCGACAGAGCGGACGGAACGCGCGTCGTACCGAAGCAAGGAGTCCAGACCCTCCCAAACCTCATCCTCACTGCCCTCCCCCAGAATAGGCGACTGGACGGCAAACGCGAAAGGCGGCGACAAGTGATGACGTGCTGTGCCTCGTCCAGGGCACTCGGGGGGAGGGATGGAGGGAGGGAGGGATGATGATAATAATGAGCCGAGTAGGAAGAGTGAGACTGGGACATTGTGCCCGAAACTCCAGCTTGGAAGAGCCTGCGCGACGGGCCTCGGGACGAGTCGCTGCCGCCGTGGCCGGGCAGAGAGCAGCGAAACAGAACGCGGTCGGTCCTGGTCTGCTGCTCTCAGCGTGACCCTGGTCACCAGTGCAACAATCGATCGATGATACACAATGCATCTGTGAAAGTGGAGGCATCTTCGCAAACGCACAGCACACAAAGAGATACACAGCAGCACGGTTATCTACACGCAATCGTCGGAGGCTGTGCCGAGCAGACAAGGAGGGGGCACCAGAGGAGCCTCTAGGGTCCCACAGAGCCCCACGAGGCGGGTCCAGCGCGGCCCGCCGCCCTACGGCCTCATCCACCAGGCGCCGCAGCTCGCACGCCCGGAGCCAGCAGTCCTGCACCAACGAGGAGTACGGGTCCGCCTTCTCCATCCTGGACAGCATGGACTCTGCCTTGGACAGGTTCTGCGTAAGGAGGCGGACCGCTCCGTCCGCCTCCTGGATTTCCGTGGCAGGCTTCACGATCTGCACCCTCTGCATCGCCGACCGCCGAGGCGAAGCCGCCTCATGTCGAGCAGCCTCTGGGGCAGCGTCGGCAGGATCGGCTCGCAGAGTATCGGCATGCGCCGGCGCTGCCAGCGGCGGTGCACCGGGAGGTGCGGCCCGTGGACGTACAGCGTCGGTAGTCTCACCTTTGCGCAACTCTGGGACGGACTCGAAGGGCGCAGCGGGCGCCGTCACTGCATCCGCGGTAGCCGCGGCGACCAGCAGGCAGAGGAGCGCCAGCACGGACATGAGGAACATCCACAGGGGGACCCTTGCCAGCCGGAGTGACCTCTCCACGATCTCGTTGTCGTCGTCGTCGTCGTCGTCGCCGGCGTCGTCGTCGTTGTCGTCGAATAGTCTGCGCACAAGGAAGGTGCGCGGCGTGGGCAGCTCGCGCCACCGCGGCCACGTCCCAGCAACGAGCGGGGCGGTGGTGGCGGGCGGCCCGGCCCAGCTGGCGGAGTGCCAATTGGACCTCGTCCGAGGCCGTGGCGCGGCTGCCCGCGTACGCCTGAGTGCAGGCGGAGCCCAAATTTGTACAGTTTGAGGCCCCCGCCGGGCGAGCCTTCGCCCTGGGGGGGAGGGAGGGGGGGCAAATCCGAACTCGCAGGTCTCTACTGTCGCATCGCATGCAACGATGGGCAAGTCGCGCACCAAAGGTCACCTTTGCGTAGGGCCACTCTTATGCGTCGCCGACATAACCCACAATGCGCCCCCCGCCCCCCCGACCACGACTGAGAAGTAGGCTTGCCGAATGGATGCCGCGTCTCTGGGTGGGATTTGATCACGCTCGAGCATCAGCCTCGAAGGCCGCCGAAATCTCCCCCCCCCAGTGTTCCCGGTTCACCGCCTGCCAGGGATGCCTGAGGGTACACCCGTCGGGTGCGGATGTGTTTTTTTTCTGGACCATCAGAGGAGATGTTGGGGAGCAGCCCGTGTGGCTCCAGCTCCGAGGTCGTACTCGTTCGCGCGCGCTCGCCTCTACTTCCTGTGGGGCGCGCTCCACTGTTGCCGCGGCAGGGCGCGGCGAGACGAGGTGGCGGCATCAAGAATGAGCCCTCGAATGAGCCAATGCCCTGATGTTGGCCAGTGAGCAGATGCAGAGCGGGGTGTTGCAGGAATAATGGCTCCCAGTGGACCTGTTCAGGGAAACAACTTTGGACTGCAATGACTTCTGATGTATTTGCGGTGTGCGCGTGAACAAGTGTGAGATGTTGGCGGTGCGCAGACGTTGGTGGCGCGAGGGGGGAGGGGGGCTTCTAAGAAGTCGGGGGGGCCTCTTGGATGGCAGGGGCCTTCTCAGGAGGGCCCCGGGGGCCTCTGCGGAGGCCTCTTGGACGCCCGGAGGGCTTCGAAGGAGGCCCCCTCGCCTGCTTGGAAGCTCCCCCCCCCGCGCCCGCGGGGAGCGTCGCCGCCTTCGCGCCCTCCCGTCCTGTGCGCGCCGCCGAAGAGTGCTTGGGACACCCGGCCCCGGCGCCCGCCCCCAGCCGGCGGGCTGCCCGGCGCGGCGCCGACCAACACGGCGTTCGGGGGCGGTCAAGAGCGGGGTGATGACCAGGGGGGGGGGGTGGATATCATGGCGGGGGCCGCGATATCTCCCCAGATTTCACGGCGCCCCTCCTCGTTTCCACAGGTCCCTGGGCCCCACCCCCTCGGCCGCGCACCCCTCTTGGGCGCCCCCTTCCTTGGACGCCCCCCGAGGCGTACAACGCGTCCCTCACCGTGCTCGGGAGGAGGCGGCAGTGGGCACGGGCCCTGCACGTCGCGGGCGCGATGCGGCGCAGCCGGGGCCTGCCGGACAGGATCACGTACAGCCTGCTGATGAGCGCCCTGGAGAAGGTCAGGGGCACATGGGGTTGATGGGCCTGTTTTCCACCACCACCACCATAAGTTGGAGGGGGAGGGGGTCCTCCTCCTCCTCCTCCGCCTCCTCCTCCTCCTCCTCCTCCTCTTCGTCCTCCTCCTCCTCCTCCTCCCTGGAGAAGGTCAGGGGCACATGGTTAAACGACGCGAAGATCGGGACAAAATCGGATTGGGATAACTCGAAATCTCTGAGAATCGGCGGGTTTGGAGGATGTATTGGGCGCCGCGGCCGCTCCAGAGCGTTCCGGAACGCTCTGAGAGCGCTCCGGAACGCTCTGGAGCGATTTATCCCGATCCTTGCCCTGTTTTACATGGGGTGGGTGACAGGCTCGGGGAGGGGCGCATCGATCCCCAATCGCCCCTCCATCGCCGAGAGAGGCCCGCCAGCCCCAACGCAGCCCAAGAGGCATCGGGAGCGCTTCGTCGATCCATCGGCGATGCATCGCCGATTCCAGGGTTTCCCCCCTGGGCTGGCCCCCCCTGTAATGTCAACTACCCTGGGAATTGGAAAGGAAGAGCCCCCCTCCCCCCAGCACCCGCCCCTCTCAGGGGGCGAAATCAGCGCGCTTGGCGGCGAAAGACTTGGTATTCTCCCCTCGTGGTTGCGGCGGCTACAGAGTTGCCGCATTCCGTTTCTGCCGCTTGCTGGGATTCGCGGAAGGTCGAGATGCGCGGTTTCCGCGATCTTGGCTCGCATCTACTCCCCAATCAGAGCTTGCCTCTGTAGGGGTCCTACCGGATTCATATGGTTAGGTTAATTAGGTTTGCCCCCGATTTTCGCCGCACGCCCGGGTGCCCGGGTGCCCGCCCGGTAGCCCTATAGCCTTATAACCCTAGAGCTTTATAGCCTTGTAGCCCTATAACCCTATAGCCCTCTAGCTCTATAGCCCTATAGCCCCAATAGCTTTATAACCGTATAGCCCTAATAGCTCCATAGATTTATATCCTTATAACCATATAGCCATATCGCCCTATAGCCCTATAGCCCTCTAGCTCACCAGCCCTCTAGCCCCATAGCCCTATAGCCTTATAGCCCTATAGCCTTTTAGCTCCATAGCCCTATGTCATTAAAAAAGAGTATGATTGTTTTGCTTGTGTTTTGCTTATGCATTTGTTGTATAATTGTTTATGGCAGTCAGCGGGGACCCCCCAACAGTCAGTGCTTGCAAGTCGTCGAATTCTATTCATTGTTTTGCCGATCGGCGCTGGCCCTCGCCCCCCCCGTCTCCCCCCGCGGCGTAGATCCTGGTTGTTTTTGGCGCCTGTGTCACGCAGTCGGACCCCCCCATAATGGACGCACGGTTGCAAATAGTGGCTTTCAGCAGAGGCCTGGAGCCAGACACCCCCCTCCCCCTTTCCGCCTAATGTCGAAACGCCGGAAAGCATTCGCCAATTAGCGCGGCGGAATGTAGGTGGTGCAATCAAGATGGTGCAATCTAGGTGGTGCAATATATGTGGCGGAATATGTGTAGCTTCACGCAGAGCGCTGCACACCAAAGGCACGCAATGCAAAGTATTGCAAAGCATTGTAAAGCATTGCAAAGCAACGCGTGCCAAAGCAGAGCAATGCACACAGTGCAAAGACATGCAAACCAATGCAGCACAATGCAACGCAGTGTATATCAATGCAAACAAAGCGCTGCAACGCAATTCAAAGCCATGCGAAGCACTGCGACGCAACGCAACGCAATGCACATCAGTATAACACAATGCGATTGCAATTGCAACGCAATGCGATTGACCAGCAATTCAATGCAATGCGATGCAATGCAATTGCAACGAAACGCAATGCGATTGGAATGCAACAGGGTGGGTGGGTTGCTGAGGGGTGCAACGGGGCGACACCGGCGGGAACGGGGCCGCCTGGGCGGCAACCCGATTTTTGATCCGAAACACTTGGGCAGCGACGGACGGGAAAAGGGGCCGACAAGGTGGCAAACGAGCCCAGCTCCCTAGATGGCACGTAAGAACCCCCAAGTCCCAAGGACATGCGCTGTTTGGGGGGATCTACGCATAGATGTATGAATCAATTCAAAGATATTGGACTCACATAGACTTCTCGCCCCCTCTCCCGAAGGAGCACCAGTGGCAGCGCGCGATTGGCCTCCTGAGCGAGATGCGGTGGTGCGCCCTGCACGTCACCTCGGTGGGCCTCGCCGCCGCGCTCGGGGCCTGTCGGCGGGGCTTGCGGTGGGCGCTGGCGCTGGCCGCGCTGGCGGACGTGCGCGGGGCGATGCCGCCAGACGCGCCGTCCTACATCCCCAGGGGCTCCGAAGCGGTGTCTGGACGAGGGGGGGCATTCGGACGCACCCATATCGAGAATGGACGCCCTCGAGTTGGGCCCACATGCGTTTTTCCATTCGGAAGCAAGACAAAGTTGGGGATTGGGGTTGCCGCACCCCCCTTTAGAGAGTGAGCGGCTGTGCTTCAGGCGAAGAGTGGTAGCAGCGACTGGGCTGCTTTTGCCTCGCCAGTTCATAGCGCGTGGGTTGAGGGAGTCGGACGAGGATGGGGGCCAGGGGAGGTGGACGCAGCGGGAGGAGGGAGGGTGGGGGAATGATGGATGGGGGAGGCGGAGAAGGGCGCAGGGAGAGAAAGAAGGATGATGAGGCAGGAGGAGGCTGCAGGAAGGCATGGTATCTGGGTCAGAGGACGAGGAGGGCAGAGGAGGGCGGAGGATGCTGAATGCATGGGGGAAGAGGCGGAGAGGGAGGAGCAGGAACGAGGACGAGGAGGACGAGGACGAGGCAGACGAGGACGAGGACGAGGAGAGAGGACGAGGAAGACGAAGACGAGGCAGCAGGGAGGAGGGAGGACGAGGAGCAGCAAGACGAGCCGCAGGGCAGGCGCAGCAGCCGTGGGGGGACGAGGGCGGAGGAGGGAGAGCCGCTCCCGCGCGCCGCCTCGGAGCTCCTGGCGCAGCGCGGGGCCGGGGGAGTCAGTCCGCGCAGCGGGCAGGCAGTGGCGAAGCGTCCTGGCTCGCCCATATCCCTACCAGACAATGTTCTAAGAACCTCTCTGTGGTTTCATCAAAATGTGCTTAGAACATTTCTGGCCGGGACTGTCTTGTTTTAGCACGTCGGGTTTATGTTCTAAGAACATTGTTTTTGTTCTTAGAACATTTTTGGGTTCTAAGAACATGTCGTGGTATGACTATAGGAATGCCGGGACGGTCGGTCCCTGCTCAAGGCAGGCCCCCTTTGCCCGCCTGTGCTCGGGCATCTCGAGAGGGGTACGGACGCGTCGGCGGCGGCGACGACGACGGCGGCGGCGGCGACCAAGACGACGGCGACGACGACAGCAAAGTCAGCGGCGGCGCCGGCGGCGACCGCCGCGGGGCCTTCTCTTGGCCCCGCTCCTTCCTTCGAGCTCGCCTCCCGCCGCGCGGCCGCGCCGCGAGTGCGCCGCCGCCGCCGTCGCACTTCGTCGTTTTCACTGAACGGCGCTTTACCAAAGGGGGTTCTGTCCATCCCCGATCGTCGTCGGGACAGAGATCGCATGCCCTGTTCTCTTCGAACAGGTTTCGCTAGCAGTGTCGTCGCGGGCGCTGTCCATTCGAGACTGAGGGCCGCCTTCCCACTAGCGTGCCCGCCTTTCGTGTACCTATGTCTGTGTGAATGAGTTTCTACGTCCAGGGGTTGAGTCAAGACGCTGAAACAAGAACCGCTGTCGGCTCGGGAGGGGCTCTGGTTTGCCGGCTGCTCCTTAGCTTCACGTCGAGGGTCGAGGGACCATTCGTGGCCGAGGCTCGCCCTGGCCAGAGGAGCCCCTTTGGTTTTCCCTCAGCGTTCCGCGGTAAGTTTATGGGCCACGCGGATGCAGGCGCGCCGGCTCCATCGCGCCTCGTGGTCTAGAACCTGAGAGCTGCCCATCTCCATGAAGGCTGCAAGAGGGCGTGAGGAGAAGGTGCGCAGTCGAGTGATTTGGGAGAGTCCGTGCATACCACGGAAGCTCAGAGGAGGAAAAGGTACCCCTACCGTTGCCCTTCCCTCGTTTTCCCCTCCTCGTTGCCACCGCTGGGTTCGCTTCGAAATTCTGGTCAAAACACACCCCGGGAGAGGTCCGTGAGGATCTCCCCAGGGAAGTTGCCCCCCGACCCCAGGTCGCAGGTTGCCCCCGACCCCAGACCCCCGACGCCTTGATGTCTGTAGCAACGCGGGCCCCTGGAGATCTCGACCCATTCTCCAGATCACGTGTTTCATCCTACGCAGGTTTGTGTCGGTTCCTTGACGTCCCAGCAAGGGCCGCTGTGGGCCGAACATTGGCAAACATCTGCCGCCGTTATTTTTGTTCACGTCGCGAGGAGGTGTGCGACCAGCGCGATCGCCTCGCCATACAACCTCGAGGACCGCAATGATGCGGATCTGGCCCCGAACCGCGTTGAAGAAAATCATGAGTGCGAAGGCCTACGATCCGTCTTCCCAAAACGTGTTGCTGTGATCGTCCTTCCTCCTGAAACCCACCGCCCACCAAACCACCCCAACCCAACCCGAAGGCCCCCACTTGCCCCCCATCCCCAGTGGGGGAGGGCGGGGGGGGTGGATCGAAGTCGACCTTGCCAAAACAAGCGTGGAACCCGCATCACATCGCCCAGGCCGAAACTTGGGCTTTGTCGGGATGCGCTAGGGCGGCCTGGTAGGCAGATCCCCCCCCCGCCGGGAGACGTGGAGGGGAAGGGGGGAGGGGAAAGGGAGGGGAAAGGGAGGAGGAGGAGAAGGAGGAGGAGAAGGAGGAGGAGGGAGGGAGGGAGGGAGGGGAGGGGATGGGAGGGGAGGCAAGCTAGGTGCGCTCGCGTCATACCTGACATCCTACCCCTCCCTCCCATCCCTTACCATGGCGCAGATCCCCTCTCTACTCGCACAGTCGGATGTCGAGCAGGGCAATGATCCCGAAAGGGTACGCGATACATTGTAGAGCACGGCATGGCATGGCGTAGAAGAGCACCGCGAAGCGTAGTATCAACCTAGCATTGCATTGAATGCCGTGGCATGGCACGGGAAATGACGCCAGCGCTGCAGCGGGAGCACGAGTCGAAACGAGCGGAAGCGCGGAAATGAGGCCAGCGTTGCAGCGGGAGCACGATTCGGAACGAGCGGAAGCACGGAAATCATGCCACCGCTGCAGCGGGAGCACGATTCGGAACGAGCGGGGCCCGAAAATGAGGCCGGCGCCTCAGCGAGAGCAGCATTTTGGAACAACATGCAGGCGAAAACCGAATTCCGGGGAAACCTGTGCAACAAAAACAGTACGCGGGGGGGTGTCGAGCACTTTCAAACCGTCATCAGGGGAAGAGGGAGAGCAGTATGCATATTGAATAATTGTGGAGGGGAAGGGGAGGGGAGGGACGGGGCGCCCTCGCCGCTCGTCGGACCCGCTCGGCCCCGGAACGTGGCGCTGCTGGGCGCGTGCGAGGCCGCCGGCCGCCACCGGCCCGCGGCAGCGGCGGCCGCGGCCGCCCGCCGGGGAGCGCGCGGGCACCTGCTGTCGCGGGCCGGAGGAAAGGGGGGGATAGACTTATGTCGGGCGTGTCCCCCTACAGAGGAATTGTCGACGAAAATTTTAGACTCCAAAAATACCTCCAAAAGGTCAAATAATACCCCGAAAATAGTCCCCAGACTATTTTTTGATTATCTTGGGTGTATTTCTTTGTTTTTCGTCGAAATTCCTCTGAAGGGGGACAGGCCCGATTTAAGGATAGGGGGGGTACGAAATTCTAGGCCTCCTAGATGGGGTCCGAGTAAAGTGGGCCGGAGGATCGCGCCGCATCGGCGATGCGGCTTGATGTGGGGCCCGATTTTCTCCACGCCGACGTTGCCGATGCACCGCCGACGTCGGACGAAATGGGGTGTGTGTGTGTGTGAAAATGGGGGTTACGAAATCTCGGGAAAACTGTAATATACATTACCTGTGGCGGGCTGTCCTTCGACCCCAGGACTTTTCTGAGGGTCGGGGACGACGTCGGGGTGGTGTGGTGTATACTTTTTACCCTTATTTCCCGGGGAAACAACGAAACATGTATACACCAGGATCCCGTATACACCAGGATCCGTTCTCCTGCGCGCATTTCTGTGCGGGGCCGGAAAAAAAGCATCGGTGTATAAAGTTCAGTTCCCTAAAACCGAGAGGGCCCTTCCTCGACACATGGGCGCCTCCAGCGCCGGGAGGCGCCTGGAAAATCAGCGACGCGAGCCGATTCTCCCCCCCCCTCCCCCTTTGTTATCCCCCCCTGTCGCCCAGCCCGACCGTCGCCCTGGCGCGAGCGCGGGGCGCCCGGCGGCGACGAGCCCGCGCTCGCGGCCGCCGTGGGCGACCTGCTGGCGGCGGCGGGTGCGCCGCTGGGCGCCGCCGAGGCGGGCGCGCTGCCTCCACGGCGGCGGGGGGGTCGCCCAGACGCGGCAGTGGCCTCTCGCCGGAGCGACCTGTGGTGCGAGCCCCAAGGGGGCCCCCCGATGGCGGAGCGCGATGCGATGGCAGCGTCTTGCGCGCTGGTGTTTGGTCCCCCAGGGCCCCCCCCCAGGAAGCCGCGCACCAAACGTCACTCTTACCCAGGGTCGCTCTTTCGTGTAGTCGAGTGTATCCTCCACGGCGGGGGGCGGACTCGGTAGCAAATCAGCGGAGCAGGTCTCCGCAACTTCGTTGATCCAGTGCAGTAGTGTGCGTTGTCGTGAAAGCGCCGACCTAGCGTCGATTTGAAATCGATGAGGGTCGATAAGCGTCAACGACCGTCGATCAGTGTCGGTTGGCATCGGTTCGCAAGATCCAGCAAGACGGCACGGGAGGCTCCTGCGAGTTGCCACCGAGGTTTGGGGCGTTTCTGGCCTTGGGGGGCCTCGCCCGGCTCCACACGGCGCGGTGGCCTCACCGTGTGTTGAGTCAGTGGGGATTCGGGGTGACCGCACGGTTTCGGGACTGGGCTCTGGGTTTCGGAGCAATAACCGCACGATTCGCCGGGAGGTGTTGGGGCATGTTTGCATTCTAGCGTTTCGCGAGAGGGTGTAAGAACGGACCACACAAAAGTCCCACAGGGGGGATGGATAGCGGTAGAGAAGGATCGCAGCAACGTCTCACAGGGGGGTCAGAGAGCCTTCGACAGACAAGTCAGGCAGCCGTTCCTGTTTATAAGAGGAATCGCGATTTCTATCCCAGAACCGCTCCCTCGCATCCTGGCCAGCTACGCCTCGCTCGCCCTCGGAGGCCTCGGCCAGTAGGCCGCGCTCCCGCGGGAGACCGTCGTCGTCGTCGTCTTCTTCGGTCGTCTTCTTCGCGTCGTCGTCGTCGCGCCGCCGCCGCCGCCGCCGCCGCCGCCGCCGCCGTCGTCGTCGTCGTCGTCGTCGTCGTCGTCGTCGTCGTCGTCGTCGTCGTCGTCGTCGTCGTCGTCGTCGTCGTCGTCGTCGTCGTCGTCGTCTCCGGCGGCGGCTCCCGACACATCTTCTCGGCGGGGCCGGGCTTCGGCCCCTCGGCCGGTCGCCTCCGGGGGTGGACGGGCCTCGCCCGCCCTCCGCGCGGGGGGGGATTGGGAAAGGGGGGGGGCTACGAAATCTCGGAAAAACTGGAACACATACCCAGAGATCCAACGCACTGAAAAAATCAAAACGGAGGTTTCTCTTAATTTTGGGCCTCTAGGGGCCCTCGCCGGGCCCCGGGACCGTCAAAAAACGACTCAGGATGACAAAACGGTCTTGGGGAACGGGTCGAGACTTCGGGCGACCGCGCATTGAAAAAATCACGACGTCGGATCTCTGGGTACATCACCAGTGGCGGGCTGTTCTTCGATCCCAGGGCTTTTCTGAGGGTCGGGGCCCGCCCTCGGAGGCCTCGGCCGCGAGGCCGCGCCCCGGGCAGGGCAACGTCCCCTCGGCGGGCGTTGCCTCGCCCGGCCGGCCTCGGCCGCGAGGGCGCGCGGCTGCCGCGGGCCCGCCTGCTCGCCCCAGCGGCGCAGCGGTTGGCGGCGCTGGCGCGCCGCGCGCCGCCGCGGGGTGCGTCAGGCCCCGGGGCGGCCGAACCTGCACGAGGACGAGGAGGACGAAGAGGACGAGGAGGGGGGGACGAGGGCGACGAAGAGGAGGCAGCAGGGAGGAGGGAGGACGAGGAGCAGCAAGACCCCCTACAGGGGGATTTTCGACGAAAAATACAAGACAGCCCAAAAGTGCACCAAAAATGCCAAAAATTGCTCAAAAAATAGTCCCCGGACTATTTTTGGAGCACTTTTGGATTATTTTGGTGTATTTTTTCATTTTTCGTTGAAAATTTCCCTGTAGGGGGGACAGGCCCGACTTAAGGCTCGAGCCGGACGAAAGGGGCGGATTGGGAAAGGGGGGGTTAAGAAATGTGCTGCATGCAGCTGGTTTCGGCCTCACCGAGGGGCCCGTTCCTCGACACATGGCCGGGAAAAACAGCTACGTGAGCCGATTCTCAATTCCCCCCCTTCGCTATCCCCCCCTTTCGCCCGACCCGATAGGCGCCGCGAGAGTGGGAAGTCGGCCTGCCAGAAGGTGCGCCCACAGACGTGCGACGGCTTACCATCGTTGTTATGTTGTCATTGTTATGTTTATTCATAACATCTGTCTTATTTTGAAACAGAACGTCGCCCTCCAGGGGCCCTCGCCGGCCGGGCCCCGGGCCCGCCACATTCGAAATGAAGAGCCAGCCCTGCTAGGGAGAGGGTCGGGACTTCCGGGGGCCGCGTGCTGAGCACATCAGCACGTCGCATGTCTGGGCCACGGCGATGTCTGGAATGTCCGATCCCCCGGGTGGCCCCGGAGGCCGCAGACACCCCCGGGGCGCCGCAGGCGGCCCAGACGATCGACGACACACGTGCCCCTCGCCCTGCGCAGCCAAGGTGCTGAAGTCAAGACCACTTTGGGCTCAGCGGGAACTTCGTTTTCCGAGCCGAGCCGTGGGCCCGGGTCGGGGAACCTCCGTGTGGCCGAAGCTCGCCGCGGTCAGAACAGCCCCTGCGTTCCCCAGCTTGCGCTTCCTTCTGTCAGCACGCTGGCTGTGGGATTCTGGTGGCCAGATCTCGACCCATTCCGTGACGACCCCATCGCTTCGCTTTGAGACGTGGGGTCAGGCGGCCAGAGAGGGGCCTTGGGAGCGAAGGGGGCCGTCACGGAAGGGGATCGTCACGGGAGGGGTCGGTTTGGCCGCGTTCGGCAGGCGACACGCAGTTGCGCGAGGTGGACCGGCTCGGCGCCTCCCCCACCAGGCTCAGACGAGGGGGGGGTGCCTCCCTCTTTGTCCGAGTCCCACCCTGATTTGACATCCTCGCTCCGTGGAAGGATCGGAGCACGACAGGGTTTGCCAGTCTTCGACCTTTGAGGGACCTGGCTGGGGACGGAGGGGGTCCAGACCTCCTTGTGGAGCTACGTTGAGAGAAAATTCTTGCAGTTGACCCTGCCCTCCTTCCTCTTCCCTCCCTCCACCTTTTGATATCATTTCTCATGTCATGCGCGCAACTGCTGGACTGCAGTCAAGAAGCCATCCCCTGACCTCCCTCCCCCATTTCACTGGCCAGGGGCAGCCGAGTGCCAAAGGGGACCCATGGCACAAATGGCAGAGGGATCGCTGCCCACGCCCAGCCGCGCCTGGAGCTGGTCCTCGTCTTGCCCCGAGAGCCCCGGCGCCGCGATGCTGATCGCAGCGCGCACACCAGACCTCTCCACGCCTTCCCTGGGGAGTCTGCCTCGTCCCGGAGCATCTGTGCCGTGCCATCCCCAGAGGACCGGCAAGACTCAGGAAAGGCGTTGGCTGTCTGGGTCCGCGCGAGCGGCCCGCTGGCCGCCTCCCTCGTGCTGCTTGCTGCTCCCTCCTCCTCCCCTCTTTTGGCTCTCTGTGGAGGGACGTCGTCGGCATGCCCCTGCGCCGCACCTGAGAGCGTCGAGTGCATATCGAACGAGTAACTACACGCTTTCACACACCATTCACGGACCTGTCTACAGCCAGCTTCGCGACGATCTCTTCGCAGGCAGGCGCTCCACGACGTGGCCGGGATGCTGATCTGAGGCGTGAGCAGAAAGCATTATTGCATGCACCCCGTTCCACAGCAAACCTTGCGACGAGCTGTCCGCAGTCAGGCGCTGCACGATGTGACAGCGATGCTGATCTTGGACCTGTTGGGCACGCCTCGGTGCCCCCGGCCCTCTGGGGTCCAGATGGGTCAGCAGTTCCGCCAGCTTCGCCCTGGCGCGCTCCGCTTCGAAGCCCAATGTGATGGAGCGCACCACCTAGAGCGGGGCCCCAAGGGCGCCTGCGGCCCTCTCCTCTCGAGCTCCTCCTTCTTCTCCTCCTCCTTCCCTCTTTTCCTCCTGCCACCAGCGACGACGCGGACAGCAACCCGCCACACGACACAATTGCGGTCCCAGACATGCGATTGCGACGACGTCACCGCAAATGTGTCCCTGGGCCGACTACATTCAGCGTGCTACGTGGCGGGCAGAGCATCTCAAGGAGCACCACGGGAGCAACAGCTAGGGGACTATTCGTAGGCAGAGGTAATGGCTTAAGTCTGCAAGTGCTGCAAACCAGATGCGCATACGGAGGACGTGTAAAGCATTACACGGGCGCCCGGGGGAATGCCCACGACAACGAGGTCAACGACAACAAAGCGGCCAGCGACAGCGGTTGCACGCTGACATCACCTGTTACTTCCAGCATGAAGACCCGACTTGCAAGTACCCAGCGCCGGCTCCAGCCGCCGCAAGATGCGGACCGAATGACCTCACGGGGTATCAGACGGTTTAAGACATACCCGCTTGGTCGACATTTGAAACACATGCACGCACAATCCGTGATAGTACGCAACCGACTTACGAATGCAGTCGCTGGCATCCACGACCATGCTTGTCCAGACCTTCTGCCGTTCGGTTCTCCTTTTGGATAGAGCAGTGTGGTCTCCACCTCCTCCTCCTGGGTACCTCTTTCATTGCTCTTTCTCTGTCTCTCTCTCTCTCTATCTCTCTACGGTAGGTTCGTGTGGTGTCGACCGGCGGCGACCCCGCCGGCGGCGTTCAACGTTGAACGCCGCGGGCGACCCAGAATCGTTCGAATTGGAACGATTCGGACGTTTCGGAAACGGCCGATCGTCCAAGGTTGAACGATCCCCGCGGAGTCAAAAACCTACGCCGAAGTCGGCACGACACGAACCTACTCTATCTCTCTCTGATTGTTTCTTTCGCCCATCCTGCGAGATTGTCGCCACCTTCGAGGGCTGCTGGGGGTGCCCGCACAGTTGGGCCCCACTTCGGATTCGGACTAGGCCTCGCCATCCCTGGGGCTGCGATCTGCGAAACCGTCGCTCCTTGGGGCTCATTGGGCTCCTCGGGGCCATCCCTGGGGCTGCGATCTGCGAAACTGTCGCTGCGATCTGCGATCTGCGATCTTAGGGGAACAAAATGTGGCATAAACATAAAAACTCGGAGGTCCGCGCGGATTTCTCGGATCGGCGCTGGACCCCCCTCCCTGGCGCGCGGAGCGCGCCAGGGGCGGTGCCGGAGGCGCCGCCGAGGGGCCCCGGCGCCGATCCGAGAAATCCGCGGGGAACTCCGAGTTGTTTTGTTTATGTCATTGTTCTTTCTTGTAGATCTGCGAAACTGTCGCTCCGTCCGAGGCCTGCTGGGGGGGGAAGCACAGTGGGGCTTCGTTTCATGTTCATACTAAACCTCGCCATCCCTGGGGCTGCGATCTGCGAAACTGTCGCTCCTTCAGAGATCTGCTGGGGGGGGCTAAGCACAGTGGGGCTTCGTTTCAGGCTCATGCTGGACCTCGCCATCCCTGGGTCGGCGGCTGCGATCTGCGAAACGGTTGCCACTTTCGAGGGCTGCAAGGGGGCCAGCACGATGGGGCCCCAATTGGGCTCAGGTTAGACCTCGACATCCCTGGGGGGCTGCGGTTTGCGAAACCCGCCAGCCCTTTCGAGGGTTGCTGGCCAGGGGGCCCCATTCGGAATCGCCATCACTGGGAAGGGGGTTGCGATCTGCGAAACTGTTGCTATTGTCGAGGGCTGCTGGGTGGGGGCCAGCACAGTGGGGCCCCATTCGGATCTAGATTCGACCTCGCCATCCCTGGGGGCTGCGATCTACGAAACGGTTGCCACTTTCGAGGGCTGTGGGGTGGGGGGGGCAGCACAGTGGGGCCCCATTTCGGATTCAGACTAGACCTCGCCATCCCTGGGGGCGCTGCGATCTGCGAAAGTGTCGCCATCTCCGAGGGCTGATGGGGAGCAAGCACAGTGGGCCACCATTCTGGATCCAATCCAGGTTGGACCTCGCCATCCCCGGGGGGCTGCGATCTACGACATTGTCGCCACGTTTGAGGCGGGGGGGCAAGCACAGTGGGGCCCCATCCCATTCGGATTCAGATTAGACCTCGCCATCCCTGGGGAAGGGGGCTGCGATCTGCGAGGCGAAACTGTCGGCACTTTCGAGGGCTGTTGGGGGGGGGAACCATAGGGGGGCCCTACTCAGATTCAGATTAGACCTCGCCGTCCCTTGGGGGCTGCGATCTGCGAAAGTGTCGCCGCTCTCGAAGGCAGATTTGGGGGGGGGAGGGGGGTAGCGCTGCGCAGGCCGCCTCTGGGGGGCTTGCGACCTGCGACCTTGCCGCCACCTTCGCCGGCTGCTGGGGGCTCCAGCGGAGTGACGCCCTACGCAGATTCAGATTCGACCTCGCCATCCCTGGGGAGCTGCGATGTGCGAAACTGCTGCCGCCTTCGAGGGCTGCTGGGGGCGCGTGCAGCTTGGCGTGGTGCTGCGCAGATCGGAGCGGGACCTCGCGATCTCTGGGAGGGATACGATCTGCGAAAGTGCTTGGGGCTCCAGCGGAGTGACGTTCGAAGCGAAACTAGATTAGACCTCGCCATCCCCGGGGGGGTGCGACCAGCGAAATTGTCTCCACGTTCGAGGGTTGTTGGAGGTGCCAGCATAGCGGGGGGCCTTACGCATATTAAGACTAGACCTCTGCACCCTTGGGGCGGGACGATACGCGAAACTGGCGCCACTGATTACTGGCAGATCTCGAAACATCATCTCGATCCTTTCTCTGACCGTCTTTTGTCGTCACCCTCGTGCTGTTGCCATGCCCCCTTGCTGCAATCTCGCTTACATTTCCAACTCCCTGTCCGCGTTCTCCTCTTATTCATCGCCTCTCTTTCCCCACGGCCCGGGGAACTAACGAACCACCTCCACCAATCCTGTACCCATTGATCTGTGTCCTGCGGGCCGCGCACCTCGCGAGCCTCCCACATACCATTCGCCGAGCATGCATTCCCTTGCCACGTTACTGCCCTCTATAATGTCTGCCGAGCTATTCTGCCAATGCGTCGCACAAGGGTTTGATACATCGCCAGGGTAATTTCCTCCTCCCCCCCCCTCAGGATTAACGTTCTTGTCGGTGACCAATCACGCTGCATGCTCGTATTTCCCAAGGGGCCATTGCCTCTACCTCCTGCCCACAGCTCGGCCAGGACGGTTGTCCGCAGCGGCGGTTCGCTCGTTTCTCCTCGTCCCCATCCTTGTCTCCTCGGTTCTGAAAGGGTGCGTCGAGTCTTTACGTTTTGCGTGCCCCCACCAGCCCATTCAGAAGCGTTGCCCACGAGAGGTGACGAGGAAGGGGAGGAAGAGACGCGTAGAGTGAATCAAACCCGACAGCCATGGTGACATGATGATGCGGTGGGGGAGGGGGAGGGAGGGGAGGAGGATGAGGAAGATGAGGAGGAGGAGGAGGAAGAGCAGGAGGAGGAGCAGGAGGAGGAGGAAGAAGCTGAGATCGACGACGACGGCGAGAGGACGAGGAGGAGGAGGAGGAGGAGGAGGAGGCGGCGAAGAAGGGAAAAGAGGAGAGGGAGCCAAGGACGGGGAGGACGACGAGGGCAAGGACGACGAGGAGGACGAGTAACGAGGACAAAGGAAGGGACGATAACGAAGCGAACGACGAGGAGGAGGAGGAGAGGAGGATGACCAAGGGCGCCCTCGAGGGCGCGAAGTTATTCGCGCTTCGCGGTTCGGCTCTCATTCCTCCTCATCCTCCTTGACCACTGCCTCGCCTCCCTCTGTAAGATCGCCATGCACGGAGCCGCGTGCGAACGCAATGAACAAGGGGAAGTCACGGACCGCATGGGTTCTCTAGAGATCTAGCCTCCTGGGAATTAGTGCCGTGCGAAACGGAGCTGCGTATCCGAAGGCTCGTCTGGTACCAATATTGGGCCTCTCGGACTAGGGTGCACGCGCACGTTTTGGCAATGCTCTTTGGGGCCCTAGTTTTTGAACCTGCGGAAAAGCGGCCGTGTACAGTTGATGGCCTTAGTCAGTTTGCGAGTCCCTGGGCCAAACGCATCCAGGATGACGCCCGAGCCGCGATCGAAGTGATGCCTGATGACAGGGATGTGCTTTTGCGCGTTGCTGACTGCCCCTGGCTACTTATAGAAGATAAAGAATTATCTGAGGATTTCGTTCGCCTCGATTTCAGACGTCTGCGCAGTTACCATTTTACTGCCACGATTGCGCCCCCTGGCCCTTCCCGTGGTGTCTTTGACCCTGGGGTCCTTGGTGGGCTCGTCCCCCCCCCGTCCCTGTTGCCCCGTTTGTTTGTTCTTGGGCGAAAGGGGAGGGGACGCAATGTGGCGATTCTTTCTGCACGAAGCGGGGTCTCACCGAGCACTTGAGACACAAGCACGGCGTCTATACTTTAGCTGCTCTGCTTTGCCCGTCTAATGAATGTATCGTGTGTAGGAAGATTTTTTGGAATAGGCAAACGGCCTACCGACACCTCGAGGGATCGATACTCAGGGGGCACTGCGGAACGAGAGGGCCGAGCGCGATTGCGACCAGAGCTGAACCGAGGGATCTGGGGTGCCGCAATTGTTTGTACGAGTCGGCCGACTACGACGACCTCTGCAGCCATCTTCGGGCTCATCTTCCCTGGTCGGTTTCCTCGGGGGCGTGTTTTCTCGCACGACAGCGTCGCCGCCATGACCTCGGACGTGGCGATGCCCTCGTGGATGGTGAGGTCGGCCTCGCCCCCTGCATCGGCGCCGCGCCAGAAGCGGGGCAAGGCAGGCAACCCCAAGGAGAAGGCCGGCCAGCTCCTGGTCGTCATCGCGAAGCTCGCCCTCACCACAGCCCGACAGGCAGCGCAGCTGGAGAGCGTGTGCTACACCACGATGTTCATCAGCGAGGCAGACGGCAGCTTGGGACAGGTGTGTCGCAAGGGGGGCATCGAGTACGACGGCGAGAGCAAGAGGCTCCGCGAGAGGGTCGCGGGCGGCGAGTCGGTAGACTTCAAGGCCCGCGGGCCACCTCACGTCCATCTTTTCGGCGCCATCATCAAGCGCAGCATGGAAGTTACGGCGTCGGGGGGGGGGCGACTCCGAACGCAGACGGGCACAATATCTTCTTCGAGTACTGGCAGCAGGTGATAGTCGCAAAGAAGCCTCAGGAGATCGCGGAGCAGGTCCTCCACTGCAAGTACCGCAAGGCGAGGACCGCGGGAGAGGACGCCAAGGGGGTCCTGTCGTTTGTGTTGAACTCGAAGGTGCCGACCGCCAACTCTCTGTACCCGATCCTAGTGGACTACCTCTCGAAGGTGGAGAAGGCGGAGGCGGTGCACGGGCCAGCGCCGAGGGGCCCTTTGGAGCGAGAGGCAGGCAACCTGATCAGGCTCTCAATCAGCTTTGATGGCCAGCAGTGAGAGGCTCGCATCACTGATTGCCAAGGGAATTGTCAGCCCTGCAGTTTTGTCCGCCACGAGAGTGGCGACGGTGTACGCATCACCGTTTTTGCCCACATCTGTCGTCCAAGTTTTGAGCCCGACTCGCCGTGCACGTAGAAGGAGCGGAGCGGGAGGTGGGAGTGCCGCCGTCCCGAGCCAGCCTGTGCCTGCCGCCCGTGTACCAAATGTTTTAAGGCGTGTCTCGGATAGTGCATCCCGACCCCCTGCGAGGGAGTTTATCTCCTCGAGGGGGGTCGGGGCGGAGTGAGCCAGCAACAGTAGTACCCACGGGGAACGGCTCGCGGATGGGACGGGCGGGACGTTGGAGGGTGGGTCGGGTGTAACGGATGCGCGAGCTGGTCCCCGCGCGGGGGGCGCCCGCCTGGCTGCGCGCCAATCGGCGGGCCGCTCCCTGGGGCCGCGCGGGCGGCGCCCGACAGGCCATGGTGGCCACAACAATTGACCAGTCCTCTTTCGATTGTCGCGAAGCGACGCCCAGGTGCGAGACAGCTGCGTGACCTCAGTCCTGCCGCGCCCAAGGGTTCCGAGCCGAGCCGAGCCTCTTCTCCCTTGGCAGGCGGCGCGGGAGCGCGAAGTTATTCGCACTTACGGCGCGCGAGCGCGAAGTTGGGAGCCCTAGCGAGGATGGCGATGACGAGAAGGACAAACACGAGGACGATGAGGACGAGGACTCTGACAGCCATGTCGGGGTGGTTTGAGGCCCTCCGCCGGTCCTCTTGCGGCTCCCTCGGAGCCCGTGGGTTTCATGTGGGGGGTGTTGGGGTCCTCTTGGAACTCTTTGGGGGATCTTCGGGCCCTCTTGGGGCCCGCCTGGGGCTCTCTTGGGGCCCTCTTGGTGCTGTCCTGAGAACCCTGGATGGTCTTGTAGACCGTTGTGGAGGCCATCGATCAAAAGAGGGGGTCCCATATCTAGGTTCGACCTCGCGGCACCCTTTCATCTCGCCTCTGTGGGCGCTATTGGGGCCGTCTGGGGGGGGGTAGGAGGAGGCCGATTGAAAGCTTGATGGCCCTTCAGGCTCGTGCTGGTAGGCCCGTGCTCGACGACGGATCTTGGGACCGATCCTTCCAGGAGGTTCTTCCAGGACCCGTCCAGCTCATATCATGAGTCGGCTCAGCTGTAGGCCCGCTCGGACAGTATGTGCCTCTCAACGACTGCACGAGCTGCGAGGCCTGAAGGCTCTGCGGCGGAGCGTTGATCGGTTCTTGCCGGGGAGGCGACCTCCCTCGGAGCAGCACTCGTGGCTTGGCCGGTGCCGCAGGCGGGCCCCGTTGGGCTCCTCTCCGTCCGGGGCCCCCGCCGTCGGCCGGAGGTATCCCACCCAGCGAGGCTGCAGGGCGCAAGCCATGGATCGGAGGGGTTCGGTCAGTGAGTCAGCTAGCCAGTCAATGAGTCAGTCTGTCCGTCCGTCCGTCCTTCCGGCCGTCCTCCTCCGCTCCCTCACCCTCCTCTTCCTCCTCTTCCTCCCCCTTCTCCCTGTCCGAGGCCGCCATCTCAATCCCTGCTGCGCGTGTTGCTGTCCGCCTCCCGCTGCGACAGCGACAGAGGACGCTGCTGGATGCATCCGCCCTCGGCCGGTCTTGGTCGAACCCCCTTTGGACAGACCCGGACTCATCGCTGTGCAACATTTTCCTCCCTCTCTTCTCTTTCTCCTTCCCCACCCCCTTCATTCCCAACGATACCATCTATCTGGAGTTCCAGGGCGACATTCCATCATATCCTATGTTCCTCCTCCTCCTCCTCCTCCTCCTCCTCCTCCTCCTCCCGTAGCCGTTTTGGCTCAAGGCTTTTGTTTCCCAACGGAAACAAGTGGATACCGCTAGTCCGCGGCTAGACCCCAGCTTCTTCATCGCACTGCTGCGTGAGCCGCCCAGGCGACGCAGCATCCTGTGAGGCTCCTCGGAGCAAGACAACGCACCCGCCTGGTCCGCCCCAGGAACGGGAACCGACACTCCAGCAGCAGCCATGGCGCCCAGGAGCTGGTGGCGCGACGCGGCGCCCTGGCGCGCGGGCCCCAGTTGGAAGTGCACGGAGTGAGGGTGCGGCAAGAACCTTGGGGCCTGGACGTGGTGCAAGCATTGCCAAGCACCCAGGCACGAGCCAGGGGACACGGCCCCCCCAGCGGCGCAGGGGCGCTGGGCAGACCGCGCTGGCATGGCTAGTGGGGGCAATGGTTCAGCGGGCCCTGGCGGCCCACACACCGAGAACGACGGCTTCAATGTGGACAAGCTGGACCTCCCCGAGGTCAATGAGCTCTACGCAGTCGCCACCAAGACGGGCAACACCAAGCTCCAGGAACGCTGCAAGGCTAGGATCGACACAATCAACCGCTTGGCGGCAGGAGGGCCCAATAAGTCCCTGGAGTTGCAGCTGTCCAGCATCTCCAATGCCCGCGACAAGCACGCCAAGAAACTCGAGTCCGCCCTGGACAAGCTCGACACATGGGAACGAGAGCCCGACGGCCAAAGGGACTGGGTCGGCCAGTTCAACGCCGAGCTTGAGGACTTCAACGTGCAGCACGCCAAGGTCCTCACCCAGTTGCATGATCTTCACAAGGCCAAGGCCCCAGAGCAGCCCGTGTTCGCCTTGGGCGCGCTGCTCGATGGCACCTGCAGCAGCATCAAGATCGATATAGGCTCCGTCTTCGACCTCGAGGAAGGAGACATCGCCAACGAGGACCGAGAGGATATCAGCAAACGGTAGCGAGCACTGGAGGAACAAATCACAACCTGGACAAAGGAAGTCTTCGCCAAGACCGCTGAGCACGTGCTGTCCGCCAAGCAGCATCACCAAGAGCACGCACAGCGGCTGGCCAAGAAGCACAAATGAGACAACGACAAGGGCCCCAGCCCCTTGCGGCAGCAGCAGCAGCACCAGCATACCCAGCCAGCCAGCCTCAGGCGAGCACGGCTGGAGAAGCAGCATCCCTGAGGTCTGAAAGGAACAAATTTTGGGAACATCATTATGTTCCCAAAATTTTGTTCCCGATGCATATACACGTACAACAACATGATGTTTTGACATGTGCAAGCTCAAAACATGTAATACTAGTCGTTCGCGGTACAAAACCACGATGTGTTACGATGTGTTGTGCTGAACGTACTATTGTTGACGAGTTGTTGGTTGTGTTGGTGAGTTTGTTTAGCGTTGCATGCTTGTTGAGGTTTAGGCGAGATCTGTGAGGGTGGGGGCAGGTAAGAAGAAACGCCGGACCAGCCCCTGTGCGCTCATCATCACCATGATCATCATCACCACCACTATATGGCCTTCCCCTCTTCTACCCCCCTCCTCGTTCTTTCTCGTCGCAGGGCGTTTGGCCCGAGGGATTTCTCAGGCCCCTCAAGGGGGTTCGGGCCCGTGGGCCCGACTATGTCGGACGAGAAGAAGCCACGCGGGGCCCCTCGCCAGAGAAGCATGTGCGATGCTGGCGCGCTGGGCCAGCTGTGGGCGGAGCTGATCGTGTCCGACGACATGTCGGAGTCTCAGCTGCCCCACGGGGGGTGGACACGGAGGAAGGAGGATAATATCACGAGTGCTCGGAGGGGAACGGGAGAGGAGAGGAGGAGCTAGAGGGGAATTCACGAGTACTTATAGGAGAAGGAGTAGGGAGGAGGAGGAGGAGGAGGAGGAGGAGGAGGAGGATGACGAGGACGAGGAGGAGGAGGAGGAGGCGGAGGAGGAGGGGGATGAGGAAGAGGACGAGGAGGAGGAGGCGGAGTAGGAGGAGGACTGAGGGGAGGACGAGGAGGAGTACGAGAAGTAGGAGGACAAGTGATAATGCATGTCCAGCCGAGGCTGAACTATACGACGGACTTATGCGGCGAGGTGGACTCCGAGGAGCTCAGCAAGAAGAATATCGTGGAGCTCATATCACGATCGCGCATGCTGGCCCCAGTCGGCGGCATCCCGCAGAAGATTGCAGAGGCATTGGGCATAAAGCCGTGCCCTCCTCATCCTCCTCCTCCTCATCCACCTCCGTTTCACCCTCCTCCTCCTCCTCCTCCTCCTCCTGTCCCTTCCTCGTCCGCCTCATCCTTCTCCTCCTCCTCCTCCGCCTCCTCTTCCTCCCCCTCCTCCCCCTCCCCACCCTGCCCCGAAACGTTAGCCAGGAAACACGAGGGTAGGGAAGGAGGGAGGGGAAGAAAGGATAAACTGGTAAACCACAGAAAGGGCGGGAGTGAAGTGGAATAACAAAAACTGAAGGTGTGGATGGGAGGATTCAGTGAGCTCATCATTTCTGAGGCTGCCCTCGGCGAGGTCGAATGTTCGAAGTGATCCTCAGTGACCTTCTAATTTAGATTGGAAGGTCACTGGGGATCACTGTCTGCTCACTGGTTCCAGTGAGCCGACGGTGAGGTCATTCGGTCCGCATCCGCCCCATCGCCCCAGGCTGGGCTGGCGCACGTCGTGGAGGTGAACGAGGCCACCTGGAAGCTCGCCGACGCAGGCAAGCGGTGGTGCATCGACAACGCCAAGATGCTCAGGGCGATGGTTCGCCACGTGTCCAAAGCTGTCTCGAGGACAGGGTTTCAAACGACATTACCCCGACAGCAGTACCCTACCCATTCCCCTTTCCAAAAGGGGATGGGCCCCTGGGACCGGCGGGGGGAGGATCGATGGGGGTCGGACGGACGGGCTAGAACGGGCTTGCAAGATCAATGCAGGAGTACCGTGCCGAAGTGGGCGCACGTGTACATGAGCGAGGCCGACCGCGCGCTGCTGGACCAGCAGCCCCCGACCAAGAAGCAGCGGATCGAGCAGGAGTCCGACGACGCGGTCGACTCGAGATGGAAGCTCGGCTACGTGAAGGAGCTTCAGGCGAAACGCCAAAAACGTCCTCGTCCTCGTGCTCCTCCTCCTCAACTCCTCCTCCTCCCCCTCGTCCTTACTCCTCCTCCTCCTCCTCGTCCTTGCTCGTCCTCCGCTTCAACTCCTCCTCGTCCTCCTCCTCCTCCCCCTCCTCGTCCTTAATCCTCATCTTCCTCGTCCTTCCTCCTCCTCGTACTCCTCGTCCTTGTCGTCGGTGCCGTCCTCCTACTCATCCTCCTCATCCTCATCCTGCTCCTCATCCCCCTCGTCCTTCTTCTCCTCCCTCCTCCCTTCTCATTCCTCACTCCTCCCTCCGCCTGCTCCACCTCGAACTGGTCCTCCTCCTTGCCCTCCTCACATTTGTCCTCATCCTCTTCGTGATATCCTAGTCCACCCACCGCCTCCCCGAACTTTCAGGGGGGCGGGGGGGGGCGGAGGAGGGAGGGGAATTCGGCAAAGGGGGCGGATGGGGGAGGTGGAGGTTAGACGAGGAAGGAGGAGGCTTCATGTGCTCACTGTTCTTGCGAATCCCCAGTCAGCATGGCGCCTGCCAGCCGATGGGTCACAGAGGAATCCTGATTATGTGGTAGTGGTGCCGAACAAGTCTGAGAACGTCTTAGAGGCCATATGGCCCGACGGTTTCAAGTGGAAGGTGCAGCTTTAGATCTAACACTTTCGTAAGTTAACGATGATGTTCCTCCTTCTCCTCCTACTGCCCTCTCTTACTCCTCACCCTCCAGCAAGGTGCCTGACTCCACTGCCGATGACCTGGATGGCCTCGACTGCGGCAAGAAGCACTCGAGCTTCATCTTCTGGGCAGGCGAGCACGTTGGTGACAAGCAGCGCATCAAAGCGCTCACAGTCAACAAGAAGGACAAACAGTGGATCCAGGTGCTGCACGGCAACAAGCAGAAGCTACAAGTAATGGGCATCGACGTGAACGACGACGCCAAAGCCTTCGTGACGGGCATCGTGCAGCTATACGCTTTGGACAAGATGACAAAGCAGCAGATGGAGGATGAGAAGAGGCGTTGGTTGAAGGAGCGGGCCAAGGTGCTCAAGCGGCCTGCATCCACTATGAAGCGGCCAGCGGCTGCCGCGGTGAAAGGCGAAGCCAAGGAGGAGCCAGAGATCACCGCTGAGCCCGAGGATGAGGACAAGGCCGTGGAGGGCGAGGGAGATGATGACGATGACCAGGCCGCAGATGACGCTGCTGGCGAGAACGAGGACGAGGAGGATGAGGAGGCGGACGAGGAGCTGCGGCCCGCGGAGCGCAGTGAGGATGCGCGCAGCCAGGAGGCCGAGGAGGTCGAGGAGGCCAGGGAGCCCGAGCAGCCGAGCACGGTGTGGGTTCCCAAGCACATGAAGATGACGGCGAACATCCAGAACCCCATGGGGCCCAAGAAGCCGAACAGCACGCCCGTGAAGCCCAAGAAGCTGCCCGCGCCCGCTGCGTCTGTGACTGGTGCGTCGAGCGCGGCGCCGCCAATGCCAGCGATCTCAGGCTCGTTCATGAGCTTGAGCGCGGCGCCGCCGATGCCAGGGATCCCCGCAAGTTTTTCCATGATGAGCGGGATTTTCATGGGATCGAGCGCGGGCTCGGAGAGAGTGGGGAGGGTGAGTGGGACGTCAGAGGATGCAGCTGGCAGCGAGGGGGTGGGCCTGCATTCTGGGCAGATTGAGATCGCTTGGACCTGGTGGTGCGTGCATTTGAACGCACTCACCGCCCTCGTTTTCTCTCCCACTCCGTCTCTCGCTCTCTCGTTCTCTCTATCTCCCTCTCTCCTTCACTCGTTCCCTCCCTCGTTCCCTCCCTCACTCTCTCTCTCGCTCTCCCTACCTTGCCCGCCCTCCCCTCCCTCGCAGTCACGAAGCCGCATGCAGTGGCTGGTGCCAGCTCGTTCTACTTTTGCCTCTGCGAGGCTTGGGCAACGATTGCAGCAATGCGTCGCATTGCATACTGCAGCAGCCGCTGGAGACAAAAACAAAACTACACTCAAGCCGCTGGAAGAAAGACCTTGTGGGGCCCAGAAATTTAAAATCTCAACGTTCTTGGGGCTCTACGGAATGACACCCTAAAAGCATCGTTCCGCATTAACCGTGCATGTAGTTCTGAGGCCCCAGGAGGCCCCAGGCTGCCTCCGGAGGCCCCAGGAGACCCCAGGAGGCTCCAGGAGGCCCCAAGAGGCTCCAGGAGGCAGCAGGAGGATCCAGGAGGTTCCAGGAGACCCCCAGGAAACATTGCATGGCACTGTCAAATCATATGGGAGGTCCCTCATGGCAAGAAGTCCCGCTTCGAACGTCAGACACACACGTCGTATTGAAGGTTCCTTGTGACAAGACGTCCCTCTTCAAGGCAATCGTGATTGCCGTTGGCTCGAGTGGACAATTCCTACCCACGTGCCCCGATGGTGCCTCCAGAGCGGGCGATGGTGACGCCGCCCTCGGGCGGCTCAGCGAGCTGCCCCTCGCCGCCAGCGAGCGGCGGCTCGCCTAGGTCGGCAAGGCTGCGGCACAGCCAGGATGGTCAATACCCAGAGTCGCAGTTTCCGTACAGTGTGCACCCGCCTGCATGCGCTACGCAAGTTGAGACTGCTACCGACGCCTTCGAAGATTTCAGGAGGGAGCGGCAGCAACAATGGCAGCAGGAGCTCAGTCGCGGCGAGGGGCCAGTCCAGCACCCGATCGAAGTGAGCGACTCTTCGGACTCCGCTGCGCCGACCGAGCGTGCTGCAGATGAGGAACTGCAGGCGGCGATTGTCGAGAGCCAGCGGGAGCACGACAAGGGGAGGGCCATGAACGACGAGGAGGCGGAGCAGCTGCAGCAGGCGACGCAGCAATCCAGAGCGGATGCACTACGCAAAGGCATAGATCCTGATGATGTTCTGCCACCTCGCGGCAGCAGTCTGAACCCTACAGCACGCTCCAGCAGGGACACCGACGCAGGCGAGAGCGCTGGTGGTTGCGCAGCAGGCGCAACCGAGAGTGCGGGCGACACAGCACCACGCGCTGCAGCAGCCGAGACATTCGGTGGTGAGGCAGCCAACGTTGCAACCGCCCATGCCACAGACGCAACCACCGAGAACGCCGCAGGCACGGCAGCTGGCGTCGCCGAGGTCAAGGACGTCGACTTGACAACGCCCCCGAAGAGGAAGAAGCACGACCTGTCCATGAAGATCATGCGCCGCGACGGCGACTTCGAGGACACATGCCGCTTGGGGGAAATGAATTCGATCGGTGAGATCTGATGGGGCAACTGGCTTGTTTCTAAATGACACAATGGCCTCACCGAACGATCACTGTACGCAATGAGCCGAAATGAGCCCTGGGGAGCCGTCGGTTCTGGTGAGGCCCCCTGGGATTCACTTTGGTATCAGCGCGAAGCATCACACAGGAGCTGCTGGCCAAGAATGATGCGAACAACGTCGACGAGCTCACGATCCACAAGATGTTGGTGGATATCTTCAGGAGCGCGGACGTGGCCGACATGCACGGCCTGAAGGGGCTCAACATGGCAGACATGACCTCGGATGCTGAGCTCGACGCGGAGAAAGCGCTGACGGAGTGGAACTCGAAGCAGACTGGCACGGCGGCGAACACGGAGAAGAACTCGCACATGCGTGAGCTGGAGTCGGTTGACCAGAGCAAGCTGTGTGGCAAGGAGCTGAAGGACTATTTGGCCTTCAAGAAAGCAGCGGAGACGGACTTCTACTTCCCCGCGAACGGTGCGAACGGCAACAAGATGGCTGGGCGATTCGACAGAGCGAAGGCTGCCAACGAGACGTTGAAGCGCGACTACGCTGCGCTCAGGGGGGACGAGACCAAGCAGAACGAGTTCAGGAGGACGTGGGCCCTGGAGCAATACCAGAACTTCAGGGTCAACAAGATCCACACGACTGAGATCAAGCACAAGAACTGGTCCAGAGCCAGGTATTTGGCAATTGGACGAGTTGCCCACAAAGAAGGAGGAGGCAAACTTGGTTGGCTTCAGGCTGCTCTGGGATCACAGAAAGCTGGGTCGGAGCAGTTGGGTACACCCCCAGGAAGGCAAACGATGAGGTTACTGTGCTCGAACCAAAATTGCAACGGGGGGGAGGCGGGCGGAGCAGGAGGAGGAGGGGGATGAGGAGGAGGAGGCGGAGGAGCGTGTGGAAGGGAAGTCGAAATATGATGAGGCTGACTAAGGAGAAGAGGGGGAGGAATGTAGTTTTCATCATGTTCGCCGACACCCTCCTCCTACTCCACCTTCACCACCACCACGCCTGCTCCTCGCCTCTGTCCTTCCTCCTCCTCCTCCTCCTCCTCCTCCTCCTCCTCCTCGTCCTCCTGTTCTGATCCACCTCCTCCATGCGTGCCCCTTTTGAGGCGTGCCGCTACTTCTTGAAGGCGATCCAACTTGGCAACCCCTGGATCATCTGGGACCCAGTCGCGCTCTGTCTCCGCGTGTTGTACATGGAGCGCGGCATCGACCACGAGTTCGTGGAGGCGTGGACTTGCCACGAGGTGTGGACGTCTGACGACGTGGAGAGCCAGGAGACGAAGCGGCGTCGGCTGGAGTCGGCGACGCTTCGTTCAAACTGTGCGTGAGACTGTTTGGTTAGGTACGTTTTCGAAAGGATCCTGGTGCACTTCTTTGGGCTGGGGTGTTTGGGCCTTCCTGGGGGACGGGGAAATGAAGACAGCGGCTTGCCAGTCAGGCAACGCTCACTGGCGAGATGGTCCAGAGGGCGTTGGCCGACAGGCCAGCTGTGCAGGTCAAGGCCAGCAACCTCAGGGTCACCTTATCATCATCCTCATCGAGCTCCTGATCGCGCTCCTTCCCCTCGCTGCCTCCTCAGCCACCTCGCCGTCCTCCTCGAGGATCGAGGCGAACGGGGCAGAGGGGGGGGGGCGGGGTATATAAGGAGCGCGGTCGAAGGGGCACGATGAAGAGGAGGATGAGGAGACGCCCGAGGCCGACGATGCACAGCCCCAGAAGCTCACCGAGGGCGGCGCCGCCGAGGGAGGCGAGGCCCGAGGCGGCGGTGGCCGCGGCACAGGCGGCCCAAGCGGCAATCGCCGTGGGGGGCGCGGCGGAGGCCGCGCCCGCGGCGCTGGTGCAGCAGGCGACCCGCTGAAGGCCATGATGGTCGACGGCAAGAAGACTGTGACCAAGTACAACCTCGTCGTTTCGAGCACCTTCACGGTCACGCTGAGCATCGAGGATGAGAAGAACAAGGAGTGGGCCTGGGCCAGGTCGGACACAGATGCGAAGGCCTTGAAGACAGCCTTCACAACTCTGCGTGATTATGTCAATTCGAAGCCGATGCTCAGCCGCGCAGTGACCGAGGAGCTGACTTCTTTGAAGAAGCATGCTGACCCCACGGAGTTCAACCAGGTTCTGATCGACCTGAAGAAAGTCGACAAGGACTGCGATGATGTCTCGAAGCTCCTGAAGAAGGTACAGTCCATCAACGAGCTCAAGAATTCTGATTGAGCCAGCCAGTTGCGAGTGTGCACGTTATCTTCACAAGTCGCATGGCTGGATTACTTTCAATTGCAACACAAGTGTTGCTTCAGAGTGAAAGTGGGGAAGGCACATGTAGGAATGATAGAGAGAACTGCAAGGGAGCAAAGGGAGGGCGGAGGGAGGGATTGACTAACAACCATGGACGGGGTGATGAGGAACATGAAGCAGTCGATGCACCGAAATGCATTTTTTTTGTTTTTGAGGCCCCAGTGAACCAAAAGAGGAACGATGAGGAACGATGAGGTCCGGTGAGCTGGGGGGTCTCACTGCGGCTCACTGAATTCGGTGAGGTGCGGTGAGGGGTTCACTTTACCTGTGTTTTTACAGGGTTTCGTGCAAACGATGAGCACCGATGAGCCATGCAAACATACAAACGATGAGCACCGGTGAGCCTCACTGAACAGCTCAACGAACGATGAGCACCGATGAGCCCTGCCAGAACCAGGAATTTGAGCTCCAGAATGCGAAAATACAGTTCCAGAGTCGCGCAGACCTAGGGTCTCGCGCTGAAGCAACACATTTCACATTTGGGTACGATGCTGCGTGCGCTGTGCAAGCCAAGCCAGTATTTGCAAGCAGTGCAGCATCAAGCGCTGCAGTTGCTCACTCTTTTGTCTGCTCCTGGAGCCCTTTGCAAGTCCGTCGGGGGTCACGGACCTTCGAGCAGTTCAGGTTTTGGCTACGCATCCCGCTTCTAGGAGATTTGGAAGTGCTGTGAGATCTCAACTTTCTTGAGCGTTCAGTCGTGGTGGCTCACGGTGAGCGCAGCACCATTTGAGGACAGCTAACACATCCAGAACAAAAGTAACATGTAGGAATAACCATTGCAGTCGCCAAATCACAAACAATATTTCTTGGGTGGGGGATCTCAATGACGGGTTTAGCTCACGAATTGCATTGCATGTGCATTGCCCTGGTAAACGTACTTCAAGCCATAACAACAGCACAAACGTAAACTTAACTTGCATCTATCGCAATCCGTCTAGGTCCGTACAAGCTCATATCGGATCGAGTTGCATGTGTAGCGATCGGGTTGCCTTGCCCGACCATGCCTAAGAGCAGAAGCAGGAGCAGGCGCCCCACGCATTCTGGACATCGGCTGTACGACAGTACCTCGCTAGCAGCTCGCGAGGCAGGCTCGGACATGCTGAAAATGTTTTTAAGGTTGTACGCAAGTTGTAAGCTTACAGCAATTGAGTTTTGTCAGCTTTGCCACCTAGCGAAATGCGCCAAGGTACCAGGCGGACATTTTGGGTTATACGCAGTACCACCTGGAAAACAAACTGGTAAATATCAAGACAGACTATCAGCGGTTCTGCCAGAGCCCAGTGACCTTATATTGATTAAAACGCCGATGAATGTAAACAATCGCCCACAAAGAACCATTCGAGACACCCCAGTCAGATGCGTCTTCGAATCTATTGAAGAAGAGCTTACTGCTGACAAAACATTGCTGGATATGCTACGTGGCAACTCTGACGATCGGGCCCCCAACGTCCTGGACCTACAAGTTTATAAGACACACCCCTTAGTGCAGGATGCTGTTGCTCGTGGTGAGACCTTGCCGCTGCCGCTTGCGTTTTACCTGGATGGTGTAACTTACATTAAGGGCGCATCTGGTCGGAATGACTCTTGTTTGGGCATGTGGGCAATTAACCTACTCAGTGGTACGCGGCATATGATGTCTGTGACTCGTTCAAGCGATGCCTGTCTCTGCGGCTGCAGAGGCTGGTGCACGACCTTTCCTCATTTGCATATGGCTGCATGGCAGTTTCAAGCCATGGCTGATGGTCGTAGGCCTGCCTTGCAGCACGACTGCACCCCTTGGCCAGAAAACAGCCCCCTCGCAGAAGAGAAGCAAGTTTCGTACAAGGGTGCCCTAATATGGATCAAAGGTGATTGGAGTGAGCACGCCAAAAACTTAGGACTTCCACAATGGGGTTCGGTGTTCAACCCATGCCAATTCTGCGACTGCAGCCTCGACGATATGCACAACTTGTATCATAATATATGTAACGGGTGCCCCTGGGAACTACGACCACATGAAGACTATTTCTCGGATTGCGATAGGTGCGAGGTAAAGGGAAACATCATGTCTGAACATCAAATGAGGGCGATTGTGAGCAATCTACGTTATCAGAAGGGGAAGGGCACAAAGGGGCGGATCTGTTTAAACGACCTTCGAGTAGGAGATGTTTTGCTGAAGGCGCGGGATCGTCTCGAGCCTTCGACTGAAGTACTTGACGTGGCCACCCTGGAATCAGTCCAGCTGCCTTGTCTGGTAACGTTTTGGAGGGAGACGTTGGGCCACGATGGTGTAGTCATGGATTCGATCAGGCACAGGTGTCCTCTATTTTCAAGGGGGCTCGGCACATCGCCGACAAAGAGTTTAGCAATTGATGCCCTTCACAGCGTATATTATGGCCCGATCATGAGATGGGTGAGTTCAGCGCTTTGGCGCACTGTTCTGCATAATCAATGGAAGTTCCGAGGGAGCCCCGAAGCGATCATTGAGCTGGGCAGCAGGCGCCTCGAAGCAGATCTGTTCGCGTGGCAGGATGAGAAGAACATGTCACCGCAACTCAAACTTGTAGCCTTGACATTGAAGATGTTGGGGAAGCGCCTCGGATTCAACGTCCAGGATACGCTTTTTTACGCTTGGGAAATGCATTCAGTTTCGTTTCCTTGGAGGGAAGGGGGAGCACCACACAAGCACCCCACTCACCTCTCTCCACGTCTTTACCCCCCCACTCACCCCCCCACTCCCCCCGGCCCCTGTAAGCAGAAGAAACATAGCGCCCGCAGGACTCATCGCACTCTGGATCGCACATGTCCCTAAAGGCAGCCGAAGTTGGGTATATGCTTCAATTTGCCATCGACGCACTCACCAGATATTCTACCTCGGTCGGCGCGCTCGGGGGTGCACTTTTACACGGTGGCGTAGCACTAGAACGTTTCTTGGAGATTATGCGCGCACATCCGACGGTCATCCCATATGGCCCAAGGATTGAAATGATCCAGTGCATTTCGAGGCATCTGCGATGCTGCGAGATCACAGGCATCAATTTCACCCCGAAGCACCACTTGATCTGCCACCTGGTGCTGAGGTCGCCGTGTTGGTTTGTTGCTTGGGGGAAGGGGGTGGGGGGACGGAGTCGTGCCAATGCGCGACACGTAAAAACGCCACATGGTAGAAATAACACCCCATGGTTTGTTCAGGTGGTGTGCATGCGTTGTTTATGTTTCAGGTCTGATTTCGGAAAAAGAACGGGCATGGGGCATCGCCACCGTGGACAAGTGCACCTCCTCAGGGTTGAGGCGCATGGATCGCCGAAACAATACAATTGCTTCGTCGACGAATCGTTGAATGCCGTGCTCCGTGAATTATGCATTCATGCTCATCGGGCAACGTTTGAGAAGCGCGTGTTCTCCCTATTCCACCTCCAGGCGTTGTTAAATCTCTGCGCCCACTTTGTCCCAGGGCGATGGCTGGTGCTGGTATCTGGAAGAGGGTGACACTGGCGGCCGCGTGCCTCTGCTCGGCCGCAGACGGAACGCAGCCGCGCCATGTGAATGCGATGACCTGGGCTTGCGAGATGACGCACATGTGCAGGGAGAGAGGCTGACCTCTGCATTTGAGGTCAGATCACGTAGGTTCGGATTTACTATCTTGTGGCATCGGGTTCCTCATGGGCACGCTCGTGGACATTCCCAGGTCAGTTGCATTTGTCGAGGTGCACGCAGGGGGGGGGGCGACACCGCTCGCAAAGTTCGGGGGAAAGGTTTCGTCAGCTACACTGTGGACAAAACGGCTGGAGACGCACAAGACGTCTGCACCCTGGCTCCTGGGCAAAATCTGGGAGGCCAACCTTCCACCCAGGCTGCGCCGACAGGTTTGCGGCATCGTTTAAGTCGTTTGACGGGCTGCTCCGACCGTTTTGCTTCTCAGGGGTTCCGCTGGAGCCCATCGTAAGCCACGCCATACAATTCAAGACAGATGTTTCCATTAGGGGTTGAATTCTGGGAACTGGTTTGATCAGCCTTTTTAGCCGCCGTGTCAGACTGGCTTGCTCTACGTTCTCTACCTCGTGGCGGCAGTCGTCGCGACGGGGACTGTGCATTTGTCACCGCAGTGCTCGACGTGGCTGCGAACGTGTTCGGGCCACACTGCCAGGTGCACAGACGATCTACATGGTACCCCCAAGCGCTGGGACGTACGGGAGGCCAATTTCGTGGCCATGGTAACGTCGCACGGGGTTCTTTCAAATCGGCATCGCATGACACGAGCTGGATTCGCATCGAAACTTGAACACCCCAGAACGCTGCAAGGTGCCAGTCGCGAGGGGGAAGGGGAACTAACATAGATGAGCCGCGACCGACTGGAGCAAGCAGTCAGGTTCGAAACGCCGAACGATTCGAGTTCGAGTCGAGCTGATTATCGACTGTCTAGTCGATCAACTGGTTATTGAGCTTCGTACAAGTTTGTTTGCTCTCCAGCGGCCAACCCTCCCGAGGTCTTTCATCATGTGGTTCGCGCACTCGCGGAAAGTGTTCATCAGCTTCGAGCAGCCGCTGAACAGCATGCTGTACCTTGAGGCTGGAATTCAGTGGGCGATCAGCATGACAGACTCATCTCGTTTACTGTTCTGGATGGGAGGCTGGGGGGCGGAGAGCCCAAAACCGATTGAGTTCTACAGCGCGCTCCCAGCGAATGCAAAGAGACATCTCGTCAAAACCAAAAAGGACCCGAACAGGCTCCCTGGCACTGGTGCGCAGCAACTTACTGATACCCAGCCGAGAACACCATCGGATAGGAGCACGGGCTGGAGCTCGTCCGCTTGGGTTGTGGGCAACAAGCAGGTGATGAAAGAGAGCGAAATCTACCCTGACAGTTTCACCGACGCCTTCTCAGCTGTGATAGTTTCACTCCTTCCGGAGTCATCTCAGAAGGCAGCCAGGCTGACAGAGATTGTGCAGAATGGGTGAGGTAGCACGTGCTGCCATGCTGGTTTCCTTGTGCAACATCCTAGGTGCTGCGTGGCCGTTGCGCCTGGGCATAGGCGATGTCACCTGCGCTCTTCAGTTTTTTTCAGGGCGCGCCAGCATCTGACAACGCATTCGTAACCTTGACTGTTGAGCCACAACCATGTCTCGCGAACTCTCGCGCTGAGGCGCATCGAGGAGCACTTTTTGCAGTGAGCATGCTATCAGTTCAAGGCGCTCGCAGTGAAAGCTCACGTCACAGTTTGTCGCGCAGATCCGCGCGCGCTTTGCCACATGAAAGGCACGCGCATTTCAATTTCAAGTTAGCCTGGCGAACTGACTAGCAGCGAAGCTCATTGAGGCTCACTGCTTTCAGTGAGCGTTCGATGAGCGCTCATCGAAGCTCACTGTTTCCAGTGAGCGTTCAATGATCGCTCATCGAGGCTCATTGTTTCCAGCGAGCGTTCGATGAGCACGCTGAGTACCCTTGTGTGAAAGCGATGCCAGGCTCACTGGTGCTCACTGTTTGCAGTGAGGCTCGATGACGGTCGCTGTGGCAGAGCTCGTGGAGGCACATAGCGATGCCATGAGTCCAGTTCCGGGCCCAGGACAGGACCAAATTATCCGGTTCCAAGATAGGACCAAATTATCCGGTTCCAGGATAGGACCAAATTATCCGGTTCCAGGACAGGACCAAATTATCCGGTTCCAGGATAGGACCTAATTATCCGGTTCCAGGACAGGACCTAATTATCCGGTTCCAGGATAGGACCTAATTATCCGGTTCAGGATTATGGCATGTGCTCAGCTCGTATATATAAAACAAGGCAATAAGGGGTGAGTGAATTAAGTGAAGTAGGCAAAGAGTCACTATCGCAAATAAAGATATGCGTTAAAAGGGGGATATGACACGGGATAAGGGGGGTACACTTTGGGCGCACAGGTGCGAGGCACGGGTGGCCACGCAGCCAGCTTGGGGGCAACGCCCCTAAACAGCTTGTCGCCTCCTGAGTCCTGGGACCGTGCGGCGCCCTTGTGGGCTAGTCGGGGTGCTGGCTTCGGGGTCTTCTGGTACTGTGGCATAGCAGTGGCAGTTTGGTTTAGAGTGGGGGTGCAATAATGTGGAGAGAGCTCACAAGTAACCAACTATTCCTTCCAAGTAATCCGTTCAGGTAATCCTTCCAGATCGTCTCGCATCTCCCCATATTGTCCTCCTCCTCCTCCTCCGCACTCCTCCTCCCCCTCCTTCCTGGAAACAACGGTCAGGATCACGGGGCGCGAGGCTACTAAGGAAACGACGGCTAAGGCAACGACACAGACACATAGGCACTCGTCTTCGTACGTAGCTATTTCCCTCGGTTCAACTGCGCCAGCAGTCACGACCTACACCAAGGAGGTTACCGACGCAAGTGCAGTGCCAGCCATGGCAACATCGACCAGCTGTGGCGAGATTGCTCTGATCACGACCAACAGCTTCGCCAACGAAATGGAAACGCAGGCCATCAAGATCACGGAGGTGGTCAAGGCGATGCACGCCCAGAAGGTTAAAGTCACCAAGGCCATCGCTCACACCAAGCACGCGACGCTCAGCCCTGGCAGCTCAGAGGAGCAGCGCACGGCCAACTTGCTCACCCTCCAGTATCACGACTCGAGGATCGACCTGGTCACGATGGAGCTGCAGAAGATCAAGGGCCTCCTGCTCGACAACTCCAGCGTGAAGATGGACAGCGCGGAGGAGACCGCAACAAAGTGCGATTCGCTCAGCAAGATTGCGCAGCTCACCCAGCAGTGCGACAAGCAGCTCACGAAGCAGAGCATCGAGCACGGCGGCCAGCTGCCATGGGATGCAAATGACGAGGCAACGTGGGTTCAGTACGGTTGGCAGCGCAAGGACGAATCCAAGTGGATCTCGCCGTCTGTCTGGAACGCGTTCGACGTTGATGATCCCGCTACGTGGGCGCCCTTCGGCTGGACAGACTACCGCGCCACCTCCGACGCGGATGATCCGATTGAAGTATTTGAAATCATCGAGCGTGCCGATGCTGACTCCAAGTGAGTTCCTGCCGCTCCCAGTGGCACGCAGCCAGCCAGCCGGCCAGCATGCAGCCAGCCAGCAAGTTTTTGTCACTGCACAGCCAGTGCACGGCGTCCGCGCGCAGACGCCAGGAGAGTTGGTTGCCTCACTCCCCGACGCTACCTGCGATCGCGGGAGTGTGCTGCGCGCATTCACATGCCAGGAGGGGTGCAGGCTAGCTAATATGGCTTTTTCTTTTTCTTTAAGTGCACTGGAGGGGGGAGTGGGGAGAGGTTGGGAGGGCTCGAGGCCATCGCGCACTCTGCGAGGCAAAGCTACCTTGCCGACAGGGCAACGCTCGCCCCAAGACGGACCCGGAACTCCGAGGCACACGGCTCATGCAGGGGGGCTGTATCCATCATATCGCCCTATCCTTGTCCTTATCATTCCCCGTCATTCTCGACCTCCTACTCCTCCTCGTGATTCTCGATCCTCCTCCTCCTCCTCCTCCTCCTCGCCTCCTCCTCCATCTCCTCCTCCTCCTCCTCCTCTCTTCCTCCTCCTCCTCCTCCCCTCCTCCCCCTCCTCCTCCTCCTCCTCCTCCTCCTCCTCCTCCTCCTCCTCCTCCTCCTCTTCCTCCTCCTCCTCCTCCTCCCTCCTCCCTCCTCCTCCTCCTCCCTCCTCTCCTCCTCCTCCTCCTCCTTCTCCTCCTCCTTCTCCGCCTCCTCTTCCAGCTCCTCCTTTCCTCCGTTGCCTTTTTGGCTCAAGCCCTTGGCGCAGCCCGCGGAAACTTATACCCGCGCGCGCGGACTAATTGCATATGGCAACGTACGTTTTTAATTTGAAAACCTGCGGGCGCTGACCCGCAACTCGTCGCGGAAAGGCGACCGACACACCGCATGTGCGACCAAGGTCGCTGGCAACTCAAAATTGCAATGTTCGGCAATGTGTTGCGAAACACATGACATGTTACGAAAAAGGCTCATTTTCTAAAACGACAAGAAATCATGTTCCCACACGTGCATCCTCTAGAACTAACATCAATGATGTTCCCAAAATTTGTTCCTTTCAGACCTCTGGGATCGGTGCAGCCTGCAGCGGAACCGCCCAGAGGGACATGCCCTTCTACGGATGTAGGCTGTGCTGAACTTCAGCGACGCACCAGCGAGGCCCTGGCCAGGCGCAAGAAGGACCAAGTTAAGGAGAACAGCGACCCGGCCCCTGCCGCAGGCGCCCAGCCAGCGGCAGTGGCCCAATCCGCCTGAGCCAAGGGCAGGCGGGGCGCCCTACCACTGCCCTGCACATCGAGCTGGACCTAGAGCAGCAGGACCAGCATGGAGTACCAGATTCGTCGATGGCACATCCCCGAAGAGGACAGGCGCTCTTGGGGGCACGATCATCATCAAGACAGGGACCTGGGCGGCAGGCGACTCCGACCCAGAGGCGAATGCGAAGGTCAACGGCGACAGGGGCACCTGCGTTGGCAACTACAACATACAGCGTGGCTCTGCGAGGCGAGGGCTGGAGCAGCTGCCCGCAGAGAGGACGTGGGCCCTCGGCCCCCGATCGGTCGCGGCGCCCATCGAGAACGACGGTGATAGCATCGACCTGAGCGGCGCCCAGCTCGCGCAGGGCGCTGACGACGAGCGGGAGACGGACGCCATCCATGGGCTGAGCTTAGAGGAGCTGCTCAGCCAGGTCATGGACCAGGACCCCGCCTTCGGGGCAGAGGCTGCTGCGCGAGAGGATAACGGTCTCGCGCAGCCCTCGCTCATCGCGCGACAAGGAGGTGGGGCTGGAGGCGCCCCAGACCACAGCAGGCGGGCGGCATAGGGTGCGCGCGGGCAGCCGCGGACGCGCGGGTGGTCGAAGCCTCCCGCAGCGCCCGGCCCACCGCCGACGCCGCCGACGGGCGGGTGGCCGAAGCCGTCCGCGGTTCGAGCACCGTGCCCCAACACGGTCAGGGGGCCTCCCAGAGTGCTCCCACCACGGGTGGGCACCCCCATCTCAGAGGGCGCAGGTTAGGCGCCCCCAGCGCAATGCTGCGGCCTGTGCCTGATCGCGGGCCCCAGCCCCTGTGGGCTAGGGAGAAGCGAGCACCCAACCAGCGGGCCCAGGAGCAGCCTGGCGTGGAAGGCTTGGTGCCCTGCGAGGCGCAGGGCCTTGCCGAGGGCCCGCTGAGGGTTGAGCGACCTGCGTCGCAGCAGGCAGCCCGAGTGACCAACGCCTCTCCGCTACCAGTTGGGGGGGACTCGGGAGCTGCTGACATCGCTGACATCCACGGCAACGACGTATACCTGGACGTGGAGCCCGACATGAGCGGAATCGCAGACTACGGAGGCACCTCCACCTCAAGCCACTCAGGAGTCATACCACCGCTTGCCACGGTGGGGGGGAGGGGGAGGACGAGTACCCTCCGCGCCCCCCAGGAGGGGCGGCGGGGTGGCACCCGCGCTGTCGTGCCCACCCTGCGGAGGATGGAGGCGGGCGTGCCGACCGTCCCCACCCCGCGCCAGGACGATCTGACGGTGTCGTCTCGCTGCATTACTAGTGGCTCAGTCCGTGGCGATGCGGGATCTCTCCCACGTACTTTTCTGGAGGCAGAAATCAAGCTCAACGGCAGGACGGACACCTGCGTGGGCAACGACATACAGGCAGGCTCTGCAAGGCGAGGGAGGGGGCCTCCGCCAGCAGAGAAGGAGCGGACCCCAAGGCACGGGGTCGCGGCTTCTGACGTGCACGACATCGACGGCATCAACCCCAGCTACGACATCCACCACGACAGCCACGACGGCCAGGATCCCATGCAGGTTGAGGACCTCTCTGAGAGCAGGTCAGCAAGCCCGCGGCCGAGCCAGCCCAAGCGGGGCAAAGGAGGAGCGTCCAAGGCAGGAGTCAGGATCTACGGGGCCAACTGTTCTACATGGAGCGCCGCCAGCACGCTACTCGACCCCCTGTGTGGCGGCCAACTCTGGGCTCTCCTTGGACAGGAGCATCAGTTGAGCAATCAGTGGATGCCAGAGATCCTCGCCTCCACCAAGAAGCGAGGTGACGGGATGCAAGAATTTTGGCCACTCACCACCAGGGTCACCAGGGCGGCTCTGCGCGGCTTGGGCACCCAGCGGCGGCGAGAGAGGCATGGGAGGCATGATGCTCATCAGCGTGTACATGTGGGTCTCGGAGGGCCTAACCATCAGGGGCCTCAGCCTGCTGGGTCGCATCGCTGACATCACCCACCGCTTCAGCATCCCCTGGGTCCTCCAAGGGGACTTTAATATGTTACCCAGCGAGCTGGCCAACAGCAGCTGGATTGACGACATCGGCGGAGTCCTACTGGCGACGGGGTTGCCCACCTGCCAACACACCACAGGGCAACGCGAGCTGGACTACTACATAGTGGACCAGCGCATCGCCCCAGCCTTCGACCCCCCGCAGCTCTACACGGAGGTCAGCGTCCCGCCGCGCACGCCGCTGGCCCTGACCCTTCGAAGATTCTTCCGCAAGGCGCAGGTACGCATAATTCATAAGGCCAAGCCCTTGCCACCACAGGCACCGCTCGAGCAGGATAGGCCAGACCCCATCGAGGTCAAATGGCCGCAGCTGGACTGCAGCAGGCGCCTGCACCCCAACGACCTTGACCGACTATGGCAGGAGGCGAACGCCAGCATGGAAGCCGAGCTCCTCCACTTGCACCAGATCCCTCCTGATCAAAGATACATGCACCAGGGCCGCGGCAAGGCCCCCAAGTTCATCACGGCCACCGCAGCTGGACCTGAAGCCCAGGCCCGGCCGAGAGGGAACCCTACTTCGAGAGCATGGAGGTGGTGCGCCAAGCTGCTGGGCGACATCGTGCTCCTCCATCGCAGCGCCAACAAGCGAGGAGGGAGCTACGACGCCCTCGTGCCCCACTGGGGGAGCCTGGCCAGACAGAGCAAGAATGGCCGCAGAAAATGGAAACATTTACATAATGCAGACCTGCACCAGCAAGTCATAGACCTGGCGCTGGAGAACAACATCGCTCAGGACCTGGACCTGCTGACGGAGATGCGAGCAGCACATCAGTACGCCAGTGCCGAGGCACATAAGATCGAGCAGCACATTGCCTCGCTGCGAGGCAAAGAATGGAGGGAACCACTCAAGCAGGCCTCCAAGGGTTCGGCAGGGTTCATTCACCGCATCAGCAAGTGGGCGAAGGCGCCGCCCACACCAGACGCCACCACGGCGCAGATGAATGCGGGCATACGTAACCTCGATCTGGCGGACCTGCAGACACGAACAGAGCAGCATGCAGCATAATGGCATAGACAGCCGAGGCGAACCGCCCCGCCCATGGGACAGCTGTAGCTACGATCGCCCGCTGATCTACGTTACCCCCCGAGGCCTTCAAGACAGTCTGCAGGACATTCAGGGCGACTATGGGAGTAGGAGCGGATCAAACACATCCCAGATAGTTGGGGGAGCTGTCCGACAAGGGCACGCAGTTCATGCGTGACTTAGTCATGTACACCAGTCAACAGATCCATTGGCCAACCAGCGTGCAGCATATCCTTTACTTCCTTCTTGACAAGAATGCTACCGATACTAGGCCTATCGGGCTCAGGACCACCGCCATGCGGATCACGGGGAGACTGCATGCGGACATTTATATTCAATGGGAAGCAAAGATTTCGCGGGACTACGATTGGGCAGCCAGGGGAGGAGGAGCAGAGACAGCCATGTGGACCCAGGCCCTAGCTGAGGAAGGCCTACCCGACAGCTCTGTTTCCCCCGGCGCCGTGTCCGACCTGGAGAAGGCCTTCGAGCACATCAGCGCCTGCCTCCTGTGGGGCACCAGCCCCGTGCTCGACTTCCCGCGACAGATGATACACCTGTTCTTATCAATGTGCACGGGGCCCAGAATGGAGCATGCACCAGAAGTTTGTCTCCAAACTCTGCACTGCCACCTACTCGGCCGTGATTGCGGGCTCCTGCGGTGGCACCAGAGCGCTGAAGATGGTCATCATTCCAGTATGCGACAAGATCCGCCTACAATGGCCACATGCACGACTGGTTTTGCACGTGGGCGACCACCGGATGCAGCGAGATGGAGGGCGCCAAGATGTGCGCGAGGACATCAACGCTAGCACCCAGTATTACTTCAACCAGATCGAGGGCAACCTCGGCATCTGCGCCACACCTGCAGGGCCATGGCCAACCACTTCGGCCACCAAGTCAAAGCCACAAGGGAGCAGCTCGGAGTGGACACTGCGGGGGGGGGGGGATATCACGGAGGAAGGCTGGTTCGAGAATGCGCAAGTCCTGGGGCAGGAAGAGGAAGCTGCTCAGCCTAAAGGCCAGCGGGGCCACCACCAGAGCAGTTGTCAAGAACGGCCTGCTCCCCAGCATGTTCTGCGCCTCGGCCAGCTTCGGGGCCCCCCGCCACGATCCTCAACGCGGCCCGCATCCTCATGTCCAGCGGCCTCGGAGGCGAGCCCATGGGCAAGGGCGGAGCCCTGCGGCTCTGGCTTCGCTCGGCCGACCCGATTGCGCAGGCTACCCTCGCCCCGCTGGGCAAGTGGGCCACGGTCATCTGGGACACAGGGGCCGACTACGCCAAGCTCGAAGCAGGATGGAGAAGGGTAGTTTGTCTGGCAGCAGCTAGGCATTCCCCCCACCGCAAGTTCGACTGGGCGCGAGTCAGTGGCTCCGCCACGGCGCTCTATGGATCCCTGGACAGGCTTGGATGGACCTGGCCAGCCCCGCACATCATCCTGACCCACAATCAGGAGCAGCTGAACATGAGGATCGTACCACCCTCCACGATCAAGGCGCTCGCGTTAACCAGGCTCGAGCAGTTCGCCATGGAGGAATGGGCAGAGAAGCATGAGCGACCTGGAGTTTCACGACCGTTTCTGGAACCAGTACGCGCCCTCCTTCGCCAGAAGGCTCAGCGATACTGCCCGGGGCGAAGAGGCGCAATCGAGAGCTACCTGCGCGCCGCCTTCTGCACACAAGATGTACGATGGCGAAGAGGAGAGACGGACCTACGAGATTGCCAAGCATGCGGCAGTGAGACCGGCACCCAGCAGCACAGGTTCTGCAGGTGCAGTGCGCTCGACCAGCATCGCAGGGATATTGCCGAAGATAATGCTGAAATCATTCACAGAGCCACCAGGGCCACGGAGGAAACGCCACTTTTTGCCCGAGGCAGTTCGAACCATCCTGTGGCGGATCCCACCTCAGATTGTCAGTTTGAGCGAATTCAAACCCGAACAGGAGAGCCAGGCCTGTACAGTGGCTTCGCCTTCTCCGACGGAGCGGGAGTAGGGCATCCAGGATGCGAGAGTTTCGGTTGGGGTTTCTCGTTCGTGAGAGAGTCGCCGTTCGTCGCCGAATTCTCACAATGTGGATGCCCTGCTGGCGTTCAAGCATTCCTCTCTGTCCTGCGGTGCGAGCTGTTGGGGTTCGCACGCCTGTTGCAGTACGCCACTCCCCCGATCACAGTGGGGATTGATATTGATACTCTGTTTCGGGGCCTCAAGAGGGGCCGAGCCTGGTGCACCAAAGGGGTTCGCTCGCATGCCGATGTTTGGACTCATAGTTGGGACGTTCTAGATGGCACTTCTCCTGGCCGAACAGGGCTGACCATGGTTAAACTAAAGGCTTTCCCTGCGCAGCAGTTGACTTCGGATGACCCCAGAGTGAGCTTCCTCGCCCGGGGGAACAAAGAGGCGGACGAAGCGGACCGAGAAGGGGCCGACCTCGCCCCTCGACCTGTTGGCACTAGCACGACGTATAAGCAGAGATAGACGGACGTCCAAGAAGTTTTGAGTTTTGTGGCCGACCTTGCAGTTAGGACGGGGTCTTGTGCCGACACCACCCCGACCCCCCCCCCTCCTACCAGGAGGAGGGGGGGAGGAGGAGGAGCGTTGGCCCCCAGAAGAAGGCCCCGAGTAGCCTTGCAGAGACCCCACCTGCTTAGTTTCTCAGGGCCTGCCGTCTCCTGCCTCCGTTGCGGGCGCAAAGCCACCGCCAAGAAGGAGCGCGCAACATTCATATTCCAAAAGTGCATGGGCCGCACGGTTTGTAGGAGGCCAGGAGGCCAAGTTCTCCCTCCCCCTCCTCCGACCTCTTCCTCTTCCACAGGTAATAGGGATCTGTTTCGAGGCCACGCACTCTGGAAGACTGGGCCCTTTGTTTTCTGCTATAATTGTGGTTGTTTCTCGTCGATCACGTTGAGGGGTCTGGCCGAAATCTGTAAGTTCACACCTGCCGATAAGAATGCAAAGACCCGTAGGATACGCCTGCGACAGGGCAGGCACCCCAGGGAGAGTGGGCAGTATGCTGACCCACGGGAGTTAGGCACCGAGGAACTCCAGAGATTCGAGGCCGACATCGGACCCCTCGTGCCCACTCCTGGTGTTGATGCTGCTCCTCCCCTGGTATAGTAATCGTCTCCTCGGGTTGCGTGCGCCTGCCGCTGCTGACCCGCCTCATCGCCCATTCCGCCCATTCCTCCTCCTCTCTCCTCTCTCCTCTATCCTCTCTGCTCCTCCTCCTCTCTGCTCTCCCCTCCTCCTCCTCCTCCTCCTCCCCTCCTCCTCTCCTCCTCCTCCTCCTCCTCCTCCTCCTCCTCGTCCTCCTCCACCTGCTCTCCTCCTCCTCCTCCTCCTCCTCCTCCTCCTCCTCCTTCCTCCTCCTCCTCCTCCTCCTCCTCCTCCCTCCTCCTCCTCCTCCTCCTCCTCCTCCTCACTCCTCCTCCTCCTCCTCCACCTCCTCCCCTCCTCCTCCTCCTCCTCCTCCTCCTCCTCCTCCTCCTCTCCCTCCTCCTCCTCCTCCTCCTCCTCCTCCTCCACCTCCTCCTCCTCCTCCTCCTCCTCCTCCTCCTCCCTCCTCCTCCTCCTCCTCCTCCTCCTCCGCCTCCTCCTCCTCCTCCTCCTCCTCCGCCTCCTCCTCCTCCTCCTCCTCCTCCTCCTCCTCCTCCTCCTCCTCCTCCTCCTCCTCCTCCTCTCCTCCTCCTCCTCCTCCTCCTCCTCCTCCTCCTCCTCCTCCTCTCTCCTCCTCCTCCTCCTCCCCTCCTCCTCCTCCTCCTCCTCCTCCTCCTCCTCCTCTCCTCCTCCTCCTACTCCTCCTCCTCCTCCTCTCTCCTCTCTCCTCTCTCCTCTCTCCTCTCTCCTCTCTCCTCCTCCTGCCCGCCCCTCCTGCCGGCCCCGAGGTTCGTCCTGGGCGCGCTCGGTGCCCGTGGGCTGCGCCTGCGGGCGCGGCTGCTGCCCGTGGCCGCGAGGGCCCCGCGCCCCCCCCTGCGCCGGCCGCGTTGCGGGAGGGGCGCCGCGGGCGGCGCCTGCCGCGGAGCCGAAAAGCGGGCGTCGCGCACGATCAGATCATCCTATTTCTTTTTCTCCTCCTCCTCCTCCTGCTCCTCCGCCTCCTCCTCCTCCTCCGCCTCCTCCTCCGCCTCCTCCTCCCTCCTCCTCGTCCTCCTCCCCTCCCCTCCTCCTCCGCCTCCTCCTCCGCCTCCTCCTCCGCCTCCTCCTCATCCTCCTCGCCCCCCCTTCCGCCCCCGATTTGCGCGCGAGGTTCTGCATTGTTGCAGCAGGTGTTGTTGCGCTAGCCCGCGGGCTCTCGTGCTGCTTGACTTGACACAGGAGGGAGGGGCCACGGCGTTTGGCCTTCGTGGTTCGAGGTTCGAGGGTTCCGGCCGTTCTGCTGCTTTGGGGCTTATCGGGAGCCTCTTCAGGAGGCTTACAAAAAACCTCTTGGGCGCCTCGAAGGCCTCGTTTGAGCTCTTGGGGCCATCTTGAGGGGAAAAGCTCGAACTGTCAGTTTGCGTCTCCCCTCTGGGGCCTCTCTTGGGCCGTCTTGGGGGCGTTTGGGGGCCTCCTTGGGCCGTTGTGGGGCCCTCTTGGGGACCTCAGTGGCCGTCTCGGGACGACTGTTGGGCCCCGTGGGCAGTCTTGGACGCTGTCAAGATGAACTAGGTATGCATGCTAAAAGTAGAAGCTCGTCTCAAAGGGGATGGGACGGTGTTTGCTTCTCGGGGCCCTCTCGGCGGTCCTCTGGGAGCACTTTTAAGCCGTCTTAGGATGCTTCGTGGACGGTCTCGGAGCCAACTTAACTTGGATTGTCGCGGGGCCACCGTAGACCGTCTCGACAGTCTTTTGGAGTGTCTTGGCGCTCTGTTTAGGCTTTCTTTGGTCCTCTTTCATCGGGGGTGGACAGACCTCCTTACTACCCTGACACGTCGATTAGCGAATTGGCCGTTTTCGGTTCGCGAGAGGGCGTCGCGGCCGTCATTTTTGCGAGTCCAGGTCAGTCGGTTTCGGTCCCAGGCCGTCTTCACTAAAGGGAGGTTTACTAACGGGAGGTTTGTCCACCGCCGATTTCAGTTCTGTTGAGCCTTCGGAGGCTCTGGGGGTGAGCGGGCGAGCTTTTCGTCGAGAATCCCCGTGTAGGGGGACACGCCCGACTCAATCCTAGGGGAGGGGAACAAGGGAGGCGGACGTCCCAAACGCCGCTGCACCCCCAGCTAGCGGGGGTCGGCGGATTATCCTGCACTTCTGTGCTCCTCAGCTCGGATCTCTTTCTTGTTCGTCGGTGTCATCGTCGTCGTCGGTGTCCGCTTGCCTTGCCGTTTCGGACCGCCCTGACCCCACGCCCTCCATGGCGGCCCCGACAGGCCCGAAGAGAATCACGTGTAGATCCAATAGGGCCCTTGAGAGCCGCAGTAGGGGCCAAGAGGGTCCCAAGAAAGCTTCAGGATTGCACGGAAGACTCCCCGCCCCCTCGTTGTTCTCTTCGAAGAAGAGCCAGGGCACGCGTTCCACTTGTGTGACGGACGGACCATTCTGCAGAGACGTCTTCCTTGTCGGTTTCATGCGTTGTTCTCCTGGACAGTTTCGGCTCTCCACACTGGTCAGGGATAATTTCGAAAGACATCCTGGTCAGTAGCGTTCCCAGGCCCGTCATGACTCCAGGCGTCGAAGCAGATACACAGAACTACCTTGACGTCAAAGACCAAAAACCGCACTCAGGCCATGTAAGTCTCCGTGAGCGTGCTCATGTGGTTACCCACACATGATGGGCCCGTTTTCCACCACCACAAGTTCGAGGGAGGAAAGGAGGTGGAGGATGAGGAAGAAGACGAGGAGGAGGAGGATGAGGTGGACCCCTTCCCCCTCCTACTTATGGTGGTGGTTGTGGTGGAAAACAAGCCCACCAACACGCATCTCGCAGTATATCGTCATCCCACCGCCCCTCGGGCCGGTTGCGCCCCCCCCCCCAGATGATGGGCCGATTCTCCACCGCCACTGCCATGTGTAGGACAGGAGGAGGAGGCGGAGTAGGCGGAGGAGGAGGAGGCGGAGGAGGAGGAGGAGGAAAGACGCGACGGCTCAAGCAAGCCAACGTTTCTCCATCGTAGAGAGGAGGAGGAGGAGGAGGAGGAGGAGGAGGAGGAGGAGGAGGAGGAGGTGGAGGTGGAGGTGGAGGTGGAGGAGGAGGAGGAGGAGCAGGACCTCCCCATCCTCCCTTCTTGTTCGTTTTACCTGGGGCAGCGGTTGTGGGAAATGGGCCCATCAGCCGAAGGTTCCGGGAGGTGCAGGAGGCGTACGACCGGGTCTGCGAGATCCTCGGGCAGCGCGCCTGAGGCGCAGCGGCGCCCGCGCGCGTGCCCCCCCCCCCCGTCCCACCGGCGGCTGGGGGCGGCTCGTCGTGGCCAAGCCGCTCGAGCTGCACGGGCCCGCGTCAGCCACGCGCAAACGGGGGTGGCGGGCGGGAGGAGGGAGAGGCACTCTGGGCCTCCAAGATGGGGTCGGAGGATTGCGCCGTATCACCGATGCATCGGCGATGCGGCTCGATGTGGAGCTGACGTCGCCGATGCACCGCCGACGTCGCCGACGCATCGCCGATGTATCTGCGATGCGGCGCGATCCTCTGACCCCATCTACTCCGAGCCCATCTGGGGGGCCTCTAGGGGAGGGCTCCTTAGAGAGGCACCCCCCCTTGCTAGGAGGTGCGGGCGCCCGTTCTGAGAGGCTGGTGACTGCTGATTGCAAGCTGTCCGTCGCGTGCTTCAAAGCAGCGGGTGGCTTGTTTCTGAGAAGCTGCGTCTGCTTCTAAGAGGCTGTTCCGTGCTTCCAAGAAGCTGCTGGGATGCTTCTAAGAATCGGCGTTCTCCTGGCTTCTCAGCAGGCCCGCCGGTGCCTCCAAAGAGGCAGCCTTCTTCTAAGTCGCCTCCCCCCCTCCCTCTTTCCCCCGGTGCGCGCCGCCAACCGTGGCGGCCATCAGCATAGCAGAAGTGTGTCCCCGCCCGTTTTCCCTCTCGTCCTTTCCTGGTTCCCTCGCTCCGCCCGCCCCCTCTCCGCCGTCCTCCTGCTCAGCCTCCCCCTCCCCCATTTCCTCCTCTCGTGCCCTCTCCCGTTCTCGTTACCCTCCGGGAGTCTGATTGGGCTTGGAAGGACAGCACGGGGCGAGGGGCGTCCCCAGTGGGCTTGAATGGGTTGACAGCGAGACTGCGGTTTTGACTCACGAGTCTCCGTCTTGTCCGCGCCGTGGACTGCACGCTGAAGCGCCGTACGTATTGCCCGATCCATCGCGGCCTCTCGTCCTCTGGCTCCGCCTCCTGCTCCTCACAAGCACCGTCGTGGATAAGTACATCTGGCAGGTGCGAGGTCCTGGCCGCGGCTCCACGTGACGGGCTCCGCTGCTTGCTCCCGCACAGCGAGCCTTGGCGGTCCAAAATGGAGTTCAGAGACGAGAGCGCCGCGGGGAAGGCGTGTGCAGGATGACCTGGAGTAGGAGGGACGGGGGGGACGAGGTGGGTAACGACGACCCTCAGTATGATGCCTCCGCGGCTTGTCGGAGGAGGAAGGAGGAGAAAAGAGGAGGAGGATGAATTGGGAATGGTTTCAGGGGACGGGGGAAGGGGGACGAGGAGGAGGGGCGGAGGAGGAGAGGGTGGAGGAGGAAGACCTGGAGAGGAAGCGGAGGGAGCATGTCGACCAGAGCCAATCCAACATACAGCATCGTCGCTGCAACACGCCCCCCCCCGCCCCCGTGTCTCCTCATCTTTAATACAAGCCAACCCAACATACATCGTCGTTTCTGCGGTACCCCCCCCCCCCGCCTCCTTGTCTCCTCATGACGAGCCCGTGCAAGAACTGCGTTCCACTGCCCGGAGTGTCCCTTTGAAAGACGAGTGCCCCATGGCACTGCAATTCAAATCAGTGCCCCGTGTTGCACAGGAGATGCTGTGCACTCTTGTCTAGCTATCAGGGTGGCTCCGTGGTAACACCAGAAAGACCGAGCAAATGTCCACCGAGAGCTCCGCGTTGAAACACATCCGCCCCCAATCTAAGCACATCTCCTCCAATGGAAAACGTCTGGCCTAGAGGGTCTCAAGCGAAAGCCCCGATTTCAAAAAGGGGCCGCCATGCATCCGTGTAACTGCTGCTCAGCCTTCTATTGCTGAACATCCGGAGTGATGGAGTGCCATACAGATGGCCGATTTCCTGAACAGAGAAACGCCCTCCATCCACGTACATGTCGGAGGCTTTGAAGACAGATGTTCGCGGCGCCAAGGCAAGAGCCACATCTTGACCCCCACTCCCACCCTTTCTTCCGTATGCGTTTGAAAAGCTTTGAATCCGAATGTATTTGGCGCCTAGGCGAGAGCGAACTGTTCAAAAAGGAAGTGCACCCCCCATCCGTGCAACTCTTGACAGCTTTAATGCGGTTGTGCGCGAGGCCATCGCGAGAGCCACATTTTTAGAAAGAGCCGGCCTCCGTCCACGTAGTTATTAAAGGCTGTTGTTTGCGGATGTGCGCAGCGCCCAGGCGTGAGCTACATTTCACGTTCTCTCCTCCACCGGTGTAGGTGTTAGAAGCTTTTGAGGCTCATGAGCTTGGTGCAAAGGCAAGAACACCATTTTGAAAACGACTACCCACTCTATCCGAGCAGCTGTTGAAAGTATCAAGCTTCGGGGTCACACGCGGGGAGGAAGTTCAATGTGAAACGCCCGGCCCGCCCTACTGATATGTCTGACGGTCCGATGATGAGGATTTTTCTAGGGAAAGGGATGGAGGAGGATGAGGGAGAGGACGGAGAGGGAAGACATCAGGACTATGGCAGCTCGGATCTGGGTTTTTTGTTGGCCTGGTTTGAGGTCGTCCCTGTGCTGGTATTCGTGGCCCTCTGGCAGTCCTTTCGTCGCAATCGGTCGTATTCATTTTCCTTGTGTCGGGGGCAGCAAAGAGGGGGGTGATGACTACGGGGGGGGGATCTCATGGCGTGGGCCATGATAGTTCCCCGGATTTCACGGCGCCTCTCCTTATTTCATTACGTCCCTGACCCCCCCTTGGTCCGCGCACGTGCCGCCAGCCATGATTTGCACCCCCTCCTCTTGGACGCCCCCATCTTGGCCGCCCTTCGAAGGCCCCCCTCTTGGCCGCCCCTCCTCTTGGACGCCCTTCTCTTGGACGCCCCCTCCTCTTGGACGCCCCCCTCTTGCGTGGGGGGTCGAAGGCGAGGCTGCCCCTCCTAGAAAGGATGGTGCCCAACAACTCTGCGCGTGCGCCTGCCTTGCACATGGTTGCTGCGCGGCTGTGAGTCGGGCGTGACCATCTGCGGGAGAAATCGTCAAAAGTAGCCAAAAAGTAGTCTGCGGACAATTTTGTAAGAGCATGTTTGAATCTATTTGCATAGCGTTGTTGTTTTTTGTTTTCGTCCAAAACCCCCCTGTAGGGGGACGTGCCCGACCGACGCCCAGCCGTGGCAGGGGGTGGGTCCTGGTGGGAAAACGAATGATCATTGGGTCAAACGCGACCAGTGGCTTGAAACATTCTAGCCGCGGCTGAAAAAGCGACTTCGTCTGCGATTCCAAGGCTACTGCGATCGTGAGATGGTGGCCCAGCCGGCTCTGCCAACACGCCTCTGCAGAGTGGCTCGTTCGTTCGTTACCCTCCTTTGTGTTCACCCTCAAGGGGCCATGTCGAGCCGAGTCGATTTTGCTGGGCCCGATCGGACTCGGGCCCGATGTTCCAACGCTCCTATGCGGCCCGATGTGTGCATGGCACCTTGGCGCGCAGCGCCGCCGATCCGATTCGATTCGATTCTGAGTCCGCGTCAATACTGCCCGATCTAGCCTCCATTCCGATCCGACCCGATTTCCCGATTCGGTGTTGATTGCTTCTGCAGAGTGATTCGTTCAGAGGCTCCCCTCCTCTCTGTCGTCCTCTCTTTTCCTTTTGGAGGAAAACAGTACGGAGCACCGCCACCGAGAACCCATCGGTGAGGGGCCGACCCCTCTGCGATGGCACGCCCGAGCGCTACCCAGCACAGGACGACCCGTCTGAGTTTCTCCTCCGGATCCCTGCAATCCGACATTGCGAATCAAAAGTCAACATCTTGAGACACCACGATTCGATCCCTATATCCAATCTTTCTGCTGCATCTGGCCGGGCCGGCTCGATCTTTGATGGCCCCGGGGCCCGAAGCCAGGCGGACATTCCCGGCACGTGAAACAGTGCAACGCGAATGGAATGCCCCTCCCAGCACTGACTGATCGCTCGGTCCGAGTATCTCCTCTGATCCTCACTTTCCACTCCGCTCCTCGGCCACCTTGCGCCACAAAATCGTTGGGATTCCGTGGTGACACATTTTTCAGTCACCCACCAGTTCGCGAAGCGCCACGCCCTTAAGGAATGCGCTCGAGTCGACCGGCCGCCTTTTCTTTCAAAGGGCTCACCCCGGGCCAGAAGGGGGTTGTTGGGAAGGGTCGACGTGGGCCATTTGAAAAACGCCCTTGCTGACCAACTGCCCTGGGGAAGGGTCCTATTGTATTCTCAGAGGGTTGCTCTAGAAGTGGAAGATTTCTTGGGGGCGGCCGCTTCTGGGAAACAGGTGCGTGCCCAACGTACGTATCACTAATTACAGGGGCCTGCCAAACATGCAACATTTTGGTTGGCAAGGCTTGCACATGGACCACACTAGGCGGCAGTAGGGGATGGTAGGGGGGATAATCATCATGATCATCTTTCCGTGAGGGCAGAGAGGCAGGATACGCAATAAGCAGATGTCGTATCATTCACTGTTTCTCCGTAGGCCGTTTGGGCCAAGCCTCAGAGTTGAGGGCTAGCAAAGCCGAGTCCACGCTCCCAACGCGTGGCAGGCAAGACGGATAGATTTCAGATCATATTTGAGTCTGCGAGGCCAACAAAACGAGAGGGTGGTCGTGATGCTCGCCCCCCTTCTCCTGCGCCGCCGCGGTGGCCCTGTCGGCTCGCCACTCGCGCCCGCCGAGCGCTCCGCCACGGATCGCACGACTGCCCCCAGCAGCGGCACCTGCCAGACGCCACGCCCCTGCGCCAAGGCTCCGCCACGGGCCACAGGAGAGCTGCGAGAGGAGGAGGAGGAGGAAGAGGAGGAGGAGGAGGAGGAAGAGTTTGTGCCCCGACGACATCCACTTTGGCAGTGCGCAGCAGGAGGAGGAGGAGGAGGAGGAGGAGGACGTGCCTCGAAGGGAAGGCGCTGCATGTGGTGTGCTGGAGCACCTCGGCACGCACACGCGGACCTCCATGGCTCGAGCGTGGTCCCTCGCCCTTCCGTTCTCTACGGTCGCCCCACGCCTCGGCGCGTTCCCCTTCTGTCTGTGTGTCTCGCTGTGTTTCGGCGCGCCCCGCCGCTGATCGACCGTGACCGGGCAGTGTGCAACAAGGGAGTGTACCTGGTGGGACGTGTTGGGTGATCACTGCACCTCCTATGTTCTCCTCCCATTCTCCTCGTCCTCACTTCCATTGCCCCTCCTCTTCCTCCTCGTCCTCCTTCCTCCGCAGAGCATGCATCACCCTTGACCTGCAGTGTTTCTGTCGCATTACGGGTCTATTCTGAGACATTTTGGGGTTCCAATGCCAATCGCTGTTTTCGAGCTGCCTTTCAGGACGCATTCGGATCCCTAACACAGGAGTATGGAAGACATGTTAACAGGAAGGCGTACATCTCCGACCACAGCCTTGTCATGTCCGCGAACCACGGCTCCGACGGCTGGACCAACCACGGCTCCGCGATCGTAGCTCCGACTGGTACGCTAGCATTCACCAGCATCAAGCAGCTTTCACAGCATCACCATCCACCAAATCCACCAAACACACCGGCCACGACCGACTCACAGCAACAGCTAAGCAACTCATCGACCTCCACATACCGCCTGCGACCAGCTACGCCCGCCAGGTCCGACCAACACCAGCATCACCGACGACACACAATAACGAAACTGACAGCACCGACTTCCACCGACCAGCAGTCCAACACAATCCAACACACAGAACGTACCAGGCCACCAGAGACCAGCAACGCCAACCAGTGCACTACGCAATCAGCACCGACTGGCAACGCGGACAGCACCGATCACGACCGACCAACCGAACCAACCAGATAACGCACCGGGGTCCACAAACCACTTCCGACCGGCAGCACAGACCAGCGCCGACAGACACCAGCACCACCACTGACGCACAGTAACGAAATCACCGGCACCGACCTCTGGCGACTAGCAGCACAGAGCAGTTCAAGCACAGCACGCAGCAGACTACCACCATCCAGCAGCAACGACCAGCGGCCTACACCAGCACCACCACCGTGCAGCAAATCGAACAACACCGACACCCACCGACCAGCAGCATCAAGCAGACCAGAACTCGACCTCCACAGATCATCTCCGTCCAGCAACACAGACCAGCAACAACAGTCACAATCACCAGCACCGACACACATCAACGACACTTGAGACTCTGACGTCGTCAGGCTAGCAGTCCAGAACAGTCCAAGCACTAAACACCGCAGACCACCACTGACCAGCAACACCCACCAGCGACCTGCGGCAATCTCACCACTGACCAGCAGCGGTAACAAGACCAACCACAACCGACCGACCGACAGCAACAGGTATCCCATTTTCCGACATCCGCGTGTCACCATCGCCACCGACGGGAGGAGGAGGAAGGGGAAAAGACCGTGTTGTAGCTAGCGGTTTTCTCGGCGCATCTTGGTGATGCCGGCCACTGCGCTACAGCTCTGGCGGCGGACGAGCGGAATACGCCAACGTCGATGGTGACGTTTCCAGTTGCTTTATCCAGCAATTCCTCCTTGCCAGCTCTGGCCAACCTTCCCCCGCACCAACGGCGCCGACCATCGACAGCAGTAGCATCTGTAATTTCATCATACTCCATCAACATATGAGATCAGTGGAAAGTGACGACTACATCGGTGAGTTTGTTCGAGACGTGCGATATACCCATTCGGATAGCATTCGAACCAACGGAATTTCTAACCAACGATATTTGGCAGATACAGTCAAAAGCGTTTGGGGTCACAGTAGACAGCCATACTTTCGCAGGGCCGGGGAATAAAAGGCATTGCCATGGAGTCGCAATCCTTGTGCACAAGCGCTGGCGCCGTAAAACTTTCTGAACTGCAAGGCATCAGTGCGAGATTGGCAACAATGATGATCAACATTGACAGATTCGATTAGATTTTATTGCCGCAGACTTGCCACAAAGCGCGCGCACATACTGGGTACACGGACGCCCACATACAAAGCGGGTGCGATTGGATTGGTGCGACGTTCAAGGAAGCCCGTGCCCACAACGTACGTGCCAAATTTGCAGCAGACGTCAACGCGTAGGTTGGAGCGCAACCGCGACCAGATTGAGCGACGACGGGAGCCCCAGCGACCACTGACCACGTTTCCTCTTGTTTCGCGGGAGAACTCCAGAGGGGCAGCGGTTACGACATAGGGCCACAACCAGGAGACTCGTGGTCGTGAATACGTTCTTCCGCAGACCTTCACACAAGCAGATCACCTAAACCACGCCGCGGGCAACCGACGATAATCAAGGCAAGTGCATGGTGGCAGATCGAAGCCTACTGCCTCTATGCTCCAATGCCGAGGCCACAAATACCGCAGATCTTACTTCGGACTACAAAATTGTCGCCTTGTTTGCTTGCGCGGGCACGCGGTATAATGATGTGCCCATCGAGACATCCCACATGAAACCCTGACGCCTACAGCCCGACGAGTACCGGCGGCTTTCGGGCTTGCAAGTGCAACCTGGAACGCTACCGACAGACCCAGAGGAACTCAACTTCGCCATCGAGAAGAGCCGATACCTCCGAAACCCGAACGACTAGCATCTCGGCGGCGCTGTCACGAGCGGCCGAGGCCAACCACGACACCGAGCAAAATCCACAGCGACCTCGTTGAGGACCTGGCCAATCGACGCCGAGACACGCCCACTGCAGACGACACTGCCTGACGAGCAATCAGCAGACGAATCCGGCAAACCATTCGGCGAAATAATCGCGCTGACCGTAGGAAGCGAACCGGTGCCATTTGGGAACAATACGAAGGTCTCAAACACAGCCGCGTCATCAAGACCCAGCGGAGGAAGACGCTAATTTTTGAGATGGCGGACGCCGATGATAACAAGCAGGCTGCGAAGAACAGGAAAGCTGACGCAGTTGCAGCTTTTGCGCCGACGTGCAATCTTCTTCCAACAGCCAAAACCGACGGCAACAGGGGCACCCAGCCAGCAGCATATCTGACCGTTCCACGACCGCGGATTTCACCACGGCAAATCGTCACGCTTTGCGTATCCCCACCAGTACTGGCTCCCCCCAAGTACTGGCCATTGCCATCGTCGCCCTCCCCGAGTGCGGCAATGCGCAGATAGCAGAGGTGGCGGGCTGCCGAGCAGGGTTAGCATTGCTCCCCCCCACCTAAGGGGCCCAGTCCGGACGGCCAGGGTAGTCGGCGACAACCTCGCTGCGGTGCGATATGGCGCTGGCACCGCCAGATACCGAAGACTCCATCTGGCCCGGCAAATGGAGGACGCCCTAGGGCAGGCTGAAAGTGCTTGCTGGGTGCTCACGTGACAAGCGGTCAGGAGGAGGCTGAACAAGGCTGCGGATAGCCTGGCCGCCATCGGGGTTTATTGGGCGGATGCCCTCCGCAAGGAAGGCGCGACCGCCGTCAACGCACGTGCACTGGGCGAGCGACGCCCCCCCCCCCCCCCCTCAGCCCGAGCACTTCCCCGGCATTGACCTACGGGAAGTCAACCTATGCGACCCAGCGGAAGCGGCGGAGGCCGCTCTACTGCTGGAGCACCCTCCTTCCTCTCCCCCCTCTGCTCCGCTCCGATCGGATCGCCGATCGACCGACCCCCGCGACCACTAAGGTCATCGCCGCCGCGGCTCAAGTCCAACCTTTTCCACGCACATTTACCAGTTCCGCGGCTATCGGCTGCGCTTCCCCCCCTTTCTTCTCCTGCGGAATGCCGAAGAAGAAATGTAACAACGGGCCGCTGGCCAGATGGCCTTCCCCCACTGAGCCCTGCGAGCAGGGCCCAGGCAAGGTAGACGGCCTATTTCCCTTCCGCGCAAGGGGGTGCCCACGGCTCCGATGGGCGCACTTCAACCACGAATGGTGCTGGTGGTGCGAGGTGTGCCAAAGATGCTGCGAAGGCAAGGCGCACCTCCTGACAGAAGACCATGCCAAGGAGGCAGCGAAGCAGCGGGAGGCAGGTTGGCCAGATCCCAGGCACTACATTGTCCAAGGCAACCTCTGGACCAGGACCATGGACGAGGAGGTAGACAAGGTGACCCGACGCACCATTGGCAGGCGCCTATGGCCTGGCTGGGAGCTACCAAGCCCAATGAAGGCAGGCCCACAGGCATATCTGCCAGGGTGGACCTTCCTGGAAGACTGGGACCACGTCCCATTCAACTTCCCCTTCCGCAACGACAGGTTCGACTTCTCCGTCTCCGCGGACACCGTTCACTCGCCCGACCTACGACCGCCCGGCCAGTGCAGAGGGGGCTGGGGAGTGACACCTTGGAGCACGACCAGAGCCTGGGGTGGCGTAGCACCGCTTCCACAACCACCCTCGGAAACGCCCCCCGTTCCACAGGGGTGGCCTTCGACATCTTCGATCCAGAGGGAAGGGCGGGCCTGCGCGTCCAGCAGGGCCTCCTCGACCGGACGAGGCCCTCGCGCGAGGGCGGGGGCGACTGGCCGGGCGACCTCCCCCCCTGAACGGACAGGCAATCGCGGAGTCACCAGCGGCTGCGGCAGCAGACGCCATCATCAGGCTCTACGCCCCCTGAGGATCTCAAGTCCTCCATAAGGGGCCGGGGCCGATTCTAGATCCTAGATGCTCAAGATTATGAAAAGGGACCGGTACTTAAGTGCAACCATCAAAGTGGGCTGGCTAAAACGCAAGTCATTACTAAACGCATACCTTAACTTCGAAAACATAAATGAGTTAACTCTTTACCTAACAAAACCAAACACAACTTTTGATTGTATTTGCTGTCGTTGCTGTCGGATGCGGTTCGGAAAACTGGCCACAGACGCGCGCGTCAGTCTCGCATGGGATTTCGGTGCGCCTTTGGCCTCGCAGAGGTCGGTGGATTGTGCCGTTGGCATGTTGGGATGTTCTTGGTGTTGTTTGGGGCCGTGGTATGCTCTACTTCCCCCGTTCTCTGCTAACTTCACGCACACACACGCGCGCGCGCGCACGCGCACACGCGCGCGCACACGCACGCGCACACGCACACGCACACGCACACGCACACGCACACGCACGCGCACACGCACGCGCACACGCACACGCACGCGCACACGCACACGCACACGCACACGCACACACACACACGAGCACGAGCACGAGCACGCACGAGATTTGAACCGAACCACGGGATGAAATCACATACGAATTCACATGCATATGAAAATGCATGTGAAAACCGTCCGCGCTCGGATAGCCCAGCCTTGAGAAGGGGGTTCGTAAGTATTTCCTGTGGCCTCCAACCCGCCTCCACTCCTCCATCCTCATTGCAGCCATTTTGGCGCATGCCACGCGGCAGGAAGGTGAAACCGACACCTTCGGATCCTGGCCCGTGCGGCCACCGTCCGGAACGCCCGTGGTGCACACCTATCGGGCGCCTGGTGTACATGGCCACTCTCCGCAATGAGCTTGCGAGCGCGGCAGACGCCGCTGGCGCCGCGATTTCGGCATCGCAGACGTCGGAGCACGTCGATGTCCACAGCCAGGAGACGCTGGACACAGGCATGCGCGTGGACACGCCCCCCACGGTGCGCGAGGAGGGCGCGGGCGAGGCCGCGGTGAGCGAGGAGAGCGCCCCGTCGACCGTGCCTGTGGCGGAGATCAAGATCGAGGAGCATGAGCAGCCGCGGATGCGCCCTTCCAGCCGCCCAGTGGGCATGCCCATTGACGTCGACACGACGGACAATGATGACGGGTTCTGGTCACCGCCGCAGCGAGTGCATACGCCACCCGAGGGGGTCGATGGCGACGGCGAGGCGGCAGCTGTCAAATCCGACGACGCCCCGCTCGCTGAGCTGCCGTTCGATGATCAGATGAAGATTGCGGAGAAGTTGTCCCAGGATGAGCTGCCGCTCGGTGATCAGATTAAGATTGCGGAGAAGTTGCCCCAGGAGCACCCGCAGCCATCAGGGTTCGACGAGGATGAAGTCAAGTTGGCAACGTTGTTGCCGCAGGGGGGCTCCAAGCCGGCAGGTCCTGTCGACGCGGAGGTCGTTGATGATTCGCCAGGGCTTGAGACTCAGACCCCATCGGATGCGCAACCCCCGCCGACCGAGTCGCAGTGCAAGCGGATGAGCGAAGCCTTCGATGAGAAGATGCGACGCGCTGCAGCTGGTGAGGAGGGTGTTTGGTGTGAGAAGGTCGCGGCACAGGCGGTGACCGCCGCGGTGGATCCCCGCGAGTTGGACGCAGCGCTGCGAGCTTCCACCGAGAGCGCCGAGCAGAGGGGCGCGCACGTGGCGCCGCAGGACACGCCCGAGTTCAGCAAGACGTCGGCAGGCTCAGATGGTCGCACGGAGCGTCGGCCGTCCAGGGCACCGTCGGTGGCTCTGTCATCGAGGGCGCCATCGACGTCACCACGCGCGACGCCTGCATCGTCGGCACCACCATCGCGGCGACCTGGCCTCTACATCGCGAGGCAGGCGACTGGCGAGCAGGCGCTACTCTTCCTTTTTTCGTTTCCTCGTCGTATCCTCCTCACCCTCCCCCTCCTCCTCCTCCTCTTCCTCCTCCTCCTCCTCCTCCTCGTCCTCCTCCTCCTCCTCATCTCCCTCCCCATCTTCCTCATCAGGATCTTCCTCATCTTCCTCCTCCTCCCCCTCCTCCTCCTCCCCCTCATGTCCCTCCTCATCCCCGCCCCCCTCATCCCCCCTCTCGACCTCATCCAACTCATCACCCCTCACCCTCTCGTCCATATCATCCTCGCCCTCCTCTCGCCCCGCCCTCATCATCCGCGTCCTCACCATCCCCACCGCTCACATCAGCAGCCTATTCTTCCGCGTCGTCTTACCCTGGGCGTCTCGTCATGGGCATCCCTCCACTCCGCCTCGCACCCATCGTCATCACCCCTCAGCCTCTCGTCCTCATTCTGCCTGGCTATACCATGCTCTCTCTCTCTCTCTCTCTCTCTCTCTCTCTCTCTCTCTCTCTCTCTCGAACTCTCTCCATCTCTCCCCCCTCGCTCCACCTCATGCATCTTCCCCAGTCGCCATCCCTCGCCCGCCCTCGTCCTCACCGCCCCGTCCCGCCCCATCACTGACAGGGCTTGGACACGCCGCCCAAGACGGCCAGGCAGCGGGCTGCGGAGGCCACGCAGAACCTCTTCGAGCGCGTTGAGGACTGACGATTTCTTCTCTGATGCGCCCTCGCCCTCCTCGCCATCGCCCCTCGTCGTCGCAACGCCTCACCCCCCGTCGTCGCTGTCCTCTCGGACGCATCATCCTCGCCATTCCCACTCTCGACCGCCATCGTCGCCCCCTCTCGGCCCACATTCTCCATCGCCGCTCTCGTCCTCGTCATTATCATCGCCCTCCCTAGCATCCCGCCGTCGCCTCATAAGCCTCATAGTATCTTCATCACAACCCACCTCCTCCTCCTCCTCCTCATCCTCCCCATCGTCCTCCTCCTCCTCATCCTCCTCATCCCCCTCTTCATCCTCCTCCTCCGAGTCCTCAGCATCCTCCTCATGCTCGTCTTCATCCGTCTCATCTTCCTCATCACTTCCCGCCAGGTCGTCATATTCACATCGCGTCCTCCCAACCACCGCACCGGCCCACGTCGCCACGTGGCCCCGTTGCCAGACTCAATGCACACGGCGCGAAGTCACATGCGACATCACATGCATGTGAAAATGCATGTGAAAATGAGTGGCTGCGTTCCATCGGGCGGGGTCGGGTGCCATCTGGCCACGGGGCCTCGGGTTCCGACTGTGGCGTAATCATCATCCGTTCGTCTGTGGCCATTTTGGGCCGAGCTCCATATGGGGGTTGGGTCTGCAATTCGGTGGACCGCCTGGGCATTGCAATGACATCCGAGGTAGATCGCTGCGTGGCAGTGTTCCTCCTGCACATCACCACGGCTGAACAGATTTCGTACTCCACGGACAAGTTGCACGAGAATTCCCACAGCCAAGACGCACTCTTGCAGCATAGGTGTTTAATTAAGGCAGTTCGGGAGGTTCGAGCGATCTGCGGGGGGCGCCGTCTTACGCAGAACGTGGCCCAGGTGTGGGCCCAGCTCCGAAAGTCCCCACTTCCTGGCACCAGGAGGACATCGGGCCTCCAGGAGGCCATAATCACATCCCTGGGTCAAAAACATTCCCACAGGAGGCCCTCGAGAAGACGGCGCGGCGCAACGAATCGTCGTGGCACCTCGCTGGTCGAGAGTCCGACTGGGCGCATGACACGGCGATGATGATAAGGAACATGTTGCGCGACGTCGATCAGTCCATCTCGAGGACTGTGAGGCGCCCGCAAATTTCTACTTCGGATGATATCGCAATGCCCGACCCACCCCACCCTGCCTGCGCGGCCACCAGGACCGCGAAGTGGGCTCAATCGTTCATGGTCGGTGGAGGGAGATGACGCCCCGAGGAAGAGCCATCGCACCGTGCCTGGCCTCCAGGTGCTCGAGATCAGAGACGTCTGGGCTCTGGGCTGGAACGGGCCCATGCAGGCCAATGGGGGCAACTCCGAACGTGCATGTGACGAGGGCGGGGGTCTCGGATGGCGGAGGTGGGGGAGCGAATGGGCAGGAGCAGAATACAAAGAGGATGGGGGGGGGGGGGAAAGAGGATGAAGATGAGGACGAGGATGAGGATGACGAGAATGATGACATGGAGAATGCGGACGCATGGGTGGATTATGATGAGGAGGACAATTGACGAGGGCAAGGGCAAGCGCGACGAGGAGACGGATGCGGAGGAGAAGGAGGAGGGGGTTCAGGAGGAGTGGAGGAAGAAGAGGAGGCGGATGAGGAGGGGCAGATGCGCTTTCGGCAACCTCCCCTCAGTGCGCGTGGCGCTACAAGGAGGGCGATCGCAAGCCGTCCCCCGAGTTTGCTAGGGGCGAGGTGACGTCAGAATCAGACCTCGTGGTGGCAACGCTCCCAGACGGGTTCAAGTGGCATGTGCTCGGCGTGGAGAAGGCGACGATCCAGGAGACAAACGCGGATAACATCTTCTGGAGGTGGGAGTCCGAGCAGGGCGAGAAGATTGAAGTGCCTCACCTCCAACCAGAAGGGAGTTACATGGGTTCAGGTGCTGAAGAATGGCGCCCAGCTCATCCAGCTCAAGGGCTACCCCATCGAGAAGCACGACGCGGCGAAGTCGATGATGACGGACTGCGCCATCCTCTACGTGCAGGGCGTCGTCGACAAGGTCGGCTGGGAGAAGAAGAAGAAGGGCGAGTGGCTCCAGAGCATCGGCGTCTTCATTAAGCGCAAGGGAAAGGCCAGGGCGGCGGTGGAGAAGCGCCAGGAGGACGGCGACGCCGAGGCTGGCGGTCAAGCGGAGGCCGGTGACGGAGATGGCGGCGACGACGCAGAGGCACGTGACGCGGCCGACGAGGAGGAGCCCACTGACATGGAGAAGACCAAGCCGAGTGGCAAGGGCAAAGCCAAGGCGAAGGGTCAGCCAGGGCTCAAGGCGCAGCTCAAGCCCAAGCTCAGGGCAAAGGCCAAGGCGACGCCGCCGAAGCCGATGCCAGAGGCCTGCGAGGTGGAGATCGCCAAGGTCGACGAGAAGGGCGGGGCCGACGAGGAGGGCATCGCGGACGTAGCGCACGAGAAGGGCATCGCGGACGTAGCGCGCGAGAAGGGCATCACGGACGTAGCGCAGCAGGAGGGCATCACGAACATAGCGCAGCACACGGGCATCGCGACCGTAGCGCAGGAGACGGACATCACGAACGTAGCAGCGCAGGCGATGGGCATCACCGTCGCAGCAGCGGCGATCAGTTCCCACTCGAGGTTTGTGCCGCCGCCGATTCCAGCGGACGACGAGTGGTGATTTCGACGTGTGGATGAAAGGCGGCAACCTCGCCTCTCCCCCTGTCGAATGATTGCGGAATATGTGGGATGGGAGGGATGGCGAGGATCAGGGTGAGGATGATGAGATGGATGAGGAAGGTAGTATGGGAGATGAGAACTGGGTTTAGAAGAAGATGGGGAGGACGCGATGGGGGGGAACACGAACGACGAGTAGGATTAGGAGGGGGGAGATGATGGGGAGGGGCGCCGGGGCGGGGGGGTGAGAAGGAGGAGGAGGAAGAGAAGGAGGGGGTATAATATGAGAAGAGAGGACGGATGAAGGACATTGCTAAAAAACACATCTCCAGGACGACGCCGTCAAGCCTGGCTACGACGAGGCGCAGGTCGCGGACAAGCTGCATGACATCTTCTTCAGCAGCGAGTACAAGAGCTGGATGCAGCACAAGGGCTTCGACGACGTAGACAAGACGATGGCACTGCTCAGGAAGGACGTGGACGAGAGTGGCGTCCTCCCGATGCCGCGCAAGTGGGGCATTACCATCGACTCGCTGAAGGAGGGCGGCGCTGCGGCAGATGGCGCTGGCGGTGCGAAGCAGACGGGCAGCGACAAGGCAGGGCGCAACCAGGGCGCCATCGACGACGAAGTAGCTTTTTGGTCAGCTGTCAAAGACGGCAATTTTGCCGTACCAAAGGATTCTCGGTTGTCAGCGGTCGCAGGGCGGTGGAAACCTGGAACGTTCGCATCGGTGACGGCCGGTCACTCAGACAATCGGGGAGCGAAGCAAGCCGCCGACCACCCACAATCGCCGAAGACCGCGGATGGCGGCACGACGCACGGACAGCAGCAATTCCACCTGCGCGCCGAGACGACACCATGGGTGGCCTCCCCATGTACCTGAGACCCATCGGCGACGCAGACGTCACAAGGGACGAGCCTGCACCAGAAAAGATCACGCGAATGCAGAAGATGCTGGGAGGGTGCTTTCAACGGGGTGTGGAGCGCCTGGGCCAGAAAGGCGGCCCACAAGCAAGGGAGCTCCTCGGTCAACATCAAGTCTGACCCCTGGCGAAACACGCCACAGCAGCGCCATCACTTCCTCCAGGCATGGAGCAAAGTGGGATACGACGCCTACAAAATGGACAATGAATATCAGCTCCACGTCGACTGGCCAAACATCATGGAGAAGCAGCGCAAGCACGCGCAACGCGACAATATAGCACGCGCAGTGGATACCCCCCATCGGAAGCGGAGGCAAACACCTGTGGACCGATGAGGGCGAAGAGGCTGCAAAGAACCCCCCGTGGGCCTCCGAGGGCAGAGCCACGCGGACAGGAGCATCTTGATCTGCAGCCCCCTGGCGCTCTTGGCAGTCCTGGGGCGCGTGGGAGCACCAGCGAGACACTTGGACCGACGCAGACTGGAAGGCCAGGGGGAGGCGGTTCTTCCCCAGAGGAGATACCCACTACGCGGACAAGCGTCAGCGCGGGTGGGACTTTGACCCCAAGTGATCGCGACAAGGCCTTGGCGCAGACGCCCAAGAACCCCCCCCAGGGGTCGGAGGGTCTGCCCTCCCGCTCACGGCCCTTCGCGGGTGTGCCTCACGCCCCCCCCAACGCCGCCCATCAGGTCCACCCCGGGTCCCGGGAAAGGATTGCCCGCGTGGACTATCTGCGGCTTCAGGCCTTTTCTCACCAACCAGTCAAGTCTCGATTGCCACTCTGACTGTCACGGAGCGCAGCGCTATGCTTTTTGGGACAATGACGACCTGGGGCAACTCGGGGACAGCCTTCCCCCGGCCCTCGTACAAGGTGGTCTCCATCAAGGTGGTCTCCATCGCGTTGACCTTGTGGGTAAATCTGGGACCCTCCGTTCCAGGCTGCCCACGCTGGGCCGGCAGGCACATGGTCCTCAACCGGCCCCTTTGCTGCGCACAGCCGAGCAGGGGAGAAGGATGAGGAGAAACGGAGGCGCGTCTGTCCCCAACAGTCCTGCTTCCCTCGTGGGCGCCCCCCACCGGGCAGGACTGGGTTCGGCCGCAGCGCCAGGCCTCGGCCTTAATGCCCCCGTGCCACCTCTTTCGGGGCTGAGGTGCACCAATGCCCATGCGTTGTGCACTAGACAGCCCACGCTGTTCTCGTGGCACCCTTCGCACGGCGGGTGGTGCTTGAAATAACCTACCACTGGGACGCCCACTTTGCTGGGGATGGTGCCGCCCCACGCGCTCCACCTGACTCCGACGCGTTGCACCTCGCGTGCTTCCCCCCCTACGACGCCGCCCTGCAGCTGGGACATAGCGTTCCCCAGCATGATCAGGCGCCCTGTTCCCCCCGCGACCGAGGTCCCACCGCATCGCGCTGTGTGATCACAGTGGCCAAGGTCTCGCTGTAATTGCCATGGCGTCGCCTCCCCCTCCTCTTTTCATTCATTTGGTTTTGCGGATATCGGCTGCGTCTCCTCCTCGCCCCTCTCCTCCTCCTGCGGATTCGGCCACGCGCGACTTCCCCCCTACCGAGGCTCTTGGAGCACTTGGGTCTATGCACCACCTGGCGGCTCTCTCGCGGAGCTCCGAGGTGAGGTCGGGCCGCGCTGCCGCTTGGTGTTGTTCTGACAACTTGGGCCTCTGCCTGCCCCGGCACCACTGGGGGCCGGACCTGGGGTGAGTGCGGCACGGCAAGTGTTACATCCTTTGCTCGACTGTCGACGTTCCCCCTTCTGGTCCACCACGGCCCCCGGTTGACGCACGCCGCTTGGTTCCCCCGTCCACCGTGATGGATAAGCTGCCTGCGTTGTACGCCGACGACGTGGTCCACCTCTGGGCGGGAGCCACCATCGTGCTCCTGGTACTGCACAAGTGGTTCATCCTTTGACAGTACTCATGCTCTCCTACGGGTTGGAACATGGTGTTAGGCCGCGCCTGCTGCCGTTCCCCCGACACTCCGGGTCAGGCAGTCTAGGTCCGGACTCCGCGATTGCATCGACGTCAGTACATCGATCGATGGCTCACGTCGGATCGCACCCAGGAGTCCCAGTGAGTGAGGGTTACCCGGCTACCCCTCTTCTGCCCGCGCTTTCCCCGCTCTCTCGCCCCGTAGTGGTGAGCGGTGCGGCCTCACGTGCCCACTGTCCTGCCACTTGGCTGTTCGGCCCTTGCCTGTGCTCTCTGGGCTGAACGGTTTGAGCTGGCGCCACTGTGCGACTTCTCCCCGTCTCCAGACTGGTGCTTGCGACCCCGTTCTCGGAACGCTCGCATTTTAATTGGGGGCATTTTGCTTTTTGCAGGTGCACTTTTTGCGTCGGCCCAGGCGCCTTCGTAACCAATTATCTCGCCTGTGCCCCAGACGTGCTTGCCCCGTTTCTTGGACTCTTCCTTGGAGCCGCCAATCAAACAGTACCCCCGCCACTTTGCATTCATTGCATGTTGTTACTGCAGGCGTGTCGCCTGTTTAGTCATGCGAACTGGCTTACCGGCGCTGGCGGCTGTGTTCGCAAATTCGCACCGTTCCGCCGCCCCGGACGCCGCTTCCGCTCCTAGACCGTCGCTTGGGAACCGCCGAGTTTTTGTTCTCTCTCTCTCTCTCTCTCTCTCTCTCTCTCTCTTTCTCCCGAGTGCAATTTAGGCCCCTGCTTGTTAGCTGCGGCTTTGGACGGCGCGCGGCCTTTCCGCTTGCGCTCGCGAGCAAAAGTATCCCCACCAGCTTGTGTATTCTGGTTCGTGTTCGCGGGGCTCACGGAGTCGTTTGGCGGCCATCTGACGTTTTATTTGTACGGCCGGGATGCGTTGGTGACGACTTTTTGGATGACTGTTGCCGCTTGGCGTGGTTGCATCTTTCCTGCTCGTGTTCCGCTTTCCCAGGGTGCCGTCCGTACTACTTCACGGGTCCCATTTGCGTGCCACCGCCATCGTCCGCGGCCGTTCGTTGGTTTTCTCCGCGCCATTTGGCCGCGTCTTCCACGTTGGCACTGCGGTGTTTGTTCGGCGTGGCGGTCCACCATCATCCGCCTCCGTCCTCTTCAGCGTCCTCCTCGTGCTTTTTGGGCGTGTCTTGTGCTTTTTTGTTCGCTAAGTTAGCTGCGCCCACGTATTTTTCGCCTACGGCACGCTCTTCTGCTGCTGACCGCCTGGTCGTTTTCACGGCTCCTCGCGCGTCGCCGCCTGCATCGTTTGTTAATGTCGTTACCGACGCGGCCTGCCCTGGCACGTTCGGCGTTCGACTCGTTTCGCGCGCCCCCTTAACCCAAACAAATATCCCCTCCAGCCTTTTTCGGAAAAATTGCCCATGAGAGTTGTTCGGGAAAAGAAGGCCGACGAGACACATATTAGCGAAGCGAAACAAAACGAACACCAGGATGAACATCGAGATCTCTCGGGATGCCATCCCTGGGGACCGCGCGGGGGCGAGGGGAGGACGAGGAGGAGGAAGACGAAGAGGAGGAGGAGGAGGAGGAGGAGGAGGAGGAGGAAGAAGCATTGCACTGTCGCAAGTTATTTGGCAACGAGGTCACCAGATTTCGTGGCCAGTCGCTCTCAGAATCTTTCCACCCCCCCCCCCCCCCCCCCCCCCCCCCCCCCCCCCCCCCCCCCTCCCCCCTTGGCCCCACTAGTCCCCCCACGCTACATCTAGCAGCTGCGACCCCGGATAACCTGCAAGCCGTTTGGCCAGTTCACCGCACACGGGAGGATCGGAGGGGTTTACAAGGCGGTGGGGGAAAACAAAGTTACAGCGAGCCGCCGCCGCGGATGACATGAACCATTCCCGCGCACGGCGGAGAGACCCTAAGCGGCCACCAGTCCCATGATCTGGGTACCCCACTCCTGCCGCGGCAACGGAGGCAGGGGGGGGGATATAGGTGCAGGGCGTGACGCCTTTCTGTTACCCGCCCTGGCGAGATTGGCCGCGGCCGCTCTCGGCGAGTGCGATGGCTGAGTCGGCCGTGAACGAATGGCAACGAGCCACCCGATCTCAGCGACAGGTGCCCGCCGCATTTTTCCATTCGACTTCCTACATCGCTCACTCCTTGCAGCTGCGGCCTTAGGTCGCCTGCCAGCCGCCACGCTCGCCCACGGCTCAGTGGATCCGCGTCGTCCTTCGTTGCCAGTGCCGACGCAAAACCGCCGCGCCGCCTTTCATCCCGTCCGTCTTTCCTTTGGAGGTTTTGATGGGTGTGACGCTTCAGCCCCATCGTATTTGTCTGTCGGACTTCTTGTCCATGCTCTTCTACATGTTGTTCTACTCCCCCAGGGACGGTCGACCGGCCCCCTCTGGGGAAAGCGGCGGCGCGCGGAGCATTCTCATGCCAACAGGAAGCAGGAAACAGGAGGAGGAGGAGGAGGAGGAAAAGGAGGAGGGTGGGGAGGGAAGAAGAGGACGAGGCAACCCGCCCCTTGCGACTATCATGGAGGGCGTCGGTGGAAAGAGAGGGGCCATGACGTTTGACCCCCCCTGTTCGGGGCCCTCGAAATCGCCACTTGGGCCCTCCTGGAACGCTCTTGGGGCGATCATGGGCGCTCTGGGGGGCACCGTTGTCGGCCGTTTGGGCCCATTATTGGCCTGTTTTGGGGGCCATCTTGAGGCCTCGACAGCGCATCGGACTCGAAAAGGGGAGAGGGCAACCATCATTGATTTGCTACAGGTTGTTGAAGGATACTGGCTTCTGGGGACCCGAGAGCACTGGAAACCGTCGCGTGGCCCTCGCCAAGCCTGTTGGAGGCATGTCAGAAGCTATCTTGAACCACGTCTGGCGATCTTGAGACACTTTACAGGCCATCTTGGAGCATCGGAGGCCCTCTTGGAGCCATGTTGGGTGAAAAGCGACCCCCATGACACATCTCGAAAGCCCCCGAACAAAACGTCAGGAGGGAGCTCACCATATCCCGAAGAGGATATGGTTGTTCGAAGAGGACACCTCAACCCTCAACCCAACTTGCTGGTGGGATTTGACAGCCCAAGGACGGCAGAGCACCAGATCATCCCGCACTTCGCGGTATAATGCTCCAGCGACCAGGCCTGCAACCCCAGTGCGCACTACTGCAGCAATACAGCATTATCATGCGGGCAGACGCTCCCACGCAGGCCAAAGAGAAAGAACGTCATCACTTTAGTCCCCAAGCCTGGCGACTAAGCACCTCCACACGTCACATAATTATCGCTCGATCTGCACAATGCCGCAATGCCGATGCTACACAAGTTCTTCGGCCGACTGCTGCACAACCGTCTACAGCTGACTTTGGACCGACAGCACCTTGACGACCAAGCTGTCGTCCACCCGTGACCACCTCATTAAGTTTCGGCGTTGCACGTGAAGGAGCAGCCGAATGGAATCAGAGCCTCTGGGCTGCAGCCGTGGACGTCCAAAAGGCCTTTTGCACAGTCGGGCACGACAGCCTGTGAGCCAGACCTACTTCACCAACACGTTCTACATGGGTATGTCGACCTTCTCCGGCGCATGTGTCAAGACCAAGCAGACGTGGTCCGCACCAAGGTCGCCAGCAAATTGTCCGGTCTCTGACGCGGCACAAAGCAGGGGGATCACCTGAGTTCCTTGCTGGTCAACGCGCTGATCCAACGAGTCCTGGTACCACTGATCCTAGAATGGCAGAGACGGCGCCAAGGCGTCCAGCTCGGCCGCACCAAGGAGTCGACACTCACGAACCTCCGGCTCGCAGACGTCATCTGGTTGACAGTGTCCAACATAAAGGCAATAGTGCTCTCTGACCTCGCCGCCTCAGCCAAGCCACACGTTTAAGAATTGCACGCGACCCAAACAAAGATCACGACTAACCTGCCTCGGCACCGCGGCCAGGTGGCCAAACTAGCATGGATCTCGAAATGCGTTGCCACGAGCAAGCACCATTGCGTATTTGGGCGAGACCATTTCTTGTAATGACGCTTCTGGAACAAGTAAAGCACCGAATTCAAGCAGCATGGGCAGACTTCACCGGACACAAACAACATCTCAATAGCAAGCACTGCCCAATGGGACACCGACTGCGATTGTACAGGTGCAGCGTTGTACCTATGTTGATGTACGGTGGAGGAACGTGGACTGTGACAGAGCCTTTCAAACAACAGTTGTGCCGAACACAGCGCCGGATGGTCAGAATGATACTGGGGAGCCCAAGTCGACGCACGGCAGCGACACCGACTTCGCACCGCTAGCCAGCTGCCACGACACCAGCAACATTGCCCCAAACGACTCAACTGAATCCGACGTTTGTAGAAACTCACCCACCCAGCAGCCCAGCGAACAGGACGAAGACAACGACGACGAGGACAAGCAACCGGTGCAGGACGACGACGTCGAGATGTGGTCCGTCTCCATCTGGGGGAGCAAGCAGAGGGCAGAACCGTGACTTACCTCATGTAGTAAAAATGCACCGCAGAATTGTTTGCAAATGGGCGGATCCTGTTGTTCACCACCTCCCACTGGAACCGACATGTCAACATTCGACAGCGAGGGCGCCGGCGACATGGGGGGGGGACTGAAGAGATGAGACGACGATGTCCGGAAGTTTTTCCACAGCTTGAGCGGACACTGGTGCGACGCAGGCGCTGGGCAGGATCAGGTACGGGCAGCGACTGGACCAAGTCAACGCGAACGCACAAGTTCGGTCGACTTGCAATGGTGATCAACCGCCAGGGTCATTGAGTGGACGTTACGACGTGGATCCGCCAACATATCACATGTTAGAGGCCACAGCTTCCACGCCATGCCCTCATGGGCATGAGCGGATTCCCTAATGGAGCGCGCACGGTTCTTGCGTTCATTTCGAGTTGCCTCGCCTCCAATATCCCTCTCTCCCTCCGTGTCGGGGCCAGGGGCAACCAAATTAATTTGTTTCGCCACCACTTAGCGGCACATGGCGTGCCAACACACACTCAGACTCACACACATATCTGTGTGTATATACACGCACATGTGTGCGCTTCAAAAGTTGTCGCCCGGACAACAGGCAGAGCATTGTACAGGGTACGTTGTTTTGCCCAGGAGCCTGAGTGTATGCACGCGCGGTCTTGATCTTGCCAGCGTTCTTCCCACCACCCGCTACCGCCATGGGAGCGGCGGCACGGACTGGCCGGTGGCATTCGCTTGACCTTGTTCGTGCTGCTTTTGTTGCTCCCCAGAAAAATTCGACGTTCATAGTGGTTCAGGACGCGCGCCACACAAATCTCGACCATGTTGTCGTTCGTGTCCTGTGACCCAAACCTAATTTCCCGTGGCATATACAACATGCCCATTGTTATTTTGCGAGGCATCAAGATCCTGGTCCTTTTCCTGGGGACTCAGTCGGACGAAAGCAGGGGGTAGGGGAAAGGGGGGGGGGCGAAGCCTGCCGCATGCAGCACGTGCAGGTGGCCTCGGCCCCGCCGCCGGACGCCAACCACTCGATACCGGGAAACTCCTTTGTGCAGCAGGCAGTGGTTTGTCAGACTCTGCAGCTGTCCCTGCGCGGAGGGAGGGGGGCGTGGCGAGGCCCGCGCGGAAGGTTGGACCCCACGCGCGCCGGAGCTTTTCTGCACGCCGTTGCGGCCCAGAAGCGGCGGAGGGGCGGAGGAGCGTGGGGGGCGGGGCAGAGATCCCATGCAAGTGAACTTGCTTGGCTCTGAAGAGAAAGCTTCTTTGGCATGGTTCGCCAAGCGCCCCCTTCCGTCCGACCCCGGGGGGGGGCGAGGGCGGCGGGGGCACCGCGGCGCAAGAGAAGAGAGTCTGGGCAGGCATGCCGAAGCAGATCACGGAGATCAGGTCGTTCCTGCAGATCGCGCGCCGCAAGGACGCCGCTCGGTCGGACGATCGTGCGCAGGGAGTGGGGGCCTGGACACTCCCCCACATGCTGACGCTCGCGCGAATGTTATGGCGATCGCTGCGCAACCCCCGCTCAACCGTGCCCCATCTCGCCCAAGCGTCACTGTTATCGCCTCCCCCCGAGGTAACGACCCTTGCAAGAAGCCATCAAACAAGTATTAGCAAGTGTGGACCCTGAACAGTGCGTTTCTACCAATATGTGTTGTGCAGTCGATGTGCTACAATCTGTGTCGCGCAGTCTAGGTGATGCAATCTATGTTGCACAATCTATGTGGTGCATATTTGTGGTCCAGTCTACGTGGTGCAGTTCACTTGCCGAACTTAAAGTTGTCAACTCAACTGCTCGCGCAATCATCCCACCCACCCACCCGCAACTTGGTTTGCAAAACCCATGCGGGACCGAGCACAGATATCGGTACGGGGTCGTCTTGGACCCCTCGGGGGCGTCTCAAGAGCGCCCCAAGAAGGCCGGAGAAGCAGGACGGCCGACGACAGCGACGACGACGGCGGCGACGACGACGACGCCGACGTCGATGACGACGAAGACGGCGCCGACGCCGACGACGACGACGAAGACGACGACGTCGCCAACGAAGACGACGACGAGGGAGGAGGGAGGACGACGACGGCGACAACGACGACAACGACGACAATGACGACAACGACGACAACGAGGGAGGAGGGAGGACGGCGACGACGCGAACGACGAAGAAGGAGGAAGGACGGGCCGACGACGACAACGACGGGGAAGGAGGGAAGACGACGACGAGACGACGACGACAACGACGACGACGACGGCGACGAGATAGGAGGGACGACGACGAGACGCCGACGACGGACGACGACGACGACGAGGGAGGAGGAGGAAGGACGACCACGGCGACAACGACGACGGAAACGACTCGCCGTGCTCGAAGTCCGCCTCCGCCCGCCGCTCCACCTTTAAGAAAGGGTGTCGATGACGCGGGGGGAGGGGGGGGGGGGGGGGGTCTCCGAGCCCCCGCCGCCCGCTCGAAGCCCGTCCCAGAGAGAGTCTGCGGCGACGGATCGGGCAGTCGAGCAACCTGGGCGTCGATATTAGGTCGGGTGTATTTCGATCGGCGCGGGGGGGGGGGGGGGGGGCTCGGCGCCCTGCCCAAAGCACCGCCAGCGATGGGGATGATGATGATGAGGAGGAAGTTAAAGACGCCTCGAGAGGAATGAGAAGAGGATGAGGAGGGATGAGGGGTGGGAGGCGGGGGAGGGGAAGAGGGGGACGGAGGGCGATGGGGATCAGGGGGGGGGGGGGGGGGGGGGATCAGGTGGGGGATGATGAGGATGGGGGGGGGGGGGGGGGGGGGGGGGGGGGGCGATGGTTGAGTCGACAGATGAGGGTGGGGATGCTGGGTGAGGTGGCGATGTTGATGCTGGCGATGACGACGATGTTGATGATGACGATGGTGAGGATAACGGCGGCGAGCGGGGGGGGGGTCGGAATGACAAGCGGGAAACAGAGGCAGATGAACGCGATGTGATGATGATCATGATTGATGGAGGAGGAGGAGGAGGAGGAGGAGGAGGAGGAGGAGGAGGCGAGGAAGGGCGGCGCGGATGATGATGAAAATGGGGGAGGGAGTGAATGGGGGGGAGGGGGTGTGATGAGGGCGCGGGACACACGGGGGCGGGGGCCCTTCGATGAGCGGGGGGGGGGGGGGGGGAGGGGGGCGAGGAGGACGAGGGGGAGAAGGGGGGGATAGAGAGAGGGGTGGATCGAATCTGGGGATGGGGGGAGGACGAGAGGGGGGCGAGGGCGATGGTGGACACCTGAGGAGGAAGGAGGGGGGACAGAGCGGTGGGATCATGAAGCCGACGAAACAGAGGACGAACATCAAGAGAACAAATGCGGAGAGGCAGATGGCGGAGGATGAGGGGGAGGAGGAGGAGGAGGAAGATGATACGTGAAAAACGACGAGAGACACAATGATTTTGGTGAGGCACATGAAGATGGGGCGCATGAGGGAAACGACGCCCACGGGGAGGCGGAGGAGGATAATGATGATACCAGGAGGAACAGCCGCAGCAGGGGGAGGAGGCAGGATGAGGAGGAGAGGGAGGAGGAGGAGGAGGAGGGAGAGGAGGAGAAGGATGAATCATGAGGAGAAGGAAAGGAGAAGGAGAAGGAGGAGGATAATCTGGGAATAGCAGTGATTTCTTTGAACTGCTGGGGCGCGGCGGACTGCAGAGCTCTTTACATTCACCTACATGCGGTCCGCATTGTTTCGCGTGATATGCATCAACACGTTGATTACGTACCATTGCGTTTGCATGAGTTTTATATTAAACACTATATGTCGCTTGAGACATCCTCGCGCTAGCTTGCACGAAGCAGGTGCGAGCCGATGAAAGGCTTGATTTGGATTACCTTTGCCGCGTTTAGTTAAATGGAAAAATCATATGCGAATACAGAAAAAAAAAACAGAATAACAACTGATCGCTGAGGCAAAAACACGATATAAGAATGTGCGCGAAAACTATGTGATGATGATGGTGATGATGATGATGATGATGATGACGCAAACGGGGCAGGCTCCTAAATCCATCAAACCAAATGGACCAGGCCCGATCGATTATGACACCCCCTCCCGTTTGCCTTCATGGAGATCCTCTGGGCCATGCCCGCCGACAGCCCGGGAGCTCAATTCCGCCTCCACAGTCCATTGGGCAAGGTCCCCACCGGGGTGTGCCCACCGAGGCACTGGGAACAAGATATACGCAAACGAGGGTTCGCCCTGGACAGGTTCGCGTGGGCTGAGTGCATGGCAGCCGCCGAAGCAGTATGGGGCGGCTCTGCCAAGGCCAGAACTGACTTGGTACGCAGGCAGAGTTGCGCGCTGGCTGTGTCAGTCACCCTCATCAACGAGCAGACGCCCTGCCCTCTCCTAGACAAATACAGGTTGCGCAACGCCTTCCCCCCCAGGAGGGGGGCTGCTGCTGCTGCACCTGGAGTGGCCAAGAGAGTTCAAGATTCTGTTCAGGGGACAGGAGGGTGCACGGGAAGCGCGTGCGCTGCTTCTCAGCATCACCAGCCCGACGGCGGATCTGGCTGCGTCGCTCGAACTGCTCTGGCCCCCAGAGCTCGGAGGCACCATCCCCCAACAAGACTGCGAAGCCATGGAACTACGGCCTGGGTCCAAGTTTCCTACCAACCATGCCTTGGCCTCGTACGACACGGAGAAATTTGGGGTGTTCCACCCCGACGGCGCGCGCCCCAAGCCCGACGAAGCGGGAGGTGGCTGGTGCAGGCTGGACAAGGAAACCCCCAAGATACAGTATTGGAGGATCTCCAGCGCCATCAGCGAAATCTACAGACTACAGCAGGCCCCAGGCGACCTGGAGGGCGCGCCGCTCGACGTCATTTCGTCCCTCCTCACCCGCCGCGCCGCTGACAGGTGCAGCCGGAGGCTGGCCAACGACGTGGGAAACACCAGGAGGAGCGGCGACTTACTCCTCTCGCGGGCACGGGCCACCGTCGGGGCCCGGACGCCCGGCCTTCCCCCAGCAGTGGCGAACGGTAGTGCTGCCTGCCCACAGCAGCAGAGAGAGGCGCCGCTGGACACGCCCTTCTCCGACGATGAGGTGGGCAGTTCCACTGGGCAAGTATTCCGGCGGGTCAGAGACCTCCCCCCAGCGCCCACCCTCGACGAGGGCGCCAGGCGACACCGACTCAACGAAGATGCTACGCGAGCCTTGGCCGCCTCCAGACAGCACCACGTGACAGTTGTACATGGCCCCCCCGGCGCTGGCAAGACGATTTTCTCAGTCGCGACCATGGGCGCGTGGGCCGACTCGCTCCCCGACGGGCACGCAGTTGCGTTAACTGCCGGGTCCAACACGGCTGCGGACCAGCCTGCCGTCGGCCTCGGGAGTGCGCACGACGCAGGCAGACTAGGGGAAAGGACCCGCTTCCCCAACAGGTGCGTCCGTCTGGCCAAGGAGTTCCGGGTAGCACAGAAACTAGCCTCTCTCACCCCGGGGGGGCACTTCTACAGAACGCACAAACGTCCCCCGCACCAGGGCGGGTCCTCCAAAGAGTTCAATGCCTTCCGTACGCAGCTGCTGAGGGACGCCAAGACGATAATCGCGACGCACGAGTCCGCCGAGGCCCTCGAGCACGCTGCGCCAGTAGCCCTACTAATCATCGACGAAGCAGGCCAGGCCCATGAACTAATGGCTGCCATGTCGCTTGACAGTGTCATCCGCTCCGGCGGCCACCTGGTGCTAGTCGGCGACCCCGGGCAACTTCCCCCCGCCGTCCTCTCCAGAAAGGCGGCCGACCGTGGGCGATGCATCTCCATCTTCGAGCGGCTGCACAATGCCCTGGGAGATGACAGCGCAGCAGTGGTGCAGCTGAGCCTCTGTTATCGCATGCGCCCCCCGCTCCTGACTTGCCCCAACGTTGCCTTCTACAATATCTCAATCCGGACGGGGCCCACCGACCCAATCACGCAAAGACCACTCGTCGAAGGACTACCGTGGCGAGAGCTACTGCCCTGGGACAACGAGAGGCTCGAAGCGCTAGCCAAAGCCACGGACCCCCCCGTGGAGGACCTGGAGAAGCTACTACGGGAGCTCGCACCAGAACCCCAGAGTCCAGAGGAAAGACACCGATTCCTCCTGGTGGACAACCCCTCCCTCGAGGTCACTTCCAACCTCCACTCTGGGCACGCGAACCTCCCAGAGGCCGCGCAGACGGTGGACATCGCAAGGGCGCCCCTGCCCGCCATGGGGAACGGCGCGACAGTGCGAGTAGTGGTAGGCGACCAGCTACAATGTGCAGTCCTGGAAAACGGGTGGCCCCAGACAGGGCGATGCATCAGCGGCGCCCTCGGACATCGACTCAGTGCCAAGGACAGGAAACGTCAAGGGTGGACCAGCCAAGACCAGAGACCACCCCACGCATTCCCCCGAACACAGCAACAGCAGCAAGGACCACGAACGGGTGTTCGAAAAGTGGGGCCTCCCCGCTCACCGGAATCGGCCTGCGTTCCCCTGGGCTGCGACAAATTGCTGAGGGGCATCTTGCAAGCGGCAAGCTAGCCATCTCCACCATCGACTCCAGTCAGGGCGGAGAGGCAGATCTGGTTATATACCTGACCACCCGGTCCAACAGGTGGCACGACTGGGGCTTTATGGACAATCCCAACAGGGTGAACGTCGACATCGCCCGCGCCACCACTCACGTGGTCATCGTCGGGGATGGAAGGGCGTTTGGCACCGCCACAGGAGCCCGCCTGCGAGAGCTCTCAGAGTACGGGAGGTTTGCAAAACTATGGGCCCGCTTCCAAGGGACCAACCTGGGCTCAAGGCGGAGGCTGCAGACCGACGCAACGTTCGACCCCATCGAGGACCTCACCACATGGATACCCGCCGCCCCCACCCACACCGGGGACGACAGCATAAGGTCTAGACGACGCTATCAAGAAGGCCAAGACCTCCATGGAGAACAGCTTTGCAGAGCGCATAGCTGCACCACTCGGCCCCCTGTTCTCCCGGGACAAGCTTGGCGAGGCCCTCGAAGACGGTATGTAGAAGCTTGTCGATGACCCTACACTGGCCATCATCCTCTACACGGTGGCCGGGCTCCACCCCCACCAATGGTACATGGGCGCTGCCCCCAGGCAGCCGGGCAGCTTCGACAAAAATGCCTGGAGCCACCTCGTGTATTGCCTGGACGCGGAGGTCGGGATAGACGCCAGCAACCTGGCATACAACCTCACGTGGGCAGCCCTGGTCTGGTTCCTGGGGCTGGGCACACCTTGGCGCGCCAAGCACCTGAGTGTCGCGCTCACCTCACTCCCCCCGCTGCCCCACGTCGTTGGCAACAGCCGCCGCCCAAAGGCCTCAAGCAAGCGCACCCCCGACAGCACACACCCCCCCCCCCCCCCAGTTCCCCACCTGCCTGGGGCCGTGCAACATGCAGCTGCAAACGCCACAGGGTACACCCTGGGTTGGAGCACCTGCACACTCTGCTCCGCCCAGAATCGGTCGACTCTGATCGTACACCTGCCCTACTCGGTAACGACGGACGCCCGCTCAACCCCCCCACGCTCAGAGTCCCACTTGTGGTGATGATGCTGCAGCTGCGGGAGCCACGCGCCACACTCTGGCCATTCCCGCACCCGGAGGCCACAGGTGACATCACAGAGGCGGCGATGGGTCCATGCCTCCCCTGGCAGGAAGCACACAAGGAGTTTCGCGGCCAGTTTGCGGCCACCTGGGGTTTCAAGCTGGCCGACTTTGCCTCCCTACACGCCAACGTGGAGTACGTCATTCGCCACATCAGCATGATGGCCACCTTCGCTCATCACCACCAGATTGCAATAGAGCATAATTGTCCCCGGACATGGGCAGGAATGCAGAATCGCGACTTCACCCTGGAGGCCCCCATGCGCGTGCTGGAAGCGATTGCCCCTACATCCCTGAGTGACCTCGTCATGCGGGCGCCGCGCCCCTTCCGGCCAGCCTGCGCCGGCACCACCCTCCCACCACGCAGGCTCACCGACGGCAGGTTTGGTGCAGAAACGCACCACACCCAAATGTAGCCGGCCACGTGCGACACCTGCCCCCCCAGCCCCCCCCTTGCTCGAATGGTTGCCCGGCCATCCTGCCCCGGGATGCTTCATATGGCGCCCAGAGGCGGACGCCAACTGCAACGAGCAGACCGGACTCCCGTCGTGGGACGCAATGCCCTTCCTATGGGCCACACGGAAGTGGAACGCAACATGGGCCTGTAGGAGGTGCCTTGATCACATTTGGAACATCGCCCCGGGCGTCCTCGACCAAGTACTCGACCGCTACTCCGACGAGGTGTGCCCCGCCACCCCCACTGCGCGACAGGCCACAACCGACATTCCCGAGGACTGGTGCAACTACGACATGACGGCGCACCTTTCCCCAGCCAGCCGGGCCTCGGGCACAAGCACTGGCACGCTGGCCCCACCAGGCAACGATCAGTCAGCGCAGCCCCCCGATGCCCACGAACAAAGGGGTTCGGCCGACGGAGCCACCACCCCCTACTTCTTTCCCAACCAGCCGCCACCCCCTGCACCCCAGCTGCTTACATACTCCACCCACTGGCTGGCTAGGGAGGAGTCGAGAGCCCCCGTTCACGCTCTAGTGAGGTACCTGATTGAGTGGAGCCACGCATCCTACACCCTCTGGGAGGCCTATGTGCATCGACTGGGGAAGGATATAGTGGGCGACGTGACCGACGAAACGGGATGGCCTTTCGAGCAATTCCTGCCCTTCCTGGATTCAATCTACGGAGAGGAGATTCCCAGCAATGGCCATCCTCCACACATCCCATGGGACGGAAAGAGGGCTGCTGCGGCCAGGGTTGTCACACGCCTGGTGGACAGCAACCCAAAGTACAAGAAGGAATGGGGGCACTACGCCAGCAACCTTGACAACCAGAAAGGGCAGTGCCCCTACCGTCAGCCGGTAAACGTCCTCACGCAGTTCCTCATGGAGCTGGAGAAGTATCTGACCAGAGGGACAATTGAACTCCTCGCCGCCCAACCCCAGGACGCGACGTCCAGAGGATTTGAAGAGGAGTCGCCCGCTGCCAGCTTGCTCAACAGGCCCCAGGAGAGGGCGGAACTGCCCACGACCGACCAACGCGCGGAGGATCACGACGCCACCCTGGACTGCGCCAGTGCCTCCCCGCAGCAACCCGACGCACCTGGCCTGCCCGATGGGCCCCCCGAAGAGGTGCCTTCTTCACCGGAGCACTTGAACGGCGACGGCAACGTGGAAGGCATTGACTGGGATGATGACGCCAACAAGAGATCCGAGACGGACGACAGCCCGCCAAGTCCCCCCGACCTGGAACAACAGGACGGCTCTGCACACCAGGCTGATGACGCAGACAGACCAGCTCACACCTATCCGACGGCGGCCCAAGGTCCCCCCCCCTATATGGCACCAGCCCCCCCACAGGACTGAATCCGAAGCCTGGCCCCCCTTTTGCGCGGGCGTCAGATCGAGGGGCGCCGCGCGACGCATGGAGGAGGGGCGAAGCCCCCCCGAGTGAGGAACGAACCTGGAACGTTCGCATCGGTGACGGCCGGTCACTCAGACAATCGGGGAGCGAAGCAAGCCGCCGACCACCCACAATCGCCGAAGACCGCGGATGGCGGCACGACGCACGGACAGCAGCAATTCCACCTGCGCGCCGAGACGACACCATGGGTGGCCTCCCCATGTACCTGAGACCCATCGGCGACGCAGACGTCACAAGGGACGAGCCTGCACCAGAAAAGATCACGCGAATGCAGAAGATGCTGGGAGGGTGCTTTCAACGGGGTGTGGAGCGCCTGGGCCAGAAAGGCGGCCCACAAGCAAGGGAGCTCCTCGGTCAACATCAAGTCTGACCCCTGGCGAAACACGCCACAGCAGCGCCATCACTTCCTCCAGGCATGGAGCAAAGTGGGATACGACGCCTGCAAAATGGACAATGAATATCAGCTCCACGTCGACTGGCCAAACATCATGGAGAAGCAGCGCAAGCACGCGCAACGCGACAATATAGCACGCGCAGTGGATACCCCCCATCGGAAGCGGAGGCAAACACCTGTGGACCGATGAGGGCGAAGAGGCTGCAAAGAACCCCCCGTGGGCCTCCGAGGGCAGAGCCACGCGGACAGGAGCATCTTGATCTGCAGCCCCCTGGCGCTCTCGGCAGTCCTGGGGCGCGTGGGAGCACCAGCGAGACACTTGGACCGACGCAGACTGGAAGGCCAGGGGGAGGCGGTTCTTCCCCAGAGGAGATACCCACTACGCGGACAAGCGTCAGCGCGGGTGGGACTTTGACCCCAAGTGATCGCGACAAGGCCTTGGCGCAGACGCCCAAGAACCCCCCCCAGGTCGGAGGGGTCTGCCCTCCCGCTCAGGGCCCCTTCGCGGGTGTGCCTCACGCCCCCCCCCCCCACGCCTGCCCATCAGGTCCCACCCCGGGTCCCGGGAAGGATGCCCCGCGTGGCCTATCTGCGGCTCAAGCCTTTTCTCACCCAACCATGTCAAGTCTCAGAGTTGCCACTCTGACTGTCACGGAGCGCAGCGCTTGCTTTTTGGACAATGACGACCTGGGGCAACTGGGGACAGCCTCCCCCGCCCTCTACAAGGTGGTCTCCATCGAGGTGGTCTCCATCGCGTTGACCTTGTGGGCTATATGGGACCCCTCCGTTCCAGGCGGCGCACGCTGGGCCGGCAGCCCCATGGTCCTCAACCGGCCCTTTGCTGCGCACAGCGATGCAGGGGAGAAGGACTGAGGAACGAGGCGCGTCTGTCCCCAACAGTCCTGCTTCCCTCGTGGGCGCCCCCCACCCGGGCAGGGACTGGGTTCACCGCAGCGCCAGGCCTCGGCCTTAATGCCCCCGTGCCACCTCTTTCGGGGCTGAGGTGCACCAATGCCCATGCGTTGTGCACTAGACAGCCCACGCTGTTCTCGTGGCACCCTTCGCACGGCGGGTGGTGCTTGAAATAACCTACCACTGGGACGCCCACTTTGCTGGGGATGGTGCCACCCCACGCGCTCCACCTGACTCCGACGCGTTGCACCTCGCGTGCTTCCCCCCCTACGACGCCGCCCTGCAGCTGGGACATAGCGTTCCCCAGCATGATCAGGCGCCCTGTTCCCCCCGCGACCGAGGTCCCACCGCATCGCGCTGTGTGATCACAGTGGCCAAGGTCTCGCTGTAATTGCCATGGCGTCGCCTCCCCCTCCTCTTTTCATTCATTTGGTTTTGCGGATATCGGCTGCGTCTCCTCCTCGCCCCTCTCCTCCTCCTGCGGATTCGGCCACGCGCGACTTCCCCCCTACCGAGGCTCTTGGAGCACTTGGGTCTATGCACCACCTGGCGGCTCTCTCGCGGAGCTCCGAGGTGAGGTCGGGCCGCGCTGCCGCTTGGTGTTGTTCTGACAACTTGGGCCTCTGCCTGCCCCGGCACCACTGGGGGCCGGACCTGGGGTGAGTGCGGCACGGCAAGTGTTACATCCTTTGCTCGACTGTCGACGTTCCCCCTTCTGGTCCACCACGGCCCCCGGTTGACGCACGCCGCTTGGTTCCCCCGTCCACCGTGATGGATAAGCTGCCTGCGTTGTACGCCGACGACGTGGTCCACCTCCGGGCGGGAGCCACCATCGTGCTCCTGGTACTGCACAAGTGGTTCATCCTTTGACAGTACTCATGCTCTCCTACGGGTTGGAACATGGTGTTAGGCCGCGCCTGCTGCCGTTCCCCCGACACTCCGGGTCAGGCAGTCTAGGTCCGGACTCCGCGATTGCATCGACGTCAGTACATCGATCGATGGCTCACGTCGGATCGCACCCAGGAGTCCCAGTGAGTGAGGGTTACCCGGCTACCCCTCTTCTGCCCGCGCTTTCCCCGCTCTCTCGCCCCGTAGTGGTGAGCGGTGCGGCCTCACGTGCCCACTGTCCTGCCACTTGGCTGTTCGGCCCTTGCCTGTGCTCTCTGGGCTGAACGGTTTGAGCTGGCGCCACTGTGCGACTTCTCCCCGTCTCCAGACTGGTGCTTGCGACCCCGTTCTCGGAACGCTCGCATTTTAATTGGGGGCATTTTGCTTTTTGCAGGTGCACTTTTTGCGTCGGCCCAGGCGCCTTCGTAACCAATTATCTCGCCTGTGCCCCAGACGTGCTTGCCCCGTTTCTTGGACTCTTCCTTGGAGCCGCCAATCAAACAGTACCCCCGCCACTTTGCATTCATTGCATGTTGTTACTGCAGGCGTGTCGCCTGTTTAGTCATGCGAACTGGCTTACCGGCGCTGGCGGCTGTGTTCGCAAATTCGCACCGTTCCGCCGCCCCGGACGCCGCTTCCGCTCCTAGACCGTCGCTTGGGAACCGCCGAGTTTTTGTTCTCTCTCTCTCTCTCTCTCTCTCTCTCTCTCTCTCCTCCCGAGTGCAATTTAGGCCCCTGCTTGTTAGCTGCGGCTTTGGACGGCGCGCGGCCTTTCCGCTTGCGCTCGCGAGCAAAAGTATCCCCACCAGCTTGTGTATTCTGGTTCGTGTTCGCGGGGCTCACGGAGTCGTTTGGCGGCCATCTGACGTTTTATTTGTACGGCCGGGATGCGTTGGTGACGACTTTTTGGATGACTGTTGCCGCTTGGCGTGGTTGCATCTTTCCTGCTCGTGTTCCGCTTTCCCAGGGTGCCGTCCGTACTACTTCACGGGTCCCATTTGCGTGCCACCGCCATCGTCCGCGGCCGTTCGTTGGTTTTCTCCGCGCCATTTGGCCGCGTCTTCCACGTTGGCACTGCGGTGTTTGTTCGGCGTGGCGGTCCACCATCATCCGCCTCCGTCCTCTTCAGCGTCCTCCTCGTGCTCTTTGGGCGTGCCTTGTGCTTTTTTGTTCGCTAAGTTAGCTGCGCCCACGTATTTTTCGCCTACGGCACGCTCTTCTGCTGCTGACCGCCTGGTCGTTTTCACGGCTCCTCGCGCGTCGCCGCCTGCATCGTTTGTTAATGTCGTTACCGACGCGGCCTGCCCTGGCACGTTCGGCGTTCGACTCGTTTCGCGCGCCCCCTTAACCCAAACAAATATCCCCTCCAGCCTTTTTCGGAAAAATTGCCCATGAGAGTTGTTCGGGAAAAAAAAGCCGACGAGACACATATTAGCGAAGCGAAACAAAACGAACACCAGGATGAACATCGAGATCTCTCGGGATGCCATCCCTGGGGACCGCGCGGGGGCGAGGGGAGGACGAGGAGGAGGAAGACGAGGAGGAGGAGGAGGAGGAGGAGGAGGAGGAGGAGGAGGAGGAGGAGGAACAGCAGGAGGAGGGAACGGCAACGAGTCACCCGATCTCAGCGACAGTCGCTCTCCGCATCTTTCCACCTTGGCCCCACTAGTCCCCCCACGCTACATCTAGCAGCTGCGACCCCGGATAACCTGCAAGCCGTTTGGCCAGTTCACCGCACACGGGAGGATCGGAGGGGTTTACAAGGCGGTGGGGGAAAACAAAGTTACAGCGAGCCGCCGCCGCGGATGACATGAACCATTCCCGCGCACGGCGGAGAGACCCTAAGCGGCCACCAGTCCCATGATCTGGGTACCCCACTCCTGCCGCGGCAACGGAGGCAGGGGGGGGGATATAGGTGCAGGGCGTGACGCCTTTCTGTTACCCGCCCTGGCGAGATTGGCCGCGGCCGCTCTCGGCGAGTGCGATGGCTGAGTCGGCCGTGGACGAATGGCAACGAGCCACCCGATCTCAGCGACAGGTGCCCGCCGCATTTTTCCATTCGACTTCCTACATCGCTCACTCCTTGCAGCTGCGGCCTTAGGTCGCCTGCCAGCCGCCACGCTCGCCCACGGCTCAGTGGATCCGCGTCGTCCTTCGTTGCCAGTGCCGACGCAAAACCGCCGCGCCGCCTTTCATCCCGTCCGTCTTTCCTTTGGAGGTTTTGATGGGTGTGACGCTTCAGCCCCATCGTATTTGTCTGTCGGACTTCTTGTCCATGCTCTTCTACATGTTGTTCTACTCCCCCAGGGACGGTCGACCGGCCCCCTCTGGGGAAAGCGGCGGCGCGCGGAGCATTCTCATGCCAACAGGAAGCAGGAAACAGGAGGAGGAGGAGGAGGAGGAAAAGGAGGAGGGTGGGGAGGGAAGAAGAGGACGAGGCAACCCGCCCCTTGCGACTATCATGGAGGGCGTCGGTGGAAAGAGAGGGGCCATGACGTTTGACCCCCCCTGTTCGGGGCCCTCGAAATCGCCACTTGGGCCCTCCTGGAACGCTCTTGGGGCGATCATGGGCGCTCTGGGGGGCACCGTTGTCGGCCGTTTGGGCCCATTATTGGCCTGTTTTGGGGGCCATCTTGAGGCCTCGACAGCGCATCGGACTCGAAAAGGGGAGAGGGCAACCATCATTGATTTGCTACAGGTTGTTGAAGGATACTGGCTTCTGGGGACCCGAGAGCACTGGAAACCGTCGCGTGGCCCTCGCCAAGCCTGTTGGAGGCATGTCAGAAGCTATCTTGAACCACGTCTGGCGATCTTGAGACACTTTACAGGCCATCTTGGAGCATCGGAGGCCCTCTTGGAGCCATGTTGGGTGAAAAGCGACCCCCATGACACATCTCGAAAGCCCCCGAACAAAACGTCAGGAGGGAGCTCACCATATCCCGAAGAGGATATGGTTGTTCGAAGAGGACACCTCAACCCTCAACCCAACTTGCTGGTGGGATTTGACAGCCCAAGGACGGCAGAGCACCAGATCATCCCGCACTTCGCGGTATAATGCTCCAGCGACCAGGCCTGCAACCCCAGTGCGCACTACTGCAGCAATACAGCATTATCATGCGGGCAGACGCTCCCACGCAGGCCAAAGAGAAAGAACGTCATCACTTTAGTCCCCAAGCCTGGCGACTAAGCACCTCCACACGTCACATAATTATCGCTCGATCTGCACAATGCCGCAATGCCGATGCTACACAAGTTCTTCGGCCGACTGCTGCACAACCGTCTACAGCTGACTTTGGACCGACAGCACCTTGACGACCAAGCTGTCGTCCACCCGTGACCACCTCATTAAGTTTCGGCGTTGCACGTGAAGGAGCAGCCGAATGGAATCAGAGCCTCTGGGCTGCAGCCGTGGACGTCCAAAAGGCCTTTTGCACAGTCGGGCACGACAGCCTGTGAGCCAGACCTACTTCACCAACACGTTCTACATGGGTATGTCGACCTTCTCCGGCGCATGTGTCAAGACCAAGCAGACGTGGTCCGCACCAAGGTCGCCAGCAAATTGTCCGGTCTCTGACGCGGCACAAAGCAGGGGGATCACCTGAGTTCCTTGCTGGTCAACGCGCTGATCCAACGAGTCCTGGTACCACTGATCCTAGAATGGCAGAGACGGCGCCAAGGCGTCCAGCTCGGCCGCACCAAGGAGTCGACACTCACGAACCTCCGGCTCGCAGACGTCATCTGGTTGACAGTGTCCAACATAAAGGCAATAGTGCTCTCTGACCTCGCCGCCTCAGCCAAGCCACACGTTTAAGAATTGCACGCGACCCAAACAAAGATCACGACTAACCTGCCTCGGCACCGCGGCCAGGTGGCCAAACTAGCATGGATCTCGAAATACGTTGCCACGAGCAAGCACCATTGCGTATTTGGGCGAGACCATTTCTTGTAATGACGCTTCTGGAACAAGTAAAGCACCGAATTCAAGCAGCATGGGCAGACTTCACCGGACACAAACAACATCTCAATAGCAAGCACTGCCCAATGGGACACCGACTGCGATTGTACAGGTGCAGCGTTGTACCTATGTTGATGTACGGTGGAGGAACGTGGACTGTGACAGAGCCTTTCAAACAACAGTTGTGCCGAACACAGCGCCGGATGGTCAGAATGATACTGGGGAGCCCAAGTCGACGCACGGCAGCGACACCGACTTCGCACCGCTAGCCAGCTGCCACGACACCAGCAACATTGCCCCAAACGACTCAACTGAATCCGACGTTTGTAGAAACTCACCCACCCAGCAGCCCAGCGAACAGGACGAAGACAACGACGACGAGGACAAGCAACCGGTGCAGGACGACGACGTCGAGATGTGGTCCGTCTCCATCTGGGGGAGCAAGCAGAGGGCAGAACCGTGACTTACCTCATGTAGTAAAAATGCACCGCAGAATTGTTTGCAAATGGGCGGATCCTGTTGTTCACCACCTCCCACTGGAACCGACATGTCAACATTCGACAGCGAGGGCGCCGGCGACATGGGGGGGGGACTGAAGAGATGAGACGACGATGTCCGGAAGTTTTTCCACAGCTTGAGCGGACACTGGTGCGACGCAGGCGCTGGGCAGGATCAGGTACGGGCAGCGACTGGACCAAGTCAACGCGAACGCACAAGTTCGGTCGACTTGCAATGGTGATCAACCGCCAGGGTCATTGAGTGGACGTTACGACGTGGATCCGCCAACATATCACATGTTAGAGGCCACAGCTTCCACGCCATGCCCTCATGGGCATGAGCGGATTCCCTAATGGAGCGCGCACGGTTCTTGCGTTCATTTCGAGTTGCCTCGCCTCCAATATCCCTCTCTCCCTCCGTGTCGGGGCCAGGGGCAACCAAATTAATTTGTTTCGCCACCACTTAGCGGCACATGGCGTGCCAACACACACTCAGACTCACACACATATCTGTGTGTATATACACGCACATGTGTGCGCTTCAAAAGTTGTCGCCCGGACAACAGGCAGAGCATTGTACAGGGTACGTTGTTTTGCCCAGGAGCCTGAGTGTATGCACGCGCGGTCTTGATCTTGCCAGCGTTCTTCCCACCACCCGCTACCGCCATGGGAGCGGCGGCACGGACTGGCCGGTGGCATTCGCTTGACCTTGTTCGTGCTGCTTTTGTTGCTCCCCAGAAAAATTCGACGTTCATAGTGGTTCAGGACGCGCGCCACACAAATCTCGACCATGTTGTCGTTCGTGTCCTGTGACCCAAACCTAATTTCCCGTGGCATATACAACATGCCCATTGTTATTTTGCGAGGCATCAAGATCCTGGTCCTTTTCCTGGGGACTCAGTCGGACGAAAGCAGGGGGTAGGGGAAAGGGGGGGGGGCGAAGCCTGCCGCATGCAGCACGTGCAGGTGGCCTCGGCCCCGCCGCCGGACGCCAACCACTCGATACCGGGAAACTCCTTTGTGCAGCAGGCAGTGGTTTGTCAGACTCTGCAGCTGTCCCTGCGCGGAGGGAGGGGGGCGTGGCGAGGCCCGCGCGGAAGGTTGGACCCCACGCGCGCCGGAGCTTTTCTGCACGCCGTTGCGGCCCAGAAGCGGCGGAGGGGCGGAGGAGCGTGGGGGGCGGGGCAGAGATCCCATGCAAGTGAACTTGCTTGGCTCTGAAGAGAAAGCTTCTTTGGCATGGTTCGCCAAGCGCCCCCTTCCGTCCGACCCCGGGGGGGGGCGAGGGCGGCGGGGGCACCGCGGCGCAAGAGAAGAGAGTCTGGGCAGGCATGCCGAAGCAGATCACGGAGATCAGGTCGTTCCTGCAGATCGCGCGCCGCAAGGACGCCGCTCGGTCGGACGATCGTGCGCAGGGAGTGGGGGCCTGGACACTCCCCCACATGCTGACGCTCGCGCGAATGTTATGGCGATCGCTGCGCAACCCCCGCTCAACCGTGCCCCATCTCGCCCAAGCGTCACTGTTATCGCCTCCCCCCGAGGTAACGACCCTTGCAAGAAGCCATCAAACAAGTATTAGCAAGTGTGGACCCTGAACAGTGCGTTTCTACCAATATGTGTTGTGCAGTCGATGTGCTACAATCTGTGTCGCGCAGTCTAGGTGATGCAATCTATGTTGCACAATCTATGTGGTGCATCTTTGTGGTCCAGTCTACGTGGTGCAGTTCACTTGCCGAACTTAAAGTTGTCAACTCAACTGCTCGCGCAATCATCCCACCCACCCACCCGCAACTTGGTTTGCAAAACCCATGCGGGACCGAGCACAGATATCGGTACGGGGTCGTCTTGGACCCCTCGGGGGCGTCTCAAGAGCGCCCCAAGAAGGCCGGAGAAGCAGGACGGCCGACGACAGCGACGACGACGGCGGCGACGACGACGACGCCGACGTCGATGACGACGAAGACGACGACGCCGACGCCGACGACGACGACGAAGACGACGACGTCGCCAACGAAGACGACGACGAGGGAGGAGGGAGGACGACGACGGCGACAACGACGACAACGACGACAATGACGACAACGACGACAACGAGGGAGGAGGGAGGACGGCGACGACGCGAACGACGAAGAAGGAGGAAGGACGGGCCGACGACGACAACGACGGGGAAGGAGGGAAGACGACGACGAGACGACGACGACAACGACGACGACGACGGCGACGAGATAGGAGGGACGACGACGAGACGCCGACGACGGACGACGACGACGACGAGGGAGGAGGAGGAAGGACGACCACGGCGACAACGACGACGGAAACGAACACGACGCTAAAGAGGACGACGACGACGAACACGAGGAAAGACACATGACGACGTAGGTGACGACGACGACAACGACGACGCGGGAGGAGGGAGGACGGCGACGACGACGACGACGACGCCGCAAGAGCGCGCGCGCACGCATTTGTTGTTGAAAATCCGTGTTGCAAAACCTTGTGTTTTTGTATGTTTTTTTGGACGCGCGATTTTGAAATCCTTCCGAAACCTATGAGTGTTGAAGGATTTTGGCGCACGCGCGCGACGACGCGCGCGTCTGCACGTCGCCCCATCTTTTGCAGAGGATTCTCGCGACGGCACACGCGCAAGGGCGTTCGACAGATTTCGCCATGCGCGCGCGACGCCCGTTTGGCAACATGTTGTGAAACTATTGAAGAAACAATGGTTTTCTTCAGGTTTCGTAAGAGCTCGCACGTAGGTTTTTTTAAGCAACTCAGTGTTACGAAACCCTGTGTTTTGCATTTTTTTTGGAATCTCGATTGCGAAATCCTTCCTTCACCGAAGGTTTTTGAAGGATCTCGGCATGCGCGAGCGACGGCGCGCGCGTGCGCGGATTCTTGAACAAGTGCTATGTTAGAACAACAAATGTCACCGCATACCATTCTTCTACAAGGGAGCCTCAGGGGGGGAATCCAGTTGGCCTGGGACATTGCGATTTCATATTTATGATGGACATGTGGTCATAAACATATGTGTTTTACATACCCGGAAGGGGGGGCGATAACGCCATGGGGGGCGGGGTCGAGTTGATTGTCTTTTTAGATCGGAGAATCTATGTGGTGCAGTATCCGTCGTGCAACCTATGGATCAGTTTACGTGGTTCGATATATGCAGTGCAACCTACGTCCTGCAAAATATGTGTTGCATTGTATGCTCTGCAACCTGGTGGGTCCAACCTGCGTTGTGGAATTTATCCTGCGCATTACATATGTGGTGCAATCCTTTTGGATCAATATATGTTGCGCAATATATGTTGCGCATTCTACGATATAAAACCTTTTCATGTGCAGCTCATACAGTGGAATCTATGTGGTGCAGTATGTGTTGTCGGAGGTTGCGGGGTGAGACAGTGACACGGAGACCCCCCAGCGGGAAATCGGTTTCGTGTTCGTGTCGCGCGTGCGGGCGAGGCGAAGCTGCGCGTGATCCTCCTGTAGCTAGGCCGAAGTAGGATCGAATGTCCGTTTCTCGTCCGCTGGTGGCCGGGAGGTGTCCCCGCTGGGCTGGGCGGTGTCCCGGGTGTCCCGGGTGTCCCGGGCGTCCCGGCGTTAACGCATGTCGTTCATTTCATATTTTTTTTTGTCGGCGCCTGCGGCGGGTTTTCTTATCCAATCCAGCTTATCTTATCCAAACCATCTTGTCCTATCCAGTCCATGTTTTCTTATCCAACCCATTTTGTCCCACCTTATCTTGTCCCACCCAATCCAATCCACCCAAGCCAATCCATCAATTCATTTGTTTCTGCGCCTGCGGCGGGCCAATCAAATCCATCCTATCTTCTCCAATCCGTTTTTTCCCATCCAACCCATCTTCGTCTCTCCAATCCATACTAGCCCATGCAACCCCATCCATTCAGCCCAATCCATTAATTCATGTTTGTCGGCGCCTGCGGCGGACTTTCTTATCCAATCCAGCTTATCTTATCCAATCCATATTGTCCAATCCAATCCATCTTATCTGATCCATACCATATTGCCCCATCTTACCTTATCCCACCCAATCCAATCCATCCAGCCCAATGCATCAATTCATTTGTTTCTGCGCTTGCGGCGGACCAATCCAATCCATATTATCTTATCCAAACCACCTCGCCCAATCCAACCCATCTTATCTTATCCAATCCATCTTATCCCATCCACTCCAATCCAGGCTGGAGGTCAGTCAGGGTGGGCCTTGGGCCTCAATCCCTCCCAAAACTCCTTTATCGCCCGCAGGGCGGTCGTATAGGTACACTATATGTGGGTCGGTCCACGTCGTGCACTATACGGGGAACAACCATTGCAGTGCATTATATGTTGTGCAATCGATGTTGCGCAATCGATGTTGTGCAATCGAGGCCGGTTCTGGGAGCGCAACCAAATATTATTCATGGCTGTTGGTTGTTATGATGCACAGTTGGGGAGGCGACCCTTGGATGTTCTGTGTGTTTTGGCTGGCGGATGGTTTCAGGTTCGTGAAGGATATTATTATGTTTTAGTTCCGACCGTGTAGGCTTTGCAACCGACATGTTGCAAGTTATGTGGTGCATTCTACGTAGTGCAGTGCACCAATGCCCGCACTGAGCTGTAAAGTGCAATGCTCGCGCAATCACCCCATCCAACCACCCGCAACTTGGTTTGCAAAACCCGCGGGACGGCGATTGCGATGAGTGCTTGGCGTTGGCTGGTGTATTTATGCGGCTTCGTTAGCCCGCGCATGCTCGCGAACGCAACGACCAGCAAGTGCGGTGGAACCGACGCGGCCGCGGTGGCGCTGACCGCTGGGCCAGTCCAGCGGGCACTCCAGTGCGAGTCGGTGACTTGGGCGGGCGCGGTATCATGGCGACGCCGGCAACAATAGACACGATTATGAGAGTAGCGATGATTTTGGCGACGGTGGCAATGACGACGGCAATGCCAATTACAGCGCCGATGTTCATCACGCAGACGACGATGACGGCGTTTCGCTTCGGTGACGCAAGTTGTGGAGGACGTTTGGCATGATGCGCGGGCGGCCGGCGCGCGCGAGTGGACCGAGCGGTATTATTAGACACGGGTCGTGCCCCCCATCCCATCACGCGCGCAAGCGCGTTCGAATGATTTTGGCATGCGGCGCGAAAGGCCCGCCAGGCAGAGTGTAATGGCAAGGTTGAGCACGTGTTGTTTGACCAGAATTCGGAAGGCGCGTGCGCAGTCCGTTTGATTTTTTGCAGGGGGTTCGGGAAGAGGTGGTGATTGATGAAAGGGTGCGCGCATCGTATTTTCATCACACGATGAGTGGCCGGGATACCAGCCTGGCTGGGATTGTTCGAATTGGCTGTTCAAATGAACCTTGGGGCAGAGCCGCATGCACATCGCAATACGAAAAGGCGAGCGGTTAAGTCCGGGGAGGGGGGGCGATCCTGTTACTCTTTTAGGATAGAGAACTCCACAGCGGCGACGGGCGGGGACGAGGCGGCAACTGGCGGCAGCGGCCAACACGTAGCCGTCAGACCGCCACACTGGCCCAGACGGTGGGCGGAGACGAGGCGGCGACAGGGCGGCGACGGCGACAACATAGCCGCCAGATCGCTACACAGGCCCAGATGACGGGCGGCGACAGGGCAGCGACGGCGACAACATAGGTGGCAGACTGCCACACCAGCCCAGTTCCTAAGAACAAAAAAGCAAGAACCCACCTCCAAGGACGTGGCACGGTCGGCACAACGTCGGGGGAGCAGCGGAATGAGACAATGGCATCTTCCATGGTTTGTAGGAATAGAATCGGCATAGACAAATCGGAGCTCCGCGCGAATGTTTCGGATCGGCGGTGGGCCCCATTGGCGGCGCCTCTGGGGCTGCGCTTGGCGCGCTCCGCGCCTCACGGACAGGGGTCCAGCGCCGATCCGAGAAATCCGCGCGGACCTCCGACAATTGATGCTTCTGTGTTCCATGTTCCTAAGGTCTTGGCATCGCTCGGACGTGTGCATGTTTCATTCGGCGAGGACCTTCGAGGAGCATCCATGATCATTTGGCGAAAAAACCACGCACGAAACCGAAAAAAACACAGGGAATGGACGTCCGAGCGATGGCCAGAGGTGATCCCCCATTCTGGTCCCTGCGGCCGCCCCTGCCTCGCCTACCGAGCGCAGCCAATCAATTCGTAGACCGAGCGCCCCCGGCAACTCGAACGCGCGAGCGGATTGCCTTTGCGGCGCCGCGACGAAACCAGCAAGCTCCCAAGATGCGCCAGCGGCATCTTCAGGGATGTGGGCTTTGTTCGGTCTTTCTGCGTCACGGAGGGGGTTCCAGCGCCGATCCGAGAAATCCGCGCGGACCTACGAGAGTTGATGCTGATGTGTTCCACGTTCCGTGAGCCCTTTTTGTTGTGTTCTGCGGCCGCCTCTCATGGAGCTGGATTCCTCGCCATTTTGGTTCAGGCCGTCGTCTGAAATGGCACGGCGTTGGCCACGGCACAGGCAGGGGCCTCGCGCGCCACGCTCGCGGCCCGGCAGGACGCTGGCGAAGGCCACGGTCCCTGCGGGCCGGGGCCTGACGCGCAGAGGCCCCACGGGGCGGTGGCCCCCGCGATGGAGCGAGGCGAAGGCCAGCTCCGCGGCGTCGACTCCTGGTCCGCCGCGGCGTGCGTGGACCTTCTCGACGTCGGCCAGTTCGACAGCTCATTCGACGGCGTGCCGTCGCCCCAGAGGGAGTGGGCCGACCCCCTCGACACGGGCCAGTTCGTGGTCCCCGCGCCCCGACTCGGAGCAAACGCCGCCATGTGCGCGGGAGGTCCCCCAGGAGATCTCGGGGATCTGGCACGCGTCGAGGGCGCCTCTGCGCCCGAAGGCCTCGAGAACCCCGAGCAGAAGAAGCTGGCGCAGGCCGACATTGACAGGATCCTCGCTGGCATGAAGAACAAAGGCCACCTGCAGCTGCAGGTCTCCGAGTCGAAGTCCGGCAGCAGCGACGTCCTCGACAGCCAGTCGGCATGTTGGTTGAGGGAGTGCAGCCACGGGTCTAACTTGACGGCCGAGCTCAGCAGCGACCGCCAGACGACCTTTGGCAGCCTGAGCTTCGGCGGCCACACCACCAGCAGCAGCGAGCAGCGCGGGACGCCCAACCAGCAGGCCGCCGCGGGCGCCGCCCCGCAGACCTGGGACAGCCTGCAGCAGCTGCCGCCGGCCAGCGAGGGCGACGAGGATACGCTCGTGCACCAGGATCTGGACGCCCGAAACGGGTATTGAAAGAATGGGTACAATGCCGAACAGCGGAGCTTGTTCATTTTGAACAGGGCTCGCTGTCCACGCCGCCGCGGCCTGTGTCCATTCGAGACAGGAGGCCGCCTGCCCAACAGCGGCCGCTGTTGGTTTGGGACAACATTTGTCGTTGGGCATTGTACCCATTCTTTCCGTACCCATTTCGGGCGTCCAAACAGGAGGCCTCGAACAGCATTGCTTCAGTCGGCGCGGCGCCCGCTGCGCCGCCGCTGCCGCTCCCGGAGGCCCGCGGCAGGGCCCCGCTTGGGCGGCAGCAGAGCAGGGCCTCCTCGCCGGGCTCCGCGGACAGCGCGGGCAGCGAGCCAGGACGGCTGGTCTGCGCCCAGGACGTCGTGCGGCAGCTGTGGATGACCAGCGGGGGGCCATCGAAGCACAGCGCCGTCTGGTGGCCAGAGCAATTCGCGCTGGACTGCGAGTACGAGGACCTCCGGCACCGGGAGTCCTACCGCGGGCGCGCGGCGGTGCAGGCGTTGTTGCCGTCGCTGGTGCTGCCCCCGGGGACGAGGCGCGTTGTGACCGACATCTCTGGAGGAGCATCCTCGTGCGGTTTCACGTGGCACCTCGAAGAGGACGGCGCGGGCGTCATGCAGCGCGGCGTGACGTTCCTGCGCGTGGACAGGCAGGGCAGAGTGACCTACCTGCGGGAGGGATGGGAGTCCCTTCCACAGGTGTCGATATCCCCTGCCGTGGAGCGCTGCGCGTCGCCGAATCTGGCGGTGCGCCAGGCCGCGCTGCAGGAGGTGAAGGGCTTCGCCTCCGGCGGCGCGGTGGTGCTCCCGAGGATCCTTGCGTGCATCGACCAAGCGAAAGACGACCCCATGCGTCTCGAGGGTCTCGTGCCCGCCCTTGTGGAGTTGGCTGAGAAGGGTGACTCGGTGGTGGTTTCGACGTTGATCGACAACTTGCGCCACAATAATTGCTGGGTTCGAGTGCACTGCCTTGCCGGCCTTGGGAAGCTGGCGACCGTCGACGACAGGGTTGTCATGGATGCGGTAGCCCCTTTCACGCAGGACAGCAGCTGGCAGGTCCGCGAGGCCTCGGCCCATGCCCTGGGCCACATTGCGGGGCCCGCCGCAGGCGCGGCGGCGCTGCGCGTGCTGGGGCACATGCTGCAGGATTCCAGCGTCCGGGTCTCCGCGGCGGCTCTGGTCGCGCACAAGAGCGTCCTCGCGCGCCTGGCGCCGCGGCGAAGCGCTGGCCAGGAGGCAGTGGTTGCCTGCGGGGCCGCCGTCGCGACCGTGATGATCGCATTGCTTGTGGAGCGCCTGCTCAGAAAGCCTGCTTGCTAGCCTTCTGGGCCGTGATCTCGCACTTTGTATGTTCTCTCCCCCTCTCTCACTCTCATTCTCTCTCTCTCTCTCTCTCTCTCTCGAAGCCGCAACACTCCATTTACCCATGGCCCCAGTCTGGATGTCGGTGATTGCTTCCGTCTCGCTCTCGCTAGAATTGCACTTGTTGGGTGATGCCCTAATTGGTACCTCGCGAGTGATGTACAGCGCGTCGGCAGTTTGCCGCACCTGAACGTACAGGGACATGTTTAATCCATAGAATTACTAATACATAAGATTAAACAAAACATGGGTCGTAGAGTAGGGAGAATGGCATTTCGCGCGCGCGCCCGAATACATAGGATTCAAACAAATAACATGGCCAAACACTGGTCAAGATGCGCCCATGCGCGGACGATGTGGGGACATGGTCGCGCATTGTCGGCCACTGAAAATATGGCGACCATTTCCATCAATGATGTTCAAAAAATGATTTGCGCGAAGGCTTCTGCGAATTTGATTGTCGACTATAGGCGCCCCCGCACGTTGGCGGGCGGTTGTGTGGGCGCGGACTAGATGTTGAGACGTGATCGCGCATCAGGACATAGCGCCGTCAAAAACATGATCGGGCACGAGTGAAAATGCTACGATGCTACGCTACGACAATCAGCACAACCGCCAACACAACCACCACCATCATAACCACCAACAGCACAACCACCACCAGCCCAACACAACCACCACCAGCCCAGCACAACCACCACCAAGACCGAGGAGGAGGAGGAGGAGGAAAACGAGGGAGGAGAAGGAAGAGGAGGAGACGGAGGAGGAGATCAAGGGAACAATTCCAGAAATTACTCACTGCGTGGAGCTCCCCATCTGTGCATCCAAGCAGCCAGAAAACGAGCAAACCGCGTGAGACATCCCCACAAAATGGCCGCGAACGGGCCCGTGTCTTACCCCCTGGCGGCTCTCCTTACGGATGCTGAAACCAGCACCTCGCCTGAGACATCCTCAACATCCGCTCTGAACGCCAAGGATGTTGGGCATAAAACGAGCAAACCGCCTGAGACATCCCCAAGAACTGGCCGCGAACGGGCCCGTGCAAACGCCCCTGGCGGCTCCCGTTAGGGGTGCTGAAGCCAGCGCCCCGCCTGAGACATCCTCAACATGTGCTCTCCACGCGAAGGATGTTGAGCATGTGAAAACAGGCAAACCATTTGAGACATCCCCACAACCTGGTCGCGAACGGGCCCGTGAAACCACCCCTCACGGCTCCCCTTAGGGGTGCTGAAACCAGTGCCCCGCTTGAGACATCCTCACACACCTGCTTTGACAGCAAAGGATGTTGGGCACCGAAACAGGCAAACCGTCTGAGACATCCCCACAAGTTGGCCGCGAACGGGCCCGTGAAAACACCCTGGCGGCTCCCCTTAGGGGTGCTGAAACTAGCGCCCCGCCTGGGACTTCTTCATAATCCGCTCTGAAAGCAAAGGATGCTGCGCACCGAAGCAGGGAAACCGCCTGAGACATCCCCACAAGCTGGCCGCGAACGGGCCCATGACAACACCCCTGGCGGCTCCCTTTAGGGGTGCTGAAACCAGCGCCCCGCCTGAGGCATCCCCACAGACAGCTCTGAAAGCAGATGATTTTGGGCACCGAAGCAGGCAAACCGCTTGAGACATCCCCACAAACTGGCCGCGAACGGGCTCGTGAAACACCCCTGGCGGCTCCCCTTGCGAGTCTGAGTATGACTAGATCTGAGTATGAGTAGGTCTCAGTCCGTGCGTTGAGTAACTCAGACCAGGGGAAGGTCTGAGTATGTGTAGGTCTGAGTATGAATTATCATGTGACGTACCCAACCCATTTGTATCAATGGAAACGAGGGGTTGGCCGAAACTTGTATGGACAATCAACTTGATGTGTAAGCTATTTGGGAGGCGTCGCTGTGCTGGGCCCCACAAGCAGGCTTCGAACGTGGCGACAGTTTCATATACCGCAGCCCCCCAGGGATGGCGAGGTCTAATTTGGATCTGCGTGTGGCGTCACTGTGCTGGGCCCCCCAGCAGGCCGCGAAAAAGTGGCGACAGTTTCACAGATCGCAGCCCCCCAGGGATGGCGAGGTCCCATTTGAGTCCGCCGTGGGTACCCACTGTGCTGGGCCCCCCAGCAGGCCTCGAAAGTGGCGACAGTTTCACAGATCGCAGCCCCCCAGGGATGGCGAGGTCAAATTTGAGCCCGCCGTGGGTACACATTGTGCTGGGCCCCCCAGCAGGCCTTGAAAGTGGCGACAGTTTCACAGAGCGCAGCCCCCCAGGGATGGCGAGGTCCCATTTGAGTCCGCCGTGTGTACCCACTGCGCTGGCCCCCCCAGCAGGCCTCGAAAGTGGCAACAGTTTCACAGAGCGCAGCCCCCCACGGATGGCGAGGTCCAATTTGATTCCGCCGTGGGTACCTACTGTGCTGGGCCCCCCAGCAGGCTTCGAAAGTGGCGACAGTTTCACAGATCGCAACCCCTCAAGGATGGCGAGGTCCCATTTGAGTCCGCCGTGGGTACCCACTGAGCCGGGCCCCCCAGCATGCCCCGAAAGTGGCGACAGTTTCATATACCGCAGCCCCCCCAGGGATGGCGAGGTCCCATTTGAGTCCGCCGTGGGTACCCACTGTGCTGGGCCCCCCAGCAGGCCTCGAAAGTGGCGACAGTTTCACAGATTGCATCCCCCCAGGGATGGCGAGGCTCCATTTGCGTCCGCCGTGTGTGCCTACTGCGCTGGGCCCCACAGCAGGCCTCGAAGGTGGCGACAGTTTCACAGATCGCAGCCCCCCAGGGATGGCGAGGTCCAATTTGGGTCCGCCGTGGGTACCCACTTTGCTGGGCCCCCCAGCAGGCCCCGAAAGTGGCGACAGTTTCACAGATCGCAGCCCCCCAGGGATGGCGAGGTCAAATTTGAGCCCGCCGTGTGTACCCACTGTGCTGGGCCCCCCAGCAGGCCTCGAAAGTGGCGACAGTTTCATATACCGCAGCCCCCCAGGGATGGCGAGGTCCAATTTGATTCCGCCGTGGGTACCCACTGTGCTGGGCCCCCCAGCAGGCCTCGAAAGAGGCGACAGTTTCACAGATCGCAGCCCCCCAGGGATGGCGAGGTCCAATTTGAGTCCGCCGTGTGTGCCCACTGTGCTGGGCCCCCCAGCAACCCTCGAAAGTTACGACAGTTTCACAGATCGCAGCCCCCCAGGGATGGCGAGGTCCCATTTGAATCCGCCGCGTGTGCACACTGTGCTGGGCCCCCACCAGCAGCCCTCGAAAGTGGCGACAGTTTCACAGATCGCAGCCCCCAGGGATGGCGAGGTCCCATTTGAATCCGCCGCGGGTGCCCACATTGCTGGGCCCCCCAGCAGCCCTCGAAAGCGGCGACAATTTCACAGATCGCAGCCCCCAGCAGCCCTCGAAACGCAGCGACGAGCCAGGTAAAAGGCAGGGGGGAAGAGAGGGACGGGAGGGGGTGGGAAGGTTCGCGCGAGCAGTGCTCTATTCAACCCAACGCAGGAGGGTTTGGAATATGTATGTGTATGAGCAGGCCTGGGAACGAATCTGGGCATGATTAAGTCTGGGTATGAAGGAGTCCCAGCATGAGTAAGTCTGAGTATGAGTAGACTTGAGTAAGTAGACCATGAGAAGGTATGAGTATGAGTCGGTCTGAGTATGTGTAAGTCTTTGTATCAGTAAGTTTGTGTATGAGTACGTCTGGGTATGAGTAAGTATGGGTATGAGGAAGTCTGTATATGAGTAGCTCAGTGTACGTGTACGCCTGGGTATGAGTAAGTCTGAGTATGAGCAGGTCTGAGTATGAGTATGTCTGAATATGAGTAAGTCTGTGTATAAGTCTGGGTATGAGTAAGTCTCAGCAAGAGTAAGTCCGAGAGAAGGGGAGGAGAAGGCGTGGAACTCCCCATATGTGAATATCATGTTCCATGTCATGCCATAGTGAGCGTCTGACTACAATAGCGCGTCCACGGGGGCGACAGGACCGACGAAGACGAGTGAATCCGAATGCGAGTGAGTGAGTATGAGTCAGAGTGAGCTTTGAGTATGATTAAATATGAGCCTCCTGTTCATTCCCCTTCAGTATTCTGGCCGCGAACGGGCCCGTGTCCTACCCCCTGGCGGCTCCTTTTAGGGGTGCTGCAACCGGCGCCCCGCTTGAGACATCCTCACAAAACTGCTCTAAACGCAGACGGGTCTGCCCACCAAAACAGCCAAACCGCATGAGACATCCCCACAAACTGGCCACGAACGGGCTCGTGAAAACATACCTGACGGCCCCCCTTAGGGGTGCTGAACCCAGCGTCCCGCCTGAGACATCCTCACAAACTGCTCTAAACGCCAACGAGTCTGCCCACCAAAACAGCCAAACTACCTCAGACATCCACACAAACTGGCCGCGAACGGGCACCGAAAACACCCCTGGCGGCTCCCCTTAGGGGTGCTGAAACCAGCACCCCGCCTGAGACATCCTCAGAACCTCAGATGAAAACCAAGGATGTTGAGCATGAGAGCGAGCAAACCGCATGAGACATCCCCACAAAATGCAGCGAACGGGCCCGTGCACACACCCCTGGCGGCTCCCCTTAGGGATGCTGAAGCCAGCGCCCCGCCTGAGGCATCCTCACAATCTGCTCTGACAGCAGAAGATGTTGAGCATGACAACAAGCAAACCGCTTGAGACATCCCCACAACATGGCCGCGAACGGGCCAGTGCAAACGCCCCTGGCGGCTCCCCTTGGGGGTGCTGAAGCCGGCGCCCCGCTTCAGACATCCTCGCAATCTGCTCTCCAAGCAAAGGATGTTGAGCATGACGACATGAGACATCCCCGCAAAATGGCCGCGAACGGGCCAGTGCAAACACCCCTGGCGGCTCCCCTCAGGGGTGCTGGGACCAGCGCCCCGCCTGAGACATCCTCCAAATCTGATGTGTGTTGAGCAAATCAGACTAAGAGAAGCTCTGAGTATGCGTATGTCTGTGTATGCGAAAGTATGTGTATGAGTACGTCTGGGTATGAGTAAGTCTGAGTATGAGTAAGTCTGTGTATGGGAAAGTCTGTGTATGAGTAAGTCTGGGCATGAGTAAGTCTGAGTATGAGTGAGTCCGAGTAGGAGGAGACGAGAAGAGGAGGGGGCGAGATGGGGAAGGAGGAGGAGGAAAAGGAGTAAGAGGCGTCCAAGTAATAACAATAACCCCAGCTTAGGATAGCGAGACTGAGTATGAGTAAGTCTGAGTATGACTTGGTCTGAGTATAAATGAATCTGACCCTGAGAAAATCTGAGTATGAGTGAGTCTCAGTATGACTAGGTTTGAGTATAAATGAGTCTGGGTAAGAATAAGTCTGTGCATGAGTACGTTTGAGGAAGAAGAGAGGAATGAGGAGGAGGGAGGAGAGGAGTGGTTCTGGTTCTGGTTGGGGTCGGCGCCGTCCAAGTAATAACAAGAACCCAATCTTAGGATATGGGGAACAAGAAGAGGACGGGGAGGAGGAGGAGGAGGAGATGGAGGAGAAGACCAAGGGGACAATTCCGCCCCCTAAAAAAGCAAGGTCGTAGAGTAGGGAAACAAGGCCCCGTCGCGCGCGCGCAGGAATGCATGGGATTGACCAATCCATGCGCGCTGACTAGGCAACAGCATCTCTCCCGCGCGCGCAGGCCGTGTATTAAAAGCATCCCTGTATGGCCGAGCCCATCTTCTGCTGCGGCTTCGCAGCCCGTTTCAGCTGGGCTCAGCACCATTTTCTAGTGTTTCAGAGTTGGCGGTTTGAATGCCAGGTGAGCTTGCTTCACATGGGCAGACTCGACAGCGCTGCTGCTTCGTAGCGTGACGCCTGGTCCGAAAAAACATGTGCTGGATTCCTCGTGCAGCCAGCCAATTCGTCTGCCGAGCGCCCCCCGGCAACACGCAAGCGGGTTGCCTCTGCCGTGCCGCGGCCAAACAAAGCAGTCCTTAGCATGAGCCAGCGGCTTCTTCAGGGAAGTTGGGCGTTGTTCAGCTTCCTTTTCTGCGTCACGGGGAGGGGTTCCAGCGCCGATCCGAGAAATCCGAAAGGTTATGCTTATGTGTTTCGTGTTCCTAAGGTGAGCCCCCTCCAGTCGTCTTCGGCCGCCCCTCCCTCCCTGTCCTCCTCGCGCTGCCAGCCAATTCCGTTGCTGAGCTCCCCCGGCAACTCGAACGCGCGAGTGGATTGCCTGCACCGCGACGAAACAAATCATGTCCTAAGACGAGCCAGCGGTTTCTGCCAGCGGTTTCCTCAGGGATGTGGAGCGTTTTTGCTTCAGCCTTTCTGCGTCACGGAGGAGGCTTCCAGCGCCGATCCGAGGAATCCGTGCGACCTCCGAAAGTTGATGTTGACGCGCTCACGTTCCAAAGGTGAGCCACCTCCTGTCCTCTGTCGGCCTCAATTCGTCTGCCGAGCGCCCACGGCAGCTCGCACGCGCGAGGGGATTGCCTCTGCCGCGCCGCGGCTACAACAAAAAGCATGTCCCACGATGCACCAGCGGTTTCTTCCTGGGTGTGGGCTGTTTTTGTTAAGTCTTTCTGCGTCGCGGGGGGGGGGTCCAACGCCGATCCAAGGCATCCGCGCGGACCTCCGAAAGGTGATGCACATGTGTTCCATGCTCCAAAGGTGGGCCCATTCCTGTTCTCTTCGGCCGCCCCTCCCTACCCTGTCTTCAGTCTTCCTCGTGCAGCCAGCCAATTCCGTTTGCTGAGCTCCCCCGGCAATTCGAACGCGCGAGTGGATTGTTTCTGGCGCGCATCGACGACACCAGCAATTGCCCAAGATGAGTCAGCGGCTTCTTCAGGGATGTGGGGCGTTTTTGATTCAGCCGTTCTGCGTCACGGAGGAGGCTTCCAGCGCCGATCCGAGGAGTCCGCGCGGACCTCCGAAAGTTGATGCATATGTGTTCCATGCTTCTAAGGTAAGCCACCTCCTGTTCTCTGCGGCCGCCCCTCCCTGCCCTGTCTTCCTCGCGCAGCCAGCCACTTCGTCCTCTGAGCGCCCCGCGGCAACTCGAACGCGCGTGTGGATTGCATTTTCGACGAAACCAACAAGTTTCTAAAATCGGCTTAGGTCGGGGTGCGGGGGTTGATGTTCAAATCTTTTTCTGCGTCACGGAGAGGGTTCCAGCGCCGATCCGAGGAATCCGCGCGGACCTCCGAAAGTTGATGTTCACGTGTTTCATGTTCTTAGTGTGAGCCCGCGGCTTCTACCGAAAGATGGGGCGCCACGATCGGGCCCGCCTCAGGATCCCATACGGTAGGCTTGTGTTGTGTCGACCGGCGGCGACCCCGCCAGCGGCGTTCAACTTTGAACGCCGCGGGCGACCCAAAATCGTTCGATGTGAGAAGATCTGGACGTTTCGGAAACGGTCGACCGTTCAAGGTTGAACGATCCCCGCAGTGTCAGAAACCAACGCCGAAGTCGGCACGACACGAACTTGACGGAGAGGGCTGAGCACCCACGGTCTCGAGCATTTTTTCATCGCGGCGCTGCAGAGGCAAGCCGTTCACGCGCCCCAGCAGCTGGGGCAGAGCGCACTGCGTGTCCGGCTGCAGGAGAAAGAGACAGGGCAGAGGTCGGCCGCGGAGCAGGTGGGAGGGGGGAGGGCACTTCCAACACGAAGGTCTTCAGCGTGAGTGGCCGGTCCCACACCCCCGAACTCTGTTGTGTCGCGGCGCGGCAGAGGCGATCCGCTCGCGCGTCGAGCATCCCGGGCTACGGGGACGTGAATTGTCCCGCATGCAAGAGGGGGGAGGGCCAGAAGAGGGTGGCCGCGGAGAGGCCACGGTCTCGAACAGGCGGCGGCGGCTTCTCTTCTCTCGCGTTGCTCGCCTCCAGGAGCCGCATCTGAGGCGTGCCAGCAGCGGGGCGACGGGGGAGGGAGAGGCAAGCCACGCGGACTTGCGTGGACGTCGCAGCGGACCACCGCTGAGGACGCCGCCAGCGCTGCAGTCGGTGGCGACGGCCCCCAGGAGGGCCACAATCGGCCCAGAGCAAGAGGGCTCCATGGGCGGGGGGCATGTGTGGTTCTCGTCGCCCGTGATTCGGTCTCGCAGGTGCGTAATGAATGGCGCATCCTGTTCAGAGCGGCCAACCAACTCTTAATTCGATGGTGCGGGATGTCTTGCACACCACCGCCCTCAGCGCAGCGCGAGAGTTCCCACACGAAGCACGAAGATGCTTATCGGATAGCAGCGGCCTGCAACGAACAGCATGACCCGCGCAGGGCGTTCTTCTGCTTTCCATTCTGACTTTCCTCATCCATCTGCTCTCTCCCTCCTCCTCCTCCTCCTGCTATTCCCCGTGCCCCTCGAGTAGTAGGTGACCAGAAGCAACCGGATGGCAGAGACAGCGGCCACGAAAGGGATCAGCAGGATGCCCGGTCGGTGAAGATCAAGAAGAACGGCGCCGAGACCAAGTTCAAGATCAGGTTGGGTCGATGATGGCTCTCTCACGGGATGCCTCTCGGAACGTGGACCTCTTCAGATATGATGGAACAAACGACGTCGATGATCGAGATGGGAGTCAGAGCTAGACGTGTGTACCTATCTACATGTACTTGTGTGTATACTTATGTCGGGCCTTTCCCTCTACAGGGAGATTTCCGACGAAAAATAAGACATACCCCAACAATGCTTCAACGTGGCCAAACAATATTCAACAAATAGTCCCCAGACCATTTTTGGAATATGTTTGGAATCTGTTTGGGGTGTTCATTATTCTTCGTCGAGAATCCCCCTGTAGGGGGACAGGCCCAACGTAAGTGTATCTATACGCACATCACACACCGCAACCCGACCCTGGGGCCCTCGGTGTAGACAGTGTGGCGCCTCCCGCCCCCAGGGCTTGCCGGGCTGCTCTGGGAGATAGCCGCACCCGGGGGTCCTTCCCCACTCAGTGCTTGCACTAAGTCGGGCCTGTCCCCCTACAGGGGGATTTTCGACGAAAGATAAAATACTACCCCCAGCATAGTCAACAAATAGTCCAAAAATGGTCTGGGGGCTTTTTCTTTTAGTATTTTTGGACCTTCTTGGAGTGATTTTAGCGTATCTTTAATTGTCCTTCGAAAATCCCATGTAGGGGGACACGCCCGACATAATTCTTGCACTGAAGGGGTCCTAGCGGAATTTGAAAGATTTGGTGAAGGTTTCCCGCCGATTTTGGTAGCAGTTTGGGTTCCCAGGTTCCCGGTTCCCGGGTTCCTGGTTATTGGTTCCGGGCCAATTTCGGTCGGTTCTGGGTTCCCGGGCTCCTTGGTTCCCGGTCGATCTCCTCAGCGAAAGCCATCCGCTATTGGGTTTTTTCTCTGCTGAAATCTATGTTCGACGCCTTCCTACATGAAGAGTCGAGTTGTGTTCCCTCGCCCGTTCTCTTCAGGGGGCAGGTGGTGGAGGGTCCCGAGGCGGGTTCACGAAAAGGGTCCCGAGAGCGCCCCAAGACAGTTTAAGATGATGTTTCCGAGACGGCCCACAGGCGCCCCAAGACTTCCAAGTTCGCCTCAAGATAGCCCGAGAGGATCACCCCAACGGCGAAACAGCATTGTTTGTCATCAAATGTCAAAGGGTTTGATGTTCTCAGTCTGTCTGGCCTCCGACCACCCAATATGGCCCACGCCCTCAAGATCGCCCCAAGACGGCTCAAGCGGCCCCAAATTCAGCCCGAGAGAGCCCGAAGACGGTCGACGAGGCCCCCTAAGAGGTCCCAGAGGCTCCCAAAGGGCCTAACGACATTCCAAGAGGCATCCGAAAGGTCTCCCGAGACACCCAAGGAGACATCTACGATGCCTCTCGTACACGACCCCGGCGCGGTGACCAGTTGGGACCCATGCGGCGGGATAATGCATAGGGGGGGGGTGGCGGGATGATGCACTGGTGAGCAGGGAGTAGTGGGGGGAGGAGGAGGAGAAGGAGGAGGAGGAGGAGGAAGAGGAGGAGGAGGAAGAGGAGGAGGAGGAGGAGGAGGAGGAGCGGGAGGAAGGGCAGTTCTGATACACACTATGAAACAAAAGCGCATTACGAACGAAGAGCGGAAAGAGTAGGGAGGAGGAGGAGGAAGGTGATGATGTTGTCGTTGTTGTTGATGATGATGTGGAGGAGGAACAGTAACATTGGATGCGAGAGGAGCAGGAAGAGACTGCAAATAATTAGCTGGACTGAATTGGTTTCTACCTCTGTGAGGGTCGTTGCAGGGTAGGTTAGTTCAGTTTGAGACGAGGGGGCCTTTCCAGACCTCCGATTTGCATGCCCGGGGGACCCGAAAAAGGCCAAGCCGCTCGTCGTCTTTCTTTTAACGCTGGATGCCTTGGGGAGAGGTGCTCCAGTTATTTGTACACTCTCATCATGGCAGACAAGGCCAAGGCAGAGAAGCTCAAGCAGTCGTTGCCCCCCTCCCTGCAGAAGAAGGAACGCGGCGTCCCCCCCCCGGCTGCGCCCGTGGTGCTCTTCGCGTGCCAGGGTGGCATGGGAAGAGGAAGACGAGGCGGATGATGATGATGATGATGATGATGATGATGATGATGATGATGATGATGATGATGATGATGATGATGATGATGATGATGGTGGTGATGATGAGGATGATGATGATGAGTTTGATGATGAGTTTTACGTTAATGATGATGATGCTGATGATACTGATGGCGATGATGACGAGGAGTAAGAGGAACGCAAGGAGAAGGAAGATGACTTGGCGGTGGAGGAGGAGGAGGCAAGGTTGAAGAGCGGGAGCAGGAGGAGGGTGCGGCATTTGAGGGCTGTGTCCCTCGCGCATTGCCACTTGCGCGTCGGCTTCCTCGACGAGACTCGTCGCGCCTTGCCTCGCCTCGAGGAATGGACGGATGGAGAAGTCCCCCTGCCCCAGCCCCCCGACGCCATTTTTTTCCGGATGTCGACCCCAAGCCTTCTCCCCCCACTCACGGCCGCCAGGACATCTGAGGGGCGGGCGCTGGTCACCCGCGGCGGGCGGCGCCAGGGGCAGAAAAGCAGCGCGCTGAACCGCGCGCGCCTCGGCGGGGCTTTCTTGGCGTCGCCGTCGTCGGCAGCGGGGAACGTGGGGTACAGTCAACCCGCACAGCAAGAATGAGCGAGTGTTCAAAGGTTGCGCTTGCATCCTTACCCACTAGGCCCAGCCTAAGCAGTTTTCGCTGGCCAAGCCCACTCGAAGAACGTCAATATAGTTTTCCAAGGCCCCTGCATCCCTACCGTGCATCCTTCTGACACGGGTTGACTGTATGCTCGATGGCCCTCTTTTGAGGCTCCGTGCCTCGGGAAGCTATCCCTTAGTGGTTGCCCGCGGGGCGCTTTCGCCACAGAGGATCGGGGTCCTCGGGGGGCCTTCAACGTGCCGTTTCGGGCTTCTATCTGCCTTCAAAGGGGCCCGGGGATGCCGAAGATTACAGTCAACCCGCACAGGATTGGATGGGCAGCCTTCCCAAGGGTACCCATGCATCCTTGCCCCTTCGGCCCATCCTTAGCACATTTCGCTGGCCATCGTCGTTCGAAACACGTTCACATGAGCTCCCGAGGCCCCTGCATCCTTAACGCGCATCCTTATGATACGGGTTGGCTGTGCTCGGGATGCAGAGGTGGTCCCAGGGGAATACGCCCGGGGTCCAGGATCCGTGTCCTTCAGGACCCAGACCTTTCATGGAGAAATTGGGCAGGCAGGTCGAGTGTGCGTCGAGGGGTCCGTTTGATGAATCGGAGCGGAAATGTCTCTCGGCATTTTCGCGCCGCCTCAACGCGCGCGTCGGCGACGCCAACGCGCGCGTTCACGGTTGGGCGCCAGTGAGGGCGCTCGGCAGCCCACCTCATTCGAATCAGAAGAATGGTATACATACCTATACGACCGCCCTGCGGGCGAAAATGAGGTTGGGGGGGATTGAGATCAGATGCCCAACCTGACTGACCTCCAGCCTGTCACCTTGATCCCATCTCTCTCTTTCTCTCTGTCTCTCTCGTGGATTGGGTTGGATGGATTGTATTGGGTGGGATATGATAAGATGGGGCAAGATGGGTTGGATAAGATAAGATTTATTGTATTGGGCAAGATGGATTGGATAAGATACGCCAGATTGGATAAGAAAGCCCGCCGCAGGCGCCGACAAAAATTAAGTGATGGATTGGATCGGATGGGAAGGGATAAGATGGATTGGATAAGATAATATGGGTCAACTTATGATAGATGGATTGGATAAGATAAGATGTATTGAATTGGCCCGCCGCAGGCGCAGAAGCAAATGAATTGATGGATTGGGTTGGGTGGATTGGATTGGGTGGGATAAGATAAGATAGGACAAGATGGATTGGATAAGATGGATTGGATTGGACAAGATGGATTGGATAAGATGATCTGGATTGGATAAGAAAGCCCGCCGCAGTTGAAAACAATATATGAAATTAGCGACATGCGTCAGCGCCGGGACGCCCGGGACACCCTGGACACCGCCCGGCCCAATTGGGACATTTCCTGGCCACCGGCGGACGGGAAACGGACTTTCGCTCCTACTGACATCCGGGACACCCGGGACACCGCCCGGGCCAATTGGGACACCTCCCAGCCACCAGCGGACGCGAACGGGCTTTCGCTCTTACTTTGGCCTAGCTACAGGAGGATCACGCGCAGCTTCGCCTCGCCCGCACGCACGGCACGAACACGAAACCGAAACCGATCTCCCAGTGGGGGGTCTCCGTTTCACTGCGATCTCACCCCCCAACCTCCGATATTGGAGCTCCGCGCGGATCTCTTGTATCTGCGCCCGACCCCCCCCCCCCTGGCGGCGCTTCCAGCGCCGCCTCGCGCGCCTGGAAGAAATCCGCGCTGACCTCCAAACAATCATGTTTATACATTTGTTTTTCTCTCCTATTGAGCGTCAGTGCAGGTCAGGCCAGAGCAGGAACCGCCGAGGGCGTTTTGGATCCCGTCTCGCCCAGAAGCTATCCGTTTCGCTGCGATTCCGAATGGAGATGCATTTGCGGAAGGGTTCATGGGGGTCCAAGATCGGCGTCATGCCAACATTTTTAACGGCCTTCGGCCTATCCCGCGACCGTGCCTGGGTCAGAGGTTTCAAGGATGTGGGTTGGGATATCGTGTTTGACCTTTCGGGGAGCTCTGGGAGGCACTTTTGAGGCCTCTTGATGCATCTTGGGGGCAATTAGGGGGCCTCTTTGGGGCCGCTTGGGGGCCTCTGAGGGCTTCTTGAGGGCCTTTTGGGAGCCTCTTGGGGCCTCTTCGGGGCCTCTTGGAGCGGAAGGCTCGATTTCTCGGTTCCGGGTCCCTTTCTTGGGCCCCTCTTGGGGCCGTCTTGAGGCGGATTGGGCGGCTCTTGGGCCATCCTGGGGCGAGGCCGTCTTGGAGGCCTCTTAGGACCTTCGGGGCCCGTCTGGGGGGCCCGAAAAGTCCCGCGACAAGACTCGGCAAGCCCGAGTGGAACTGCGGCATGCCCCAGAAGATTGGGCAATGTAGGCGTAATGTCGGCTCCAGGCCCCTTAGAGAATACTGATGCCTTTGCCGCATCTTCTGGCATTGACAGAAATTCTCTGGCTTTCAATTCTCTGGCTCCTAATGCGGACTGCCCACTTCCCTTTTGTGTTTTCTTCTGGATCTCAGGGCCGGCTTGCCGCGGGACAGAAGCAGAGAGCATTGTATTAAGAGTGAGGCGTAGAAGGAAGAGCCCACAATCACCACATGACAAAAACGAAGGAGGAGAGCAATGAGTCGAAATTTGGCAGCAATGTTTTTGGAGTGGAGGTCCAAGGTCACCTGCGGCTGCGGTTTCGTAGTTTATCCGCCATGGCTGGCATTGTGGCACCACCACATGGGCAGCATGCATACACAGACGCTTCGTCATTATAACTTATGGCAGACGGCAAACTACCGGACCGAATCCCGATCGATTGCCAGGTCTTCGCAAACGTCATCACTTGCTTCGCACCGCTACAAGTCGATGTGATCAGAGCGCTGTTCGTGTGGATGGGAAGAGCGGTCAGCGTACATGCGCAGGAGGCGAGCCAGATCATCGATTGAACACGAACCTTATAGTGGCGACCGCGAGAGTTTTCTGTGCAGCGGGCCATCTGGCAATTGTGGCTCTGAACTCTGAAAGCATTTCGTAGCTCATGCCACTCCAGACGTCAGAGCGGAAACGTTTAGCTCCACAACGATGGGGGCGCGCGCGCCGGCTAGGGGGCAAACTGGGTGGGGTGACGCTCTAATTCTCTAAGACGAGGGCCCGCCTCTGTCCCAATCGCTCGCAGGCTGCTCAGATCAAAAGCCACGGGTACCCCCACTTCAAGCGAAGGTATCGCGCTTGAGGCGCGGCTCGCAGAGCTAGCGAAGTACTCGCGATACAACTCACGAATTGTTTAGCGGCGTATTGTTAGTATGTACGCCATGTTACGGAGTATTGCGGTGAGGCGCCACCGTTTCTTGTTGCCGGGGGAGTGATGTCGCTTGTTAACGTGAAAGTGTTCTTAGGGGGCGCCGAGGCGCAACCTGTTGTACAGAGAGAGAGAGAGAGGAGAAACAAAAACAACAAAAACAGAGAGAGAGAGAGAATCAACAAAAGAGAAAGATACAGAACACGAGAAAAAGGAGTGTCAAGTATACGCAGACCTCCAGTGAGCAAGGGTCTGAGAGTGGGCAGTAAGGCACATAACATATTTCTCGCGCTGCAGGGCGACGTTTATCAGTACACATCTGGAAGTGGAGACTAGACCGTGAGCATCCAGTAAAAGTTCGTGAGTGGAGAGTAAGGCTTGCAGATAAAGTTGCGAATGGTGGATGCTCTCCTGGAGGAGTAGGAGCTACATAGAGCAGAACGTAGCAAGTACTGGGTGGAGGAAGCGTCGGTGAGCAGAGAGAGCGGGCTGCCGAAAAGCGAGGGGAGGTTGTACAACCAAGTGGGTAGACAGTAGGGTCTGGGTGAAAACAAGAAGGCTCATCATAGGCAAGCTGGACACTAGCCTAGAAGTGAGCGTAGTGGACTGACAAAAGCGCACATAGTACACAGCATACCTTCCAGAGATGGTCGAAGTTCAGATTGTACAGGGCATCGGGCATAGAAATTATGGGTAGGGAGGGTAAGGCTTCGGGAGTACAGAGGACGGGAGAGAGGGCAAGAAAGGGAGGGAGAGAGGACGAGAACGATACACACATATATATATAACTATATGTATACATAACTATATACATTTACATATATATATGTATTTATATATATGTGTTGTGTGTAGAGATATGGGGTGGTCAGTCGTTGGTGTACCGTAGAAAGTAGGCAGTTGAGGGTATACAGGGTGGCGGGCAGAGTGGAGGGCACTATTTCCATGACGTGGGAAGAGATGGCGAAGGACATTCTGGACGGGAAGCGGAAGGAATGGGCCCACGAGGTTTCAGATCTTGGGGGATTCTTTATCTGATGAGGGAGGCGGTGGTGTCCATGGGCGATCCACGATTGGAGTGCTACTGGCTTCAAGACCTTGGATTCCATCTACGGATTCCTTATCCACTGCCCCCACCGTACTTGACCTTCGCAGATCTTCGGGCCAATCGGGGCGATACTTGTTGACGAAAGATCGTCGCGTTGTTGCCCTGCCTTCTGCCACCGCCCTCCTTCTTCCGTCCTCTTTGTGCCGACTGTGCTCCGGCTCGAGTAGCCAGCGGCAAGCCGCGCTCCGAGCCAAGTCGGACCGTCGATCATCAGCGGCAGGCGGGCGGCTTAGAGGTCCTGTTTGTCCCTGCCCCCCTCGCCAGGCCCCCCTGGGGCATCCAGCCCTTCAGAACGCCGCAGGCCTCACCAGCGCTTTCTCTGGCCTCACCCCCTGGCAAGTTTAGGGACGCACGCCACCACTTGTGCATCGGTCGACGAGCGCGTTCCACTACTCGCAAAGGAACTACTCGCAAATGGCCTGGATCCCTCGCGTGGGATCTACGATAAATTTTATCAAAACAGGCAGGTGTTTTTTTCTGACTTATGCGAGTAGGCATTTTGCGAGTAGTGGAACGCGCTCGGTGCATCGGGGGCGCCCGGACGGTGCGTTGACCCCACCGTGCGGTGAGCACCGGTGCGGACGAGGGTTGGCCGCGCGCTTCTGGGACCCGGGCCGTGCTCCCGGGATGCCCCTCGGGCGGCCTGTGATCCAGGCCCGTGCGGGGACTGGCCGTGCGGTCAGGACTTCTTCGGGGAGCTCGCGGTCACCGGGCGGTCCGTCACCGCACCGTGTCGAAGGCCCCCGAAGGTCTCGGCCCGAGCCAGGCAGCACGCGTGCGACCCGGATTGGGTCCGCGTGGGCCCGAGGTTTTCGCTCCGATCTCCCTGGTTGGAGGCCGTCGGCCACTGCGGCGGCACGCGGCTCGCCTGGTTACGTAGGGCGTTGCTCATGTTACATGTTGCGCTGCAGGGGGACCACTTCGGAGCGGCTTCTGGCCGGAGGAGGGGGAGGAAGAGGAGGACGGGGACGAGGAGGAGGATTGGGTCGAGAGCGAGCCAGTAACATGCAATGAGTAGGAGGGGGATGATGCGAATGAGGAAGCAGAAGTCGGCTCTATCACTTCAGCGCGGGGTGAGCATTAGAGGAGGATGTCGCTCTATGGGGTGATCGACCCGGCGGGTCTTCAGCTTCATGTTCCTGACGACTTTGGTGGGCCAGTTGGTTATTTACCAATTCTGCCGCATGATGACGGACGAGCAGTCCCTTGCTAGCGTCTTCAGCTATGACGTAGCCGTTATGTTTGCGAAATGTGAGCAACCGTCCGATTTCATCAGCGTTGGCATCATACGGTCGGCGGAGGGTATTCGCCTGATCAGCGTGCTGACGTTGCGAACAAGGCCGTCGCAGGTGTTGTCGGTGTCCCCACGTGGTACGTATAGGTTTCAGTAAACGCAAACCATGCAGGGAGCCAAACCTCGGCGGGATTTGGCCCTCGCATGGCCGCCCCTTTTTCATTATGTTTCATCTTGACTCTGACGCGTGCTTCGCACCCAGATTTAGTATCATCCTTACTCATGGACCTGCCGGGCGTTTCGATTTAGGTATTGTGAGTTGCTCCGTTATTATTCTTCCTCTCTCCCGCTTCTGTTGGTGCCTCCGTTGTGGCATGTCTGGAATTCGGGGGTGTATTCCGACATCGAGTCATGCTCAGTGTTGTGTTGCGGTTATGTGTTGTTGTTGATGTTGTTGTTGTTGTTGTTGTTGCTGCTGCTGTTGTTGTTGTTGTTGTTGTTGTTGTTGTTGTTGTGCGATGCCCGTTTACATGAATGGTCGTCCATATCATTGGGTTTGGCACTCGCAACCATATAACACATTGATCCGTTCCTCCTTCGCCCGCTTCCTTCTCCGCTCTCCTCCCTTCCTCTGTGTGCGATTTGAGTTTTACGGCTGGTTAAGCCGCATGGGAACGCCCACGCAGCAGGGACGGACACTAGTTATGTCGCGCCCCTCTCCAGTTTTGTTTTCGGCGCTCCCGTGGTTTGCCTGGGTACCCGTTTGGAGTGCACGCGAATTTGCAGATCTTGTTTGTTCCTCGTCCCCTCAGCGTTCATCCTTCTCCCCCAACAAATGCGCTGTAAAAAGTATGTTTTCAGCAAACGCAAACCGACGGTTTGTCCAAGGGCGGCCAATGAACGTCATCATAGGTGAAATCATGGTTTTGCCACCATGGGAATCGGTCATGTAGTTTTTGTTGCAGCTTCGGCGTGAAGTCGGCCTTGCCCAGCCTTGTCCATATTATGATCCAGCGGGTCTTCCTCGCCACGAGTGTCATTGTTCACGTTCGGCGGCTCGTTGTCGTTCCTCTTGATGACGTGTTCGTGTGGACAGATGTTTGGGATTGTTTCTGGGCTTCCATTACGTCTGGGTACAGTGATTCTACAAGTTTGACATACTTCGTGGAACCTTTCCCTCGCCGCGGACACCCCTTGGCACTTAGGGGCTGTGACCGCCTTCGCGCGTACACGACGTGGGGATCGTGTCCAACGAAAATTTGCGTTTGTGCGTGAGTCGCCATCTTCCCGAGGATTTGTGTCCGCCTTCGCCTCTCCGAGGCCACGGCTGTGATCTACTACAGCCGCAGCCCCATCCTTAATGAGCCGATTCCCTCCAGCACGTCCGTGAGCACGGAGATCGGTGCAAGCAGTTTATCCGAGCCACGGCCGCGCTTTATATGGGGATTCTCGCCGCATAGTGCGGGCAGACCGTGTGGTATAAAGATATTTATGTATATGGATCTATCTGATTAGTGTTGTTCTCCCCTCCCTGTCTCCCATGCTTGTTTGTTTTCCGGTATTTCTCCGTATGTATATTTTTTCTTTTTCTGATTATTTCTCCCTCTCTCTCTCTGTTTGGTTTCTATATCTCCCTCTCCCTGTCTCAATTTCTCTCCCTTTCTCTTTTTCTTTCCCTCTCTCTCTCTCTCCATCTCTCTTCCCCTCTCTCACTCCCTCTCCCCCTGCCTCCTGCGCAAGAGCAATCCTCCATTGCCGTCCGCGCCGCCAGGGCATCGGCGCTATGATGGCACCGGCGTTCGTGTCGCCAGCTGTGGCACCCGCGCAGCCTTGCGCGCCACCACGGAGCGTGGGGAAGGGGAGGTTCAGAGACAAAAATCATCAGGGCTAGCTCGGGTCAGGGCTAAGTCGGGTTCGTTTTTCGGGAATCCGAGCCCGAGTTGGCCCGGGCCCGAGTTACCCCGGATAATTCGGGCGCCCACAGCCCCGAATCATCAGGGGTAACTCGGGTCAGGGCTAACTCGGGTTCGTTTTTTCGGGAATCCGAACCCGAGTTACCCCGGGCCCGAGTTACCCCGGATAATTCGGGCGCCCAAGAGGTGTACAAGAGGGGGGATGGCGAGGTGGGCACCTCAAAAATGCATTGCATTGTCCACACGATCTTGGCTCCTGGGAGTGAATCGACCGCGTCTTGCAGCTACCGCCAATGATTAGGACAACAGGTTGTTTCAGGAGCTTTACCAAGGATGCAAGGTCATAAGGTCTAAACAGATCTTCAAAAGATCAGCGATCACCAGAAAGTTAGTTTTTGGTCGGGCTGGCCAATTGTTCTTAGAGCAATTCTTGGCCTCTCGAGGTCGTTCCCGGGCCTTGGGACATCAGAAAACCGTTTGGGATGAAACATTGTTCCCGGATAGGTCGACAGTTGAATGGGCTGGCGATTCCAAAACGTCTAGTCGTCGGAGGTCTTCGAGGGGCTCCTCCTCTCACCACCTGTGGGAGGGGACTCGCGGCATTTAGTTTTCGTAGTCTGTACTCCTCTTCTCCTCCCTCTCTTCTGCGACTGCGAGAGTGCCTCTCGTCGCCACGGCTGGATCCGCCTCGACATCCTGGTCGGGAGCGCGCTTCACGAGAGGTCCGAGGGGGAGAGGGCCTTGGGGGAGGGAGGGTCAACAAGGCAGGAGGAGGCAAGGAGGAGGAGGAGGAGAAGGAGGAGAAGGAGGAGCTTCGAAGGAGCTTCGGCGATGACGTCGAGAAACGCCTATTGGCTGCGCCATCTCGGGGCTCGGGAACAAGGCGGCCCCTAGTGTGGCACTGGCTTGCGACAAGCATTTGATTACATACACCCCTATCTTTGTCGGGCTCGTACACTCAAATAACAAACTCATGACGCTCCCACGGCCAGACGCTTTTTACCGTCCTTCACAGGTGGTGCAACACCATGTGGGCTGATATACTGTCGATTTGGATGTTTTGCTAAATAGACCACGGGAAACTTCGACCCGGGACGAATGTTGCAATGCGTTAGCCATCTCTTGATGACCAAGGCACCTGCACGCTTACTAGCTGCTTCTTTGCACGCCGTACACTGCCAACGACTATGGGATGGAATGAGGACGAGGGGCGATGCAGAGAGGGCCTGGCTCAGCTCACTGGTGGCTTTCTTCTTGAGCTCCCGGGAGGCCTGCTGATTGCTCATCTGGGCGGCGGGGTCCTCGGCGCAGGCCTCGATATGGGCACGACTGGGTCTTTTCCACACCAGCGCGCAGGTTGCGCGAACCTATTCATACATCTTGAGCTGCGGGGCTGCTATAGCGTGGGCCTCCGCAGCTCTCTCGGCCAGGGCATCTACTGCTGCGTTGCCGAGCCACGCCTCATGGCTCCCTCCGAGCCCCTGCCTTTGATCGTTGTCGAGGTGACGCGGCACGTGCTGCAGCTTGACGAGCTCTTCGGGAGTCGCCGTTGTCAAGAGCTCTCTGATGCAATGCCCTGCCACTGAGGTTCCAGACGTTGTATTTCACACGACGCAGCGCGCTGTGTACATGGTGTCCCCGCTGCCATCCTCGTATGGCCACCTCTGAGGCCTTCCAAGTGCGGAGCCGCCCGTAGGAGCAACGTATCGCCTGAAGTATTGCCCATAGCTCCGCCCTGTGGTTGCTCTGCCGTCGTCCTGGGAGTGGTCCGTACTGTCCAGCATTCAGTTGCCATTATTCGCCGTGCCGATGCAGCTTGGACCATCCCCATCCGCATCTTCGATAGCGAGGGTCATGTGATTGCTCTCTTCCGCTGCCGCCGGTGCATATGACAGTGATGTCGGCCGTGGCCGTTATCTTGCCGTCATTGTCGGAGTCGCCACTGTTGGTGTGCTGCATTTTGGTGTCGCAATCTGGCGGCAACGTCCGTGTGTTGGGCACGCAGCCAGATGCAAGGTGTATGTTGGCTGCCTCATATCGCTCCTTGTCTGATGCGTTCCGTCTTGTCGTACAGTCGGGGCGCTGGAGAAGGAACCCTTTTCGTTGGGGAGGGGCTCGGTGTTCCTTGATTGTTTTATAGTTTGCCTTGGGTTGTCCTTAGGTTTTCCATGGGGAATCGAAGTTGAGCTTATGGGAAAGGGGGGCCTCGTTCCTTAATAGGGTTCCTTGGGTCAAGGCCCCGACTGTAGTCCTCGTGGTCGTCTCTGCACGTACATGTACCCCATATTCTGTGGAGGGCGTCGCAGATCTCGCCACAGGCGCAGGTGTTGGCTGCATCGGTGAATGCCTCGTGCTTGCGGTCTGGCGTCCACATGTCCGAGCTCGCCACCGCCAGTAGTGCGCCGGCCTCATGGTGCTTGCCTCGCTTGCGCATCACCTTCAGCTTCTTGGTGGGGTCGTAGGTGTCGATGCCGAGCTCTGAGCCTTTGCCCAGCCAGAGGTCGGAGGCCTTGGACCATTGCTGGAGCTGCTGAGCTCCCAGAATGGCGTGGATGGGTCGCTTGGTCGTCGTCGCCTTTGCCCATCTGCCAGGCGTTGCCCAGGTGGTCGATCCACTCTGAGGGCGAGATCGGGTCCCAACCAACATGCCACAGTGAAAGGATAATAGTGCCGATCAAGCCTCTACGCTGCTTCCATCGGTATTGCGTGGGCACGTCGGCAAGTCTGTCATAGATACCGAGCCAGGCTAGATGAGCTCCATGGTGTAAGCGTTCTCGGCACGCCCAGACGTCGGACCATGAGTTGAGCACCCCGCGTAGGATGGTAACAGCTGGGTCGGCTTCCAGCAAGGATTGTAGGTGTGCAGGCATCTTCCGACCCAGCGCTGGTTGAGGGATGTGGCGCATTTCCTCCTGGTGATAGTGACTGCAGTGGTTTCTCTCCATCTACTTCGCATCCGTAGAGGTAGGATGCCATTGGCCCCTGAGTGACCAATGCTCGTTGCGCAGTGTGCGCAGTTGTCGTAGCTTGAGTCGAATGCTGACAAGAAGGATATCTTGTCTGTGCCTCTGCCTTTGCCAGGCAAGCACCTGAGAGAGTAGTCCAGGTCCTCGATGGTCCAGGTCGTGGTTGGTGCTGTCCGAGCGCAACCCCGGATTTCCTGGATAAGGGTCTGGTAGTCGTTGTGGGTGATGGTCGGGTGGGTCCAGGGGTCTGCGAACTCTTCCGTCGGGGCAGCACGCTTTGCCTCTAATGTGGACGTATTCATCCTCGCGTCATGGCTGCGGTTTGGTGATTATGTGGAGATTGTCGGCAGTTTCTTTGGAGGTATCCGACAGCCAGCGCACGAACGAGTGTGACCTCAACTTCACGTCGACGCTGAGGGCCTTAGCACCGTCCTGCTCGGCTTGGCCCAGCATGCCATCGATCGCTTCGGTGTCGAGCGTGTCCAGCGCCTTGAGCCCGGCCTGGACCCCCAATGGTCGCGATGCTGAGCTGCTGCTGGTGACAGTCGAGTTCCTGCTGTCGGTATGCCTTCGTAAGCGGGCTATCGTGCTTCTGGTGCTAGCTGCTGTTGCTGTTGGTCTCCGTGTCCACGTCGCCGCATTGTGTGGCATGCTCTTAGAAGAGTTGCTGGCCCTCTCCACCAGTCTGTTTGTTTGCAGCTGTAGTGGGTTAGCCTTGCCCGTGGTTTTGCACGCTGAGTCACCATTCTGCGCGGAGTCCCGCAAGCAGTAAATTGTTGACGGTCCTGGGGCTGGATGTCGCAGGCTGCGCAGTGAAACCTCTCCAGAGTGCCAATGGACTAATCGTATTCCTGTCCCAGCGTAGAGGCTGCCTCTTGGTCCGAGGCATATGCAGCTCCACGTCGCATGTAATCTGACAGGTGCTCGCGCTCTGGTCGCGGCTTCGTGACCATCGGGGAGACTTCCTTGATGGCGTCCATTGCGCGGGTGTCGAGCTGATTGGCCTGCGCACCAAGATGAGCTTAGAAGGAGAAGGAGGAGGAGGAGAGGGAGGAGGAGGCGAGGAGGAGTCGAGGAGGAGGAACAGAAGAGGGAGGAAGAGCAGCACCAGGAGGGAGGAGGGGAAGGACGAGACGTATGAGCGGGGGGGGGGGGCGGACTGCCGCCCGAAGCGCTCGCCAGAGATTCACCGACGCGGCCCGCAGAAACATCTGCCTCGTCGCCGTTCTTCTCCTTCTCCTCCTCTTGCTTCCTTCTCCTCCTCTTGCTTCCGTCCGCTTCTCCTGGTCCTCGTCGGGATTGTCGTCCTCGTCCGCCTCCCCTCCTTTCGCCATGCGCCGCCCCCTCCCCCATCCTCTTCAGGGTGAATGCGCAGGCGGGGAGGTCTGACGCCCCTCGGGGAGCTGTCCCCCTGCAGAGGCTCGGACGAGAGGTTTCCATTAGATCTTTCTAGCCTTCCTTCCCACTCCCCTCCTCTCCTCTCCTCCTCATCGTCCTCCTCGTCCTCCTCCTCTCCCTCTCCCTCAAGCACCTGTCATTCCGCCTCCTCCTTCGTGTAGCGTCCTCCTTCCTCCCGCCCTCTTCCCCCTCCCTCCTCCACCCTCCTGCCTCTCCTGCCACGCTCCACCGAGCCGGCCCTGTCTTCTTCTCCTGGTCGCTCCGCGGGAGCAAAGTGGGCCAAAAAGCACTGCGGCGGGATCGCCCATTTCGGGTCATCTTGTCACGCGGTGACGGTTTTCTCAAGATAACTCGAGCTTTAGGACAGCTACAGAGCTGGTAAGCACAGCTAATCGATTCAGAATGATCAGGCGCGCTCGCCTGTTGAACCCAGAGGTCTGAACTCGGTCTGCTAGCTCAGCACAGGGCGGGTGTCCGACCCATCGACGTCGAGCTGGTGGGATGGCGGAACGCTCGAGGCACCGGCCGCCTCCAGAGTTTCATTGCGAGGGTGCCGAGGCCGCCGCGTTGTGGGGGCCTCCTGTCGGGTGTGGACCGACCTCCTACCCTGACACGTCGATTGAGGAACTGGCCGTCTTCGTTTCGCGAGAGGGCGTCGCGGCCGTCATTTCTGCGGGTCCAGGTCCGTCGGTTTCGGTCCTGGGCCGTTTCCACCAAGGGGAGGTCCACTAAAGGGAGGTTTGTCCACCGCCGATCCTGTTCTGCTGCGGGCACGGAAGTCCTGCGAGACGGCAGCATTGCCGCCGCTTCCTGCCTCCAAGTCCTCCTCGTCGGGGAGTGGGGTGGGAGTTGGGGCGGGGTGGTCGGGGCAAGGGCCATCTAGATCCCTTGCCTCCCAGGCTGAGCTGGCTTCCTGGAAACTGTTTGGCCGTGTCTAAGCCAGCACCTCGGGCGTCTCTGATTGAGTCCCCGTCGTTGGCAGGGTTTTTCAATCGTCAGGCCTTCGCGCTTGCGGGGTTTTTGCATCAGGTCGAACCCCCTCCCCGTCCTCCTCCGCGATCGCTCTGTACTCTCATCTAGTGCTGACATAGGTAGAAAGACAGCACGCCCTCGCGACGCCCCGTTTCTACAGAGACCGGCGGACATAGGTAGACAGACAAGACATGCACACACGAAACAACATCAACCTGCACATACACAGACCCGCAGGCACGCCGATGCTTGCAGATTCAGACAGACGCGCGAGTCGAAACCGCGAGCGCGGGGCAGGCTCGGGCGAACGCATGGCGAGAGGGGCACGCACATACACATACATGCACATGCACACACACACACACACTCACACGCACACACACACGCACGCACGCACACACACACACAGACATACACACCCTCGCACGCACACACAAACACACACACGCACACACGCACACACGCACACACGCACACACGCACACACGAACACACGCACACACGCACACACGCACACACGCACACGCACACGCATTCACACACGCACGCACACACACACAAGCAAGCCAGCAGGCCGTGCAAAGTACAGAATGCGCGCCGTGCCCGAAATACCCGCACGTGAGAGAACGGAAGAGAGCGCGCGGGTCGTAGGTGTGGGGTCTGCGCTGCCAGTGCCGCCACCCCCTGGCGCCGGTGCCAGGAGCGCCTCTTCGCACGCTGCTGCACCCGCGGCGAGCCTCGCCAGTGCAGGCGCAGGCGCAGGCAAGCCTGCGCCACCCCGTGCGGCCTCTGTTGGGAGGGGCCGCGTTCAGCAGGGTTCTCTTCCCCCGCCTCGCCATGCCCCGCCCTCCCCGTCCCACTCCTTGTCCAAGTCCCCCCCCTCCCCATTCTCCCACGTCTTCTCTTCCTCCTCCAGATTTCCCTCCCCTCCCTCCTTCCTCCTCCCCGCTCTCCTCCTCGGCGCGCTCGGGCGGCTGTTGATCCTCCCCGCTTCTTCCCGCGTCCCTTTTCGGCGCGCTCGGTCTCTAGGGCGCCTCCCAAACCTCTGCTCATCGTCATTTGGATTCCCAACCTTTCCCATCCTCCCCCCTCTTCGGTTTCCCCTACGCTCCTTCCCATCCCCATCCTCGGTTACCTCCCATTCCTTCAAATTCACCTCTTCCCCCGCCCCTGTTGGCCAGGCACAAGCGCGCACTTTTGTGTCTGTCGCTGTGAATCCGAGATGCTGAGTTTCTTTCGTGCGCCTTGTTCGGGTAGTTTATGGATGGGAAGTCGGGCAACATTGCTTCTTGTGGGATAGAAGGGTGTTCGTTTCGGCGTGGTGGGCATGCATGCCACCTGCATGGGCAATCCTGGCTGAAGCAGGGGACGCGTGTTACAGCATGTCCTTGCTCGTTATGTTTGTGTAGGTCTGCAGGAAACACTCAGGTTGTTGGAAATGGGTGGTGCGAGACGGCGTGGTTTGGATGTTGTGTTTGTGTGCCTTCCGCCGCACGGAGCGCAGTGTTTTCCGCACTTGGCACCGCAGCGAGGGAGTACCAGAACTTGCATCATTCAGTTGGTGTCGTCCTTTCATTCTCGGTGTGGTGTACAGATTGGTACACGTGAGTCTGAGCGGCCTCGAGGGCAGGATACACATGTGGCCACATGTCTTGCTTGCGCTCTCCCCGTATGCGCACCTGCGCCTGCCTTCCACATGTGTGTTTTTGTGGGAGTTGCCTCCTCATGTTCTGCATGCGAACCCAGCCACGTGAGTTCGCACACTCGTGGAACAGGCGGGCTGCTCAGGAAAACGAATCACTTCTCCAAGGCCGCCGTGTGCTGGAGGCCGTCTGGGTCACGCGCATGCGTGACCACGAGGCTGAAGCGCACAGGCCACAGGAAGGATTGGAAGGCAGGCGCACGCTGGGAAGCTTCCGTGTGCCGTGGCTGCCCGTGCGCGCCCCCCGTGCCCGAGGCAGTCAAAGATTGCTGGGCGGCGCCAGCGCCACCATGGTGCGGAGGGAGGGCGCAGCGGAGTCTCGGGGGACTGTGCCGAGCGGCCTTGCGTGTGTCCGCACGGGTGCGTTGTGCAGTTTGCGTCTGCGCGCGCGTGTCTATCCGCGCAAGGGTTTTGTCGATGCGGGGCGGACCGTCCACGGTCGCCGTTGAGACGATTCGAACGTTAATGAGGAGGTGCAAACGGCATGCGAGCGCGAAAGAGTCTGCAGCCTGCGGTTGCGGGGTGGGGGGAGGGGAGAACACGCGGCACCGCTTTTTAGCTACGCTCCCGTTGCTGGGACCAGTCGCCTTCCATTGCGCACTAATGCAAGTACATGGGCTGCTGATGTTTTTAGAAGCGTTAAATGGGCTACGCTTTCATGTGCCAGTCAGCGAGTCATTATTCATGCATGTTTTACGTGAGTTCTCGGACTTGGAAGATGTTGGAAGCAAGATGCTCTGCACCCGGCTCTAACCGCTTTCTGATTGTGGCCAGCGCTGTCGCCGAACCTACAACTCCGAACCGACAGCTGTCCAGCTCTGTGGAACGCACGACCTTCAAGTGTTCCAGGCGCTTATATACAGGGGCAGAATGCGTCCCCCGAGCCGCCGCGGACTCGCAAAGGGATCGCGCCGGACAGACGACAGACGTAGGGCTTCCGTGGCGGTGACAGACCGCTTGCATCACCCGCCACGCCCTTTGGCGAAGCCCTACGGCGGAAGGCCGTCCTCAGGCGCGCAAGTCACCAGCCTGTAACATGTCCTCATGACTATGATTCGCATCACTGTATCCCGGGGGGGGCCCCCCCGACAGGGGGTTAACCTCGCCTCGTCGTCGCGCCGCGACGGGGGTCGGAGCGCCTTCGGCGCGCGGTGGCTACCCGCGACGGGGGTCGATGTGGGGCTGTCGGTGGGGTGACGCCCCCCCGACGCTCATTAAGAAACTCGGAGCAAGCTTGTCGTCGTCTTTGGGCTTGTCAATCTCAGGTGTAGGGATAAGATCGGGGCTGGTCAGTAAGGGCACGAGGTCCCCGAGCAACAGCAAGCTCATCAACATACACAGTGTTCGAGGTCCGCGCGGCCGCCACTAGCCACTAGCGCCCTCCGCGCTCCCGGCAGTGGGGGATCCACCGCTCGTCCAAAAAGTCCGCATTGACCGCCGAATGTCTGTCTGCACGGCGATGCTACTTCCTGGGGTGCCCCATGTGAGCAACTTGCACGCAGGCGCGTATGGGCAAGGGGTGTGCTGATGGCGCTCGTTTTTTTTTCTCCAGTCAGTCTGCCCCGTACAGTCGGGGCCCTGAAGAAGGAACCCTTTTCGTTGGGGAGGGGCCCCGCGTTCCGTAAGTGTTTCACAGCTTGCCTCAGGCTTCCCTTCTGTTTCCGATCGGAAATCGAAGTTCAACTTATGGAGAAAAAGGGGCCTCGTTCCTCATTTCGGGTTCCTCGGGTCAACGCCCCTCACCACCCACCAAACCACCCCAACCCAACCCGAAGGCCCCAATTTATCCTCGATTTCCAGTGGAGGGGGGTCGTGGAACGTCGAGAAAACACGTATGGAACCCGTACCCCCCCCAACCCGAAATTCGGGTCTTCGGGTTGGGTTGGGGTGGTCTGGTAGGTAGTCAGCCCCGACTGCATCGCGGGTCCGACGAGAGGGGGGCACCGAGAACGCGGAGTCCACGACGTCTGCTGCATGCCGCCGGCCTCGGCCCCGCCGCGGGGCGCCGCTCCTCGACACGCTGGCGCCTGCCCGGCGTCGGGAAGCCCAGCTGCGTGAGCGGATCCGCGAGGACGCAGGAGAAGGAAGATCACGCAGCTTTCCAGTGAGAGGAAAATCACGCAGACAGCTTTCCAGGAGAGGAAAATCACGCAGACACAGTGAATCGTCGATTCCCAGGAGAATATTGGGAAATATGGGAAGTGGGGGGGAAGACAAAAACCCAGAAAAAAGATGGGAACATATATAGGGAATAGTTTTATGTGTGTGTATTTAAATGTGTGTCCTGGGGCCCCTTCATCTTTCCTGCGGCCGATCCGAGCGTCGCCGGGCGTAGTGTCAGTGTGGGTGTCGGGGCGGCAGCTCCGAGCTTGCGCGTGCGAGTGGGCAGCCGGACGGCAGCGAAGGGCCGAGGGGAGGCGCTGTTCCTCTTCGGGTCCAAGGCCGCCCCGCCGGCAAGGAGTGGGAGAAGAGGCGACATGATTTTGAGTTTTCGGCGGTCCGCGCGGAGTTCTTGGCGGGCGCGCGCCCAGCGCTGATCCAAGACATCCACGCGGACCGTTGGTTGTATGCGTGTGTTGTTCTATCCATCGCTTCGCACCACACGCATGCCCCTGTTGCAAGCAAGACCGTTCGGCCCCTGTTCCAGGGTCAAACTAGACAGTCAGCATGGTCATCACACCATGGTGTCGCGTGGCGCAAAGACCGAACGTTATGAGTGCTGGACGCGTCAGCTTCAATCATGTCTGGGAGTGGAGGTCTCGAGAGGGTGAGTGTGGGGTGCTACCGCAATAACAAGCTACTCTGACGGCGAACATGATTTTGATATTCAACATTTACCTCACCCTACTATCCACAGTAAGTTTGTCTCGCATCATTGTGTAAGCGCAGACTTTCTATACAACGCAGGTCGCCGTGCTAGGTTTCGGAATTCAAAGCCTGCGTACCCCAAGCGACGTTTACGAGTGCATTGCGAAGCGCTTGTTGCGTGATTGAGAGCACGTCACTACATCATGCCTGTCGCTTCGTGCACGCTCGCATGAATACATGTGTGCCGTGTTTCTGTTGGGCGTCTTTGTCAGCAATAGGTTTGCTGCGCCGTATGACGCTGCCTCCCTCTGGCTGTGCCATATTGGGCTGTCCTGTGACCATGTTGAGGCTCTCTCCGTGTCCTGCCAGCTATCTCGGGGGAAGATTGGGTGACTGCGGGCCACCCTACCCCTTGTGGCAATAGTTGGTTGTATTGTGGCAGTGTTGGAGCATCTTGCGGCCTTGTCGGGGGATTTATTCGTACAGCTGGATGCCACTTTTGGGCCACCTTGGCCAAATGGTGGGGCCCTTTGGGGCTGAGTCGAGGCTTGAATCGCATTCGCTGTTCGTTGTTTCAGTACCCTTTCGGAAGCCTCTAGGAACCCTTTTGTTGGTTCCGTGGGCCCGTCTTGGAGAAGACATCGTAGACTTGGACATGCATCTTATTGAACTTGTTTCGGGCCCACTTGACCGGCTAGTCCACATGTGGGAGTACTGGAACAATTTGGGATGGTGGCGACTAGGACGGTCAGGCTACCACCCACATTCCTAGGCGTTCAGTGTGTGGCGCCAGCCCCCCCCCCATTCCCCACCCCCAATGGACCCAATGGACGACAAAACATGGTACACATGAGGCATGACAGGAGAAAATGCTGGATACTGGCAGCACGGCACGCCAGCACTACATCACAAGTGAAGCACGATGGCACACAGCAAACCGCAGAGAGATGTCCACCCGATGAGATATGCAATGCTTGTCCTTTTCGGCCACGCTCGCGAGCGGAGTTAAAGAACCAGTGTTATGGAGGGCCGCTGCTCCTGGCACAACTGGCTTGCGCGTGCGAGACTCAGGCGACGGTCCAGCAGAGGCGCACGAGTGCGCTGCGTTTTGAGTCATGGGGCTTGGAGCAAGGTGCAACAACATCGCGCGGTCGAAGTATGTGCACCAGTCGAGCGTAAAGCATGGATCGTACACGTAAGAGTGATTTTTCGCCGGAGTGACCTTTGGTGCGTGCTCACTCGGGTCCCCCGATCGCCGAACGCGATGCGATAGTAGCATCTTGCGCGCTTGGGTTTGCCCCCCCTCCCACCCCGCGGCCCGCCTAAAGCCGCGCACCAAAAGGTCACTCTTGCCCAGGGTCACCCTTGGAGTGTAGCCGAATAGGCGCTGCGGGATCTCAAGCTTTGGAAAATCGGCGGCGCCCCAAGGAGGTAGGCGGATCCCTTGGAAGGGGGAATGTGTATGCGCTCAGATGGCAGTTGAAGGCGTTTGGCTCAGATGCTTCGGTCAGAGCGTTTGGTTCAAAGGCCTCGGTCGCAGGCGGAACCGTAGGGCGACCAATGTATTTTGGGGGATTACGTATCTGTGCGCTCCAGGCCTCGGAAAAAAATTAGCGAACACATGCCACATTCATCCGTCAACGCCTCCCCCCCCAATGTTCAAAGTTGGCGGTGGGTCTGATGAGATGCACTTCGACCGCAGCCTCCCCCGCGCGTGCCAACATTGAGTTTTGGTGGGAGGGGGAGTGTTCAGTATTTGTTTCCCTCTACCGTCTCATGTTCATAGTTTCTTACTTGGCATATGCATACGATAGGGAAGCATCGTATACAACATCCAGTTGCACAATCGCTGTCCGTCTTCACTCATCTAAGTGTGCCCCTGGCCATCTGGGGTCCCAAGAGCCCTCGGTGGAGCGTCCGTGGTGCAGCTGGCCCGAGGGCTCATACGTTGTTGTCGCAGAGGGCCACGTGGCCTCTCAAACGTTCATGTTTGAACGTGCCAATTCACATTGCCACTTGTTGCGGATGGGTTCAGTGCGTCTCTGGGGGATTATATGGATTTCTTATGTCGGGTTTTCGTTTCGGACAGATCACTGTTGTTCATTATTTCTGCCCCCCCGCCTCGTCCCCTCCTCACGGTGCGTTTCTGGTCGCACCTACTCTACACAGATATCACCCTCCTCGTGCGCTGCCAGCTGCGAATGTTGCAACGTTCTCGTAAGTTTCAGGGAGTTTCGCGGGGAGACCTTTTTGCGCGGTTCTACCCAGCCCCAAAATGAATCATGCTCCGCTCGTTGATGCCCACAGCACCCGTGTTGCAATTGTTGGAAGGATCCGTCGATGTGAAGTCGCACTCGTACCCAAACGGGACCTCCCCATTCTCGGTTGAGCCGTTTGCGCAATTGTCGCCGCCTCGCGGGCGTTTGCAATTGTCGCCGCTTCCGCGGCCGTCTTTCGCGGACCTAAACTGGACCTCGCATCCTTGGGGGCTGTCAACTGCGCAGCTGTCGCCACTTTCGTGAGCTTGTACGATGCCCAGCGGCGTGCGATTTTACCCACGGTGTGACCTTTTTTCCCCGTTAGTGTTGCAACTTACGCGACTGACGTCACTTCTGTGAGTTGGTGTGGGGTACCAGCGGGATGCGGTTCATGTCAGACTGACTTTGGACATTGCTCCGCTCCGTGTTGCCAGCCGTGCAAATGTCGACACAGTCGAGAAGTCAAGGAGGGGCCAACAGGAGTGCGGTCTTACGCAGGTCCAAACGAGGCCTTGGCCTCCTGGGTGCTGCCGGTTGCGCATATCTCGCCTTTTCGTGTTGTGGGTTGCCCAGAAGAGTGCGGTCTTACCGAGATCCAGACGGGATCTCTTCTCCTTGGGCAATGCTAACTGCTTGCGCAGTAAGTCACGGAAGCGTCCGCTCGTCTTCGATTGAATGTACGTCGGCGACTGGCGTTCAATAGCGCCCGATAGCGCGCGTACCACGCCCCAACATCGCTTAACTCGCGCCCAGTAGCACAGAGTAGCACCTACATGGCGCCCAGTAGTTCCCAATGGTACCATGTGGTGGAGATGCTTTACGTCTGCTTGCTGCGCTATTGATTGGGCGCCACGGGGGCGACCAGAAGCCTAAAGGCTTCCGCGAGTTGCTTTTGAGCGTTTCGCACCGAGCGCAATTTTCTTGAATTTCTGAGGGGCCTACGGACAAGGCGTTCCTACCCTACCAAGGCGAGTCATGGGACCTCGGATCCTCAGGTGTTGTCATCTGCGAAGTTGCCACCTGTCTCACCAGTTTCTCGAAGGTTTGCGGTGTGTGTTCCTACGCATCTACACACGGGGAAGTGTTTCTTTGGGCCCTGGTGAGCACTCCTCGCCTTGCAACCGTCGCCACTTTGGCTAGCCTCTGGGAGTTCATGCGGGCCGTTGTCTCAACGGGTGAACGCCAACGGCATGGACGGTACCGCATTCCTTTTTAACTGACAAGACGAGAGCCTCGCGGCAGAGGAGGAAGGAAGGGAGGGAAAGTCCGGCAACTAGTTGTTACCCTGGCAGCCCGTGCCGCTCGGCCAAGCACGCCGCGAGCGCCGTGCGCCACGCCACCACGCCCCCGCCGGTGGATGACGGCCGCGCCGCGAGCGCGTGCCACCGCGGCGCCGAGCAGCCGCACCTGAGGCACGCCACCCACGCCACCCACGCCACCCACGCCGAGCGCGGCCAGCGAACAGCGCGCGCGCGGCCTCGCTGGGCAACAACAGCGGCGCCGCGTCGCCTCCGCGGCCCCCTCGGCGGTTCGGGCGGCGCGCCCTGGCGCCGGCTGGCGACGGCGACGGCGCGGGCGCCGCCTCCAGCGCGCTGTGCAGTCGCGGCTGGCGGTGTGGGCGAAGCCTGGCAGCAGTCCAGCGCCGCCGCACGCGCGGACCGCCTTGCCCTCGGCTGCCGTGGTTTTCTTTCAGGGCGGCGAGCTCCACCGCCGCCAGCAGCCGCTGCGCTGCTGCGAGAGCCCGCAGCTGGCGGCCCCGCGCGGCTCGCAGATCGGGCGTCGGCATCCGCGTCGCGGCTGCGGCGCAAGCCAGGAGGTTGGCCGCCGCGTTGCCCTCCCAGTCCTCGGCGCTCATCCCGCGGGCGCTCGCGGCCGCGACGTCCAGGTGCGCCTTGACCCAGCGCGCAGTCAGGAAGCCGCTGCGGCAGTGCGGCGCGATCAAGGCCCAGAGGTCGGCGTGCTGCCTCTCCAAGTGGCACGCTCCAGCGCGCAGCGCAGCGACCCCGTTGTGGACGTAGCGCGAGTCCGTCAGCACCTCGACGGGCCAGCACGCCTCGATGACCGCGCGCACACCGGCGGTGACCATCCGCTCGCTGCGCGCGCAGAGTGCCCCTGCCGCGTCTGGCGCCAGCTGCCCGCTGACGAGTAAGCGCCGAGTGGCCCATCGGTCAACCCCAGCTCGGGGGTGGGCGAAGTCGGCGCGCTGGGCGGCCACCTCGCGCGTCTCGCGACGGGCGGGCCCCTACCCGTCTGGGCAGGGACTCCGCGCCAGAGATCGACATCGGAACCGAGTCCCAATCTCGCAAGGCTCTTCGCGGCCGCCGCGATCGGCCCGCACTCGTGGCCGTGGCCCGCGGCCATTGCTCCCTCTGTCTCCCGCCACAGATCGCGCCGCAATCTGCCCCGGCGGAGCGCTTTCGCCAGCTGCCAAATCGGCGCGATCGTGACCACGGCCATATAGGGGAACAAAAAGCGGCATAAACATAAAAACTCGGAGGTCCGCGCGGATTTCTCGGATCGGCGCTGGGGCCCCCCGGCGGCGCCTCCGGCGCCGCCCCTGGCGCGCTCCGCGCGCCAGGGAGGGGGCCCCAGCGCCGATCCGAGAAATCCGCGCGGACCTCCAAGTTTTTAAATTTCTGTCGCCTTTTGTTCCCCTACAGTCGGGTTGCTGAAGAACGAACCCTTTTCGTTGGGGAGGGGCCCCGTGCTCTTAAAGTGTTTCACAGTTTGCCTCAGGTTTTCCTTCTGTTTTCGATGGGAAATCGAAGTTTCACTTATGGAAAAAAGAGGCCTCGTTCCTAATTTAGGGTTCCTTAGGTCCTTTATTATTATTATTATTACTAGGTTTATTATTATTACTACTATTTCTATTATTATTATTACTACTACTATTATTATTATTATGATTATTAGTATTATGATTATTATTATTAGTAGTATTAGTAGTATTATTATTGTTATTGTTATTAGTATTATTATTTTTGGTGTATGTTTTATTTCTCGTCGAAAATCCCCTTGTATGGGGGGGTCCGTAGCCATTTTGGCTCAAGTTCGAAACGCGCGGCCTGGCGCTTCGAGCTTGGTCGCAGCTGAAGGCCTGGCTCGAGGGCTGCTGCCCTTCCAGGAACGCTCAGCTTGACTTCAGGCAACAACATCCCCAGTCTCACGCACCCGCGGATGGCGCATGAGGCAGCTCCCGAGTGGGCTCGTTCGATTCTGGCTTCGGTGACGGGCATCGACGCAAAGCTCTCGTCGTTCCAGGTCGAGATCACGGCGTCTGTCACGGAGATGCGCTCGGACTACGGCCAGCTAGCCGCGAGGATGGACATCTTGGAGGCGAGCATGGAGCAGTATCAGTCGAGTGAGGACGTCATGGCCGACATTTCTGCGGAGGCTGAACGTCAGGTAAGGATGCAGAAGCTCGAGTCCATGGTCCAGAAGCTAGAGAGCCAGATCAACGACACGCCAGCTGACGGTGGACCACCTTCACGGCGTCGTCGTGCACTCAGCCCCGCATCGACACGCTCTACTGGCATTTCATCTGCGGATGGTGCGATGGGATCTTCGTCACAGGAGGGAGCCGCTCGTCTTGTACTGCTTGGTTTCCCACGGCCGCTCATGCAGGCCACGCTCCGACGAGCGGCGGAAGTGGTACGTCTCACCGCTGCATGCCCACTCACTCGCAGACATCAGTGGTGATCACAGCGTTCGACCTCAATAGGAAGGCGATATTCGAGTTCAACTCAGCATCGGCAGCGTCGGATTTCCTTAGCAATTTCCAGAAGATCGAAGGCGAGCTTCAGTTTCCCGGCCCCAAAGGCGGACATTTCGTGCTCAAAGTCCGCAGAGACCTCAAGGTCAAAGATCGTCGTCTTTTCCTCGCAATGGGCAAGCTCAGACAGAAGCTCGAGGCACTGCTCAATGGCAGGTTCACGGTTGGCTCGAACGGACTCGGTGGCGACGTCTACATTCTGCGAGGTGAGGAGGACCCTGTTCAGTGTGCACACGTGACGGTCCTTGAAGGGGTGAATGATGTCCAGGTTGAATTCACTGACTCCACTTTGACGGAGTTTGGCATTCTGGCGGACAAAGCCAGCCTGATGGATGCGGCTCAGGTCGCAATGAGACGGCCCTTTTAAGCGTGCACGCAGCAGCATTGACAGAGCGGCCAGGCACTCGCTTCCTGTTGATTGTTTTTTCCCCGTTTCTCCCTCCCCCCCCCCCTCCTCCATCGACACTACGGATGATACGTCTGACAGCTCGGACACGGATGACATTACGGATATTACGGATCTCCCCTTCTCTCTTCGGCGCCCCTTCTCGATGGTCACGTGGAATGCCGTTGCTCTTTTTGCTTCTGTCAGGTATGGAGGGGAGTTGGCGAGGGCTCACTATCGTAAATTCTTGCAGTTGTGTGAACGGTATGACATTGTATGTATTCAGGAATGTCATGGGCATGAGGGGGATATCGCTTGCCTGAAGCAGCAGTTGCGTGGGTGCCACATTGGAGCTACGATGTGTGCGTCGGCTGCTGCAGGGGGCACAGTTACCGTAATTAGTGCTGCGCTCGCTTCTCAGTTCTCTTCTATTCGGCATCGTCCTTTGTGTGAGGGCCGAGTGCTTCTATCTCATTGTGTCGGTCCGCATGGTGCGCTCGTTATCATCAATGTTCACATGCCTAACACATGTCATGGTCACTAGCAGTATAGGAGAGTGCTCCACACGGTGTGTTGTGCGTTACCAGCGGCCACGTCTTGTTTCAACCTCATAGGTGGGGACTGGAATTTCGCGCTGGAGGAGGAGGGGAGGCAGTCAGATGATGGGCATTGGGAGGCTGGGGACAGATGGCACGCCACTTTCTTCGGCACGAAGTGTGCACTTTGGGCCGGGCTCTACCAGCCCGATCCGACACGATACGGCTGGGGCAACGACGGCAGCTCCCACACGGCTCGTCTCGACCGAATTTACACTGATCTTCCGTGTGCCCTCCTCACCGACCTCACTCTGCAGGCAAAGGTATGGAGCCGACCGAAGCGGTATGAGCCGTCGGATCATCTTCCAGTCGCAGTCTCCTTTCAGGCCTTCAACCCCAAGGAGTCCTCGTCGGTCCCTGTGTGGCTCAGCAAGACCCCCATCTACAAAGATATTGTCTCGGATGGCCTCCTACAGATCCCCGCTGGGTGGTGTCCTCTTCGGCGGCTTGAAGCTGCAAAATCGGTCATGCACGACGCTGTTAGGGCCGCCAAGCGCGCACTAGCACATAAACATGCTCGCACTCCTGAAGAACAACATTTCTGGGCTATGCGTGCTGTGCGTGGGTGGCGTACAGGGGGCTTCGACCTGGTTCGCAGCGCGATCTGCGCGCTCCCGCCTCTGCTGCAAATCTTTGATGTGGACCGTGAGGAGTGCACGGACTACGCTCGTCTGTGCGAATTTGCCAGGTCGTGCCATTACTCTGTGTTGGAGGCCCAACTTAACCAGGCGGTTGCAACGACTACGGAGGGTGAGGAGGAGGAGGCTCGGAGGCTGCAGGCCATCTCACGTGCCCGGTTTAAGATGCAGATATGGCGCAAAATGCGACGCCGTGTGCACCTCTCGGGCGTTCTTGCTGATGACGGCTCCCCATGTGCGACGGTTGAGGAGTCTGGCAACGCTCTTGCTCGTTACTGGGAGGGGGTATTTGCTGCGAAGGAGGAGGATATGTCGGGGTGGGAGGATTTCCTTGAGCACTGCCAATCTGTACAGCCTCTGAGTGAGGTGACACAGTGGAGGGTCGAGCGGGATGACTTTATCCGTGCCATCCGTGCAAAATCCAACACGGCCCCCGGTCCTGATGGCACCCCTTACAGCTGTTGGCAGAATGACCCTGCCGCCAATATACTTTTTGATGTATATGAGTACCGTTACGACACGAACAGCACAGATTTCCCTATTGACATGCAGCACGTACTCCTCACCTTCCTTCCCAAGGGTAATCAGGACTCCGACGTGGGCACAGCCGTTTGTCGTGATGCTTGCAAGACGCGGCCATTGGCGCTTGCTGACACATCGTGCAAGGTGCGGTCGGCAGCGATGGGCTTGCCGCTTGCATCGGTTGCGAAGTCGACAGTTCATGTGATGCAGTCGGGAGGTGTCGGTGGGGGGAGTATCTTATCTAACGTGGTGGAGGCGGAGGAATGGGGGCTATCTCAATGGCTTCATGATAAGCCGCGCTCGGCACTCTTGCTCACCGACTTCGCGGCTGCGTCCCCTTCCCTTTTCGTCAGCTGGATCCTCACTGTCCTTAGTACTATGTCTGTGCCCACTCCCATCATCTGCTTCTTTGCCGCGCTATACACTGACAATACTGCGACGGTCGCTTTTTCAGGGCGGCGCCTGCAGCGCATCAAGATTGAACGAGGTGTACGGCAGGGGGACCCGACTAGCATGTGCCTTTTTGCGTTAGCCCTCGGCCCGATATTGCGCTGGCTTCTGCATAAAGGTAGCACACACATCGACAGAGGGATGGGGTATGCGGATGATCTGCTATTTGGGGTCTGCAATATCCATACTGGGCTGGTGCCTATCCTCGTGCTCCTGGGGGCCCTGGACAATGCCATCGGTCTTCGGCTTAACTACTCTAAGTGCCAACTGGTTCTTACGGGTGGGCTGACGTGTGATGGTCTCGGGTTGGCTGCAGGCTCTTGGGGCGCCCTTTGAGTACCTCCAAGTTGGGCGTCACGCCCGCTACCTGGGGGTGGAAATCGGCCCCGACGGGGGGGCTCATGTTTGGAGGGAGGCCATCGACAAATTCCAACAGCGTGTTCGTGCCCTTAGGAATCTTGGGCTCGGGCTTGCTATGACCATCGTCATGTTTACTCCCACTTGCTTGTCGGTGCATGGGTATCTATTGCAGTTCTATGCTCCGACTCCAGAGGTGTACCATGTGTATGATGCATCGCTTCAGTTGCTCGCCGCCGCACCGCGCTATTCTTTCTCTACCAAGATGCTCTGTGGTCTCAAGGAACTGGGGCTGACAACGGAGTTCCCTGCACTGAGACAGTACGCTCGTGCGGTGCAGTTGCGCGCGGCCATCACTTGCCCTGCTTTTGCTCAGGCTAAGGCGCGGCTGGAAGCCGCCACCTCGACGGAACGGATACGGAACGGGATGGAGGATGGGGTTTGCATTGCTAGGACACTGACTGGGTGGTGGAGGGACTCTTTTGTGCGACAGATGTGCATTGTGTGCGACGGCTGCCAGCAGATCACTGATGCGGTCCCGCACGAGTTCCCTAAGAAGAAGCTCCAGCGTCGTTTCCTGAAGGCCCTCATTGCTCGGGACCCCGTGGACCTTGCTGATTGTCCTGAAACTGGGCTCCTCCGCAGGATCTCCTCCTGGCTCCCTGCCCCCTGCCCCATCGAGGTTGCCCGCATGATCAGTAAAATACGTTACACGACGAAACGTACGAAGATGTATATTGGGTTGGCTCCGTTGCGAATCGCATACCGCGGTGTCTGTACTACTTCGCATTTCCACACGACTTCTCGGGGTTGCGTCTTTGGGTGTGTGTCTGTGGTCCCTGAGGCGGACCTCGATGATATGCAACACCTACGTTGTATGCACACGTCTCCAGGATATTGCAAGGATCTGGCTGGGTGCGATAGTGGATTGTGCCGACACTATTCCGATCTCCTTTCTCCTCCTCCTTACAGTGCACCCGTCGGTGGAAGCAGTGCTGTGCTGCGCGTCCTTTTGCGAAGCCTTTTTACACACTCACTCTCAGAAGAGGGTTGGCTGTGATGCCGACCCCGCGAGACTCTTCGAGGCGCGCATACGCCTCCACTGCAGGCGTCACCGCGCCTTGCAGGCAGCCTGGACAAAAGTCACCGCCGCGAGGCTCGCTGTGGGGCAATCAGCTGGCTAGCGGGAAAAAAAATCCCCCTGTAGGGGGACAGGCCCTTTAGGGTCCTGCGACCCTCGCCCGCGTGCCGGCGACAGAGCAGCGCCGGGCAGGCCCGACAGGGGCGACCGCGCCCAAGCCGCGGAGGCTGCCGTGAGCGGCGGTCGCGGGCACCCGGGTGGGCAGCCACCGCCGCAGCTCCGTGGTGTTCGCGAACTGGCGCATCGAAGGATTGCAAAAAGGATTGCAAAAAGGATTGCAAAAAGGATAGCGGGCACCCAGGTGGGCAGCCACCGCCGCAGCTCCGTGGTGCTCGCGAGCTGTCGGGGGTGGACAGAGCCCCCAACAGTGGCACGTCGATTCGTGGATTGTCCGTTTTCGGTTCTCGAGGTGGCGCCGCGGCCGTTGTTCTCCAGGCTTGCGCCCGCCAGGTTTGGGCCTCAGGTCGTTTTAGCTAAACCACGTTTTACTAAAGGGGGGTCTGTCCATCCCCGAAACTGGCGGCTCGTATCTCGATTGAGCACGTCGCGACTACATTCAGAGCCCCGAGTCATCAGGGGTCACTCGGGTCAGGGCTAACTCGGGTTCGCTTTTCGGGATTCCGAACCCGACTTGCCCCGGGCCCGAGTTACCCCGGATAGTTCGGGCGCCCAACGACTATATCACTTCTACGTCATGTTGTCGAAGGCAACGGCCTCGGACAACTTGCTCGTGATCGGCTGCCCGGGCTCCGACCTTCCGTTCCCGATGGCCACACGCGGATTCGGCGGCACGTCTGCGGTCGATGAGCGCCCATCCTGAAAAGTGCAGGACGGAGGCCCGTACGCTGGCGCGACGGCTTGGCCTGCTTTGTATCGTCCGCGTTTGTGAACGTGGGAACCGCCGACGCTTCATCCAGCGTGCCACCATGTTTCTCCTCGAGTCCGACGCCCAGACAGGGGCATGCGCGCACCCGCGAATCTGCCATGCGCGTTCTGAGCGGAACCGCGATGATGCCAACAGTCCCAGTACCAGTACCAACCAAGATCGTCCCTGCACATGAGGTATTACGCAGACGATTGCGTCGTCACTGATGGCATGACAGTGCTCCTCGCCCTCCACCTCGTCTTCTATCCTGGATTGCGCTGGTGCCCATCTCCCCAAGAACCGCCACCCCTTTGGATGAAGAAAGCGATGTCTCTTCTCGTGATGTGTTTTCTTTTGGCGACGCCTCCTTCAAGTCCCAGCGGAGCTCAACGAATATGTTCCCCGTGTGCTCGTGGAAAGGGACGGCGTCCTTTTCCGCTGTTCGTTCGTGTTGGATGGGCCATTTGGTATTGCCGTACGTTTCCGATGCGTCGGGTGCACCTTTGCGTGACATTTTTGCTGCAGCCTCCTTCGTCTGCGCGCCAGGCAGGGTGCGTTTCGCCATCTTTGCGGCAGCCACGTGTTCAGAAGAGGAGGGGAGCGACGAGGGCCGAGAGTGGCGGGATGGATGGGCAGAAGGATTGGCAGGGGGAGGTGGCGTAAAGCAGGTAGGGGGGACAGGGAGCCAGGAAAGGGGACGTGGGCAGGATGGACGGAGGGAGGGGGATTTGAAAGGGGGGGGAGGGGGGGGGGAAGGCTGAGAGGGGAGAGGGCGGGGGATGGGAACGAGCGTTGGAGAGCGGCCAGCGCCGACGCGGCACCCTCCCCGCCTCCCAAGCCGCCCAGGCCGTGGACAAGAAGCGCGCCCGCGCGCGCGGCATCAACAGGCTTGGCGACGAGACCGCCCGGGGTGAGACCTGGATGCCCACATCGGGCGTTGCGCAACAGGGTGGCGATGACCTGGGGGACCGAAGACAGGTGCACCCGGTGTGCACCTGGGCGGACCTCCTGGGGCCCGGCAGGAGCACGAACGGCGCGCGCTGCTTCGCCCCCGCCCCCATCAGGCAACGCCCAGGTGAGCGCGTGGCCCCCGTGCAGCTCCAGCGCTCGGCCCTCGTGATGTGACCGGGTGCGCCGGCCTTCCGCACGTGCATCCGGCGTGTGCTGGCGGCGGAGGCAAGGGGGACGGGCCGACGGGGGGGGTCTCTCTCGGAAGGCAGGGTGCGTCTCGAGAGTCGTCGAAGGCTGCTTGAAGGGCTTGCCCCCGTGAGTCGTAGCACTCTGTGCAGGGTCGCCTCTTTCCCATGAGGTCCCTGGGAGATGTGCAGGTCGGGCGCGCGTGCGCACGGTGTGAAGCAAGCACGCCCCTTCGCGATGCATGGTATGTCGAGCTTCGAACGCTTCGATGCTGAAGGGCGACAAGGACGTTCAAGGGGAGATGTCATGAATGAGTGAGCCCAGGGCGGGACGAGGCATACCGGGATATGAAAAGCGGCAGGGGCAGCGGGAGAGATGGAGAGACACAGCCGCAGCGAGCGAAGGATGGCGAGGAAAGGGGGGGGACGGAGGAGAGGGGATGAAGAGGAAAGAGAGGGAGCGGATAGCGTGTAAAGGGAAAGGATCCACAGGGCGTGATCGACTGCTAGCGGGTGCTATTTGGAGAGGTTAGGCAGAGGGGGAAGCGGTGGAGTACCGACGTGATTCTCTACGATTGGTTCGTTGGTGGCATCTGGATCGAGGATCTTACGCGAGTTGGACTGCTGTTGCATGGGTTTGCGGGCGCTTCGGAGCGAGGCGCGGGCGAAGTTCACACTTGCATTGGGGGGGGCGTGCGTATGAAAGGGGGAAGAGGGGCAGGGTGGGGATTTTCTTTCGTCTGTGTTGGCCCAACTTCTGCGCCACGCAAACGCTGCTAGTTGCTTTGGTTGTCCAGAGCCAGTCCGATGATCATGCCCCATGTCTCCTATGCTTGGCCCCTCCTTCTCTGGCAGGGGATCACGTTCGACTTTGTCTGCAGTTGCGACTCTGGCTAGGGACGCGGCGACTGAGACTACGAGCAAGTTCTCGTTGGAGAAGTACCTGGTGGATATGAAGACCAAGGCGATCTTCATTCACTCGGGGAGAGAAGGGTGGCAGAAAAACCTTCGCCTGGCACATTAAAGCAGCAGAGATATGAGCAACACGTGGTACCGCCGACTGCCAAGCTGCAGATGAGCAGAGCTGCAGGTATCCTCGTCTTCTTCCTTGCCAGACTTGCGCGGGACAACAAAACTCGTGCTCCATCCCCAGGCAGCGGAGTGGCGTAGCAGGATGACAGTAGCTCCCTGCTCGTGCTGCTCTTCGCCGGAACCAATACCGTTTCACGGATCTCTACCCCCGATCCCCATCCCCATCGCGATCCGCACCATCCCACCACCACCCCCGTTGGGGACATGCCCCGCGAGATCCGACGGAGGCAGCCTGTTCCTCCAGGCGAAGAGGGGTAAATCGGCCAATGGGGCCCAGGCCACGCCCGTCGGAACAGGGATCGGCGATCGATGCTCAAGAAGGCCTCGAGCGCGCGAGAGCGAGCTGGTCGTGCACGTGCAGCAGCCTCGGCGGCGCGAGGCTCGTCGCGAAGACGACGGCGCCTCGCACCCCCGTAGCCTCGGGCTCTTGGCATCGCTCGGACGTGGGCAGTTTGCCCGGCGGGGACCACCGAGGAGCATGTTGAGCCATCCACCGGGAGAACACGCGCGCGGGGCCGATACATGCCTGGGGAATGGACGTACGAGCGGTGGCGAGGGCCGGCAAGGTGCCCGTCTCGGCGCGAGGACACGCACATCGGGGGCCTCCGGCACGACCTCGCTGGAATCGTAGGCTTCTCGCGAGGTTATCATGTTATCAGACCAGATTGTTGTTCAGCAGCTGCCGCCTGATTGCCGGAGCGAGGATCTTCCCTTCTCCGCCGGTCCTCGACTGTATCCAGCTGCCTGCGGCAAGTCCCGTTGGAAATTCGTTGGGATATCGGAGAGAGCGTGTTCTACCGCTGCTGGCGGAAAACCGGGGGGGGTCACTACCGGTTCGAACCCCTCCCCCCTCCCCCCCCTCCGGAAAACCGGGGGGGGGTCACTGCCGGTTCGAACCCCTCCCCCCCCCCCCAGTTCATCCTGAAAAGGGGGGGGGGTCACTACCGGTTCGAACCCCCCCCCCCCTCGAAAACCGAGTGGGGGTGCGGACAGTGGTGGGGACGGTGTTGGTGGGGACAGTGGTGAGGGGACAGCGGGACAGTGGTGGGGACAGTGGGACAGTGGGACAGTGGTGGGGACGGTAGTGGTGGGGACAGTGGTGGGGACAATGGTGGGAACAGGGGGGGACAGTGGACAGTGGTGGGGACGGTGGTGGTGGGGACAGTCGTGTGGGGACAGTGGGAATGAGGTGGAAACAGTGGGATAGTGGAGGGTACAATGGTGGTGGGGACAGTGGTGAAGGCGGTGGCGAGGACGGCGGTGGGACAATGGGACAGAGGTACAGTGGGGACAGTGGTGGGGACAGTGGGGACAGTGGTGGGAACAGTGGGACAGCTCAGTGGGACAGCGGAGGAGTCAGTGGGACAGCGGGGACAGTGGGGATAGTCGGGCAGTGGTTGGGTCCGTAGAGACAGTGGGGAGAGTGGAACCGTGGTGGGAACAGTGGTGGGAACAGTGGGGACAGTGCGACAGTGGTGGGGGCACACTAGGGACGGTGGTGGAACCAGTGGGGACAGTGGTGGTGAGGACAGTGGTGCTGGGAACAACAGTGGGATGTGATGTGGACGGTGGTAGGGACCGGGAGTCGTTTGCTGGCGGTGCGTGGGGGGAGGGGGGTCGAACCGGTAGTGACCCTCCTCCGGTTTTCGAGGGGGGGGGGGGGGTTCGAACCGGTAGTGACCCCCCCCCGGTTTTCCAGATTGGAGGGGGAGGGGGGGGGGGAGGGGTTCGAACCGGTAGTGACCCCCCCCGGTTTTCGAGGGGGAGGGGGGGTTCCGGGGGGGGGGGGGGGAGGGGGGGGGGGGCAGGGGGGGGGGGATTTTCGGAGGGGGGGGGGGCGACCCCCGGGCTCCGGAGGAAAAGGCTGGCAATTTTCCACAGTAAAGCGGCGGTGGATCACGCTCTCTCGGATATCGTGGGAGGCCTCTCGGGGGCCTGTTGGAGGCAGTTTTTAGGCCTCTTTGTGGCCGTCTGGTCCCTTTGGCGCCTATTTTGGGCCTCTTGAGTCCTCTCGGAGGCCTCATGAGGCTTCTTGGGGGCCTCATGGGGCCTCCTGGGGGCCCCGTGGAGCATCCTGGGGACCTCTTCGAGCGGAAGGCTGGAATTGTCGGTTCGTGTTTCCACTCTTGGGCCCTTCTGGGGGCCGTCTTGGGGCTCCCGTGGGCTGTCTTGAACGCATCTCGGGTCACTGTTGGGCTATCTTAGGCCGTTTTGTTACCCTCTTGGGGGCCTCTTGTGCCGTCTTGGGGCGGTCTCGGGGCCCTCTAGGGCCGTCTCGGAGCGTCGGAAATTGGAAAAAAGGTGATAATGCGAAAATGATTGAGAAACATGTTTGGGAAATGAATGATGTTTGCCTCTTTGGGCCCACGTGCAGCTCCTTTTGGAGCGCTTTGGGGGCTTCTTTGGGACCTCGTTTGCCGTCTTGGGGCCATCTTGGGCGTCTTGGAGCGCTCTTGGTCTGTCGTAGAGGCCTCTTGGGCAGCCACTGGGCTTTCTGGGTCGTCATGGAAGCTTTGGGGAGAACCAGAGAGGCGCCATGGCCGCCTGGGGACCCCCTAGGAGGATGGGTGGGGCAGTCCCCTTGGTGCTACCAGAGCGAGTGGGGGGCCCCCCAGAAGACTACAGAAATTCTGCCAGGCAGCCCTTGGCATGACGGGAACGGCCTCTGGCGTGCACCGTTGTTCCTGGGGTCTACTAATCATCTCTTAATTCAACTATGCGGGCCGCACTGGAGACTGCGCTTGCGGATTTCATGACAATGGTCGTTTCGAGACATCCTCGAAACATTGGCTCCAGAGAGGACTCCGAACCAGCATTATCTTGGAATCGCTCCCGTAGGTCGTCAAAGCGACCCAAGAGAGCTCCCGAGGGCCTCCCAGGGGACCCCATAAATCGCCCCAAGGGGGCCCCCAAAGGGGCACCCAGAGGACCCCCAGGAGCTCTCGAAGAGCCTTCGGGATTGCCCAAGAGTGTCCCAAGACGGCCCAAGATGGCGCCAATGATGGCTGGAGAGAGCCCCCCACAGAACCCGACGACATGCCCAGGCAGCCCAAGAGTACCCCAGAAGCCCCAGACAAAAGCCTCCTGGGTAGCCTCAAATGATCGCGATGGCCCCTCTCTTCTTCGATGTCCTTTGCGTCTGGCGTTTTACCGTCGTTCTTCGTCGTCGTAGTCGTCGCCCTTCTCCTCCTCCTCCTCCTCCTCCTCCTCCTCCTCCTCCGCCTCCCTCTCCCTCCTCCTCTTTCTCTTCCTCCTCCTCCTCCTTCTCCACCTCCTCCTCTTTCTCCTCCTCCTCCTCCTCCTCCTCCTCCTCCTCCTCGTCCTCTTCCTCCGCTTTGTTCCTCTTCGTGCTCGTCATCCGCCAGCTCTTCCTCCTCGTCCTCGTGATGGTCTTCCTACTCATTGTCCTTCTGCTCCCCTCGCTGCCCTCCCCGTCATCCACGCCGCCATCATCGACATCCGCCTCATTGTCGTTGCCATCATTTTTTCTTTCGTCTCCCTACGAGCCCAATGGACAACATCGGTGCTTCCCGTTCTTGTCCGATCAGGTTCTTCCACGCCTCAACGTGCCGCAGGCACGGTGGCTGATTGCGAAGGCCTTGCGGCCGGTGCCGCCGACCCTGAAGGGAGACGACGACGACGGCTGCAATGACGACGACGCAGACGTGGGCCAGAGTCTTCAGGGATGCTTCTTGGGGTATCTTCGGAAGTCTTTTGGGGGCCTTTGGGGAGGAATGTTGGGGCCCTCTTGGTGGCCTCTTGGGAGCCTCTTGGGGGCCTTTTCGGGCTTCGGGGGAGCCTCTTGGGGCCGAGCGAGAGAGCGAGCGTAAGCCTTGCCCCGGACGGCGCGCGAGCAGGGTGAAACATGAGAACATTAGTGCACAACATCGGCATTGTTTACCTAGGGCTCCACGTCTTCACTGCTGACTTCCACGAAGCCGCTACTCTGTCTCCTCGACAGAAGAATGCAGACAAGCCTTCCCCGGAGCCAGCCACGGACAACCAACTGCGCATGACCATGCTGCTCCAAGATTGTCTTGGGGCCGAGGGCTCGAAAAGTCCGTTCGGGTCTGGGTCCCCCGTCTGGGCACGGTCTTGGAGGCGTCTTTTAGTCGGCCCAGATTAGTAGGTCGACCCTGCCAGCTCAAGGGTACCTTTGTGTCCTGTGCCTCGCGACACGTGCCTTCTTACACTCCTATGGCGATGTGGCCCTCGGAAGAGTCTTGTGTCCTCTCGCGTGTCCTGTCCAATCAAGGCCGACTGTAGGGGCCTCTTGGGCAGTCTTGGAGGCGTTTTGGGCTGTCTCGGGGTCCTCTTGGATGGTTTCGGAGCCCTCTTGGAGGCATCATGGGCCGTCTTGGGGCGATCTTGGGGACCTATTGCGCCGTCTTGGAGCGGCGGGAAGTGGAGAAGGCGAGAACGCCCAAATCTTGAAAAAGCCAACGACCAATCAATGAAATTGGCCTCTTGGGGCCCTTTCGGGAGTACTCTTGGAGGCGTCTTCGGGCGTCCTGGAGGCCTCCTGGGCAGTCTGGAGGGCGTAAAGGCTTTTTGGACCGATCGTTTGGCGATTGGGGACCCTCTTGGACCGTCTCAGAGCCTCTTGGGCCACTTCGCTGTCTTGGTACTTTCTGAGACCCTGGGACCCCGTGGGGGGATGCGTATCTGACCCCCCCCCTTCCCCGGGACCCCCCCTCCCCCGACGGGGGAGGGATCAAAGGGAAGGGGCTTCCCTTCGACTCGATTACGACTTTGCTAGATTTTTCTCTCGCTGACAATCTTGAAGAGGAGAGTGCAAGGAAAGGGGACGACGGAGACGACCACTGACGGAGACGACGACTCGAACAGGCAAGCCCCTCACACACGCCGACAGGGTCGGTGGATTCTAGCGCAGACTGTTGCGGCCATGGCTTCGCGGCAGAAACCACCAGGCTAGCGCAACACAATCGTCCAGGTTTAAACATTTTTTCTCAGCCACGCGCAGAAGGGGGGTAGGGGGAGAGGGGGGGGGTCTTAGAAACACCCCTGCCTCTTAGGAGGCGCGGGCCTCATCTATAGATGTAGGGCCGGCGACTTCCAAGACGCAGCCTCCTTCTAAGAAGCCTCTCCCCCTCCCCTACCCCCCTATGCGCGTGGCTGACTTTCAGCCACCGAAGATCCAAGACTACGACGACACAGACGACCACGACGACGACGACCTCGACGACGTCGTCGTCGACGACGACGACGGCAGTCGTCGACGACGACGTCGACGATTTCTTCCTCGCCACTGTCGTCGCCCCCCACCCCAGGGACGGCCTCTGCTCGATTCCGGCTGCTCCTCCGATGGTCCCCGGCGGGGTGGAACATCGGCCTCCGGGCGACCGCGCGGCGAAGAGCAGAGAGCGACACGAGGTCCCTGAGTCGCCAAGTGGTTTGTGGACCTCCTGGAAGCGCCAGGAGACGGCGAGGAGGGAGGAGGAGGAGGTGGAGGAGGAGGAGGCGGAGGAGGAGGAGGAGGAGGAGGAGGAGGAGGAGGAGGAGGGCTCCCTCGTCTTGGGGGTCGTGCCGGGCGGTCCGTCTTCCAGTCGACGTCGTGTCAAGGTGGGCTACTCGGGGGGGGTGGCGTGGGCTGGCGGTGGTCTGGCCCCTGCTCGTCCTGTCAGGTTTGCATGTGTGGGGGCTGCGGCTGTTTCCGGCCTGACAGAACAGGGCAGGGGAGCTGGCTAGCCATCCCCATGCTGCCCGCTCAGAAGGGCCCGCCTCGCGCTGCAAGTGCCCGCGGCCTCGGCGCGGCGGCGCGCGCGGCGTGCTGGGTTCGGCGCGCACGATCCTGGGACAATGCGCTGCAGTTCCAGAAGGAGGAGGAAGAGGAGGAGGAGGAGGGGGAGGAGGAGGAGGAGGAGGAGGAGGAGGAGGAGGAGGAGGAGGAGGAGGAGGAGGAGGAGGAGTTGGAGGAGGACGAGGGGGAGGAGGTCTAGCTACGCGACGTCATGAGCCTGTCTCCCCCGTCCAGCCCCATCCCTCTTCCCAGCCCCCGACGTCATGATTTTTCGGAACCTCGACCCCCGGAGGTCTCGACACATCCACCGGGACCGGTTTCTCATCCGGGGTCGTTTTGCGACGGCCTCGCGAAGCCTGGCGAGCGCGCCCGGAGGCCGATCATAGCGAAGCGCCGTCCGTCGTGCTTTCGTTCGTGACCCGAGGGGGGAGGCGCGGGGCCCCGCCGCGCGAAACGTGTGAACAAAGTGCGGCGGCAGATGAGCGACGCAAATAAAAAGTGTGTCGCCTGCGCCGACACTGGCGCGTACAGTGAGGGCCCATGTCAAGGAACAGCCTGCTTGCCTCCAGTGTGCATTGGGTTTCTCGGTTTCGATGGTTTTGCGATGGAAAGCGTGACGTTCCACACCAAACATCAATGGACGTGCTGGGGTCTCAGGGTTGGGTTTTTCGTGGGAGGTTTCTTGTGGTCGGGCCCCCACTGTAGGCTGCCCGCGTAAGGTCGCGCGTACGCGCCCTCCCTCTCCAATGTAGCATGCCGCGCGGGCGGCCCGCGCAAGAAGCCGAGTGAGGTCGCTATGACACCTCGCGTAGGACCCGCTTTTGATCGTCGCTCGTGTTGGGCTGCCCGGAGCGCCGGGCGCAGCCCGGCTGCCGGAGCGGCGCCGCGAGGTGGACGAGGCGCTGGAGAAGTCCATCGTCTCGGAGTGCCCGGAGGCGCCCGCCCACGGGGGGGCGAGGCGGCGGGGGCAGGGCGGTGCTCGGGGGCAGCGTGGGGCTCGGACGTGTCCGAGGTCCGAGGTCTTCGGGTGTTCTCGGTGGCCACGCGTGAGCCCTGCCCCCACCACCTACGATTTCTAAGGGGTGGTGGGAGGTCCCAGGCGGAGTGAAGCCCCACCTCCCCGTAGAAATCGTGGGTGGTGGGGGTAGGGTTCACGTGTGGCCACCTATGGTTGCGGCGGTTCTCGGCAGTTTCCCCACCTCGGGGTGCCGTCCAGCTGCTGCGCCTCGTCGAGAGCGTTCCAGGCGTGTCTGGATCGTCCCGAACGGCCGCTGGAGGGCCGAGTTGAGTGTGACCCAGAGACCAGGCGGCAAGGTTCGGCAACGTGCTGTGGAAGATGGGCTCGGGAGGGGACGCATCGACGCCCAATCGCCCACTGATTACCGATAGGGGCCTGATAGCCCACACCTCCCAGTAACGTTCGGATTCGCTATCGGTGGCCTATCGCCGAAACATCGGCGATGTATCGGAAATTTCAGGTGGACATTCCCCCCGCATATCGTTGCCTCTCCGGTGCTGTGGCCACACTGTCGGGCAAGCCCGTGGGGACTTGGGGTGGGCGCACGGTGCTGGACTCGGGTCGCTCGCCGAGGATGACTCGGGCGGCTGGGGCGTCCAAGATGCCACGCCTTGCGGTGGTTGGCCGTACGGTGAGGTCCTCCGCGTTTCGAGGTAATCGTGCGGTCCGTGTTGGGACCCCCAGGTGGAGGGAGAAGGAGGAGGAGTAGGTTGAGGAGGAGGAGGAGGAGGAGGAGGAGAAGGATCAGGAGGTGGAGGAGGAGGAGGCGGAGGAGGCGGAAGAGGAGTCTCTCTCCGTCCTTCCATCCGCCCCTCCACCCGTAGAAAAGGCTTCCCGGAGTTTCAGAAGGGCTCCATCGTTTGCTCGCAGTGTTGGCCTCGGCCTCCAGTCAAGACGAACCAGGCTGCCAACAAGAGGATGTCTCTGCGCACGCCCTGGAAGCGACAGAGGGAGGCTCCCTCAGGCCCCTTCGCACTGGGAGGCCTCCCGGACGCCACCAGGAGCCCTCAACATCCAGACTTCTAGCATTAGGTCGGGCCTGTCCCCCTACAGGGGGATTTTCAAAGAAAAATAACAGATACCCCCAAAATAGTCCAAACATAGTCTGCGGACTATTTTTGGAGTATGTTTTGACAAGTTTGGTGTATGTTTTTTATAATAAAAAAAGGAATCCGTCGAACATCCCCTTGTAGGGGGTGGACAGGCCCGACCTAAACCTAATCTCGGTGTTTTGGCGATATCGTGGACCGTCTTCGTTTCGCGTCCGTTCTCCTGCTGAGCTAGATTGGAGACAACACGAGGGCGAACGAAAACAACACGAAAAACGAAAAACACTGTTTTGGTCGAGCCCTAGATGTTTCCCCACGGCCAGTGTTTCACCACAGTCGGTTCTTACCGTCCCGCGGGCGCGGCCCAGGATCGTGGTGGGCGACATGGAGGGCATTGGTAGTGTGGGGGAGGCGCCGCCAGGCCATTCCCTCGATGTAAGTAAGGGTCGCTCCTGGCGCCAGCAGGCGACATGAGAACCAGCCACATTCAGCTGATTGATTCGCTGAGCCAAACTCTGCTGTCCCCCTTCCTCGCAGACGTCCGACGTCGTTTTGTGCCACGACGTCGGTCCCTAGAGGTCTGCACCCCTTCCTGGGAAGTGGTTGTCCATTCTCCTGGAGTTTTGTTGACGGCGCTGGAGTCCGTGGCCACCAGAGCATAAAAGCAACCACAGAACATCCGCCGAGTTTTCTTCTTCGCGACGCGAGGATGCCAAGTCTTTCGTCCGATCCGAGGTGAGAGCCCCGTGAGGACCGTTCCTCTGACGGAGGTGGAGGAGCAGGAGGAGCAGGAGGAGCAAAAGGAGCATGGGGAGCAGGGGGAGCGTTGGGAGGGAGCCATGGTTAGCCACGCGCAGAGAGGGGTAGGGGGAGAGCGGAAGGCTTCTTATAAGCATCCCTGCTTCTCAAAAGGTTCGGGCCTTTTCCGTAGATATAGGGCCGGCGTCGTCTAAGAACCGGTTTTTTTCTACTCAGCCTTCCCCCCTCCCCCTACCCCCCCTGGTGCGCGCCGCCAAAGCAGGAGGGCAAGGAAGAGGTGCCGTGGCCTTATGCAGGACAAGCGCTTTGTCGAGGCCATGAGGTACAGCTTGCTCGCAGGCGGCAAGCGGGCGCGACCCTCAGCCGCCCTCCCATCCCGCTCCTCCTCTCGGCGTTTCGGGGGAGGTACGGTCTTTGGCACGTTGGCGCGTCCCGCCGCCGGTTCTGGCCGACCACGCCACGCTTCGGCGCGACACGCAAAGTACGCCCGAGTCCCCAAGCATCGGCGCTCCGAGCTCTTCCGGAGGCCTAGGGAGTTTGACACCATTATCGGGAGATGCTCCCGATCTCGCTCATGGTGGCAATGCTCAGGCTTCGAGTTCCACCGACACCAAAATCTAGGAGCCCCTTCCCCCTGCAGAGACCACCCCCCTGTGTTGGTGGCCTCCAACTCTTCGCAGCCTCCCGCCCCACGGCGGAGGAGGAGGAGGAGGAGGAGGAGGAGGAGGAGGAGGAGGAGGAGGGGTAGGACGAGGAGGAGGGAGGAGGAGGAGGGAGGAGGAGGAGGAGGAGGAGGAGGAGGAGGAGGAGGAGCAGGGCGACGCGCTCGCAGCTCGCAAAGGCGCAGCGCGTCGCAGGGGGGCGCCCGCCGCGACGCGCCGAGCGGGAAGAGGCTCCTCGCGCGCAGGAGGCGCGCACGAGCCCAGGCGGCCCTCCGTCTTCGAGGGTGGAGCCCTGCCCCCCGGGGGGGCAGAGGCCGGCTGCCAGAGGAGGCGTGCCGTCGGCGGGTACTGGGGGAACAAGAGTGACATACACATAAAACCTCGGAAGTCCGCGCGGATGTCTCGGATCGGCGCTGGGGCCCCCCAGCGGCGCCTCCGGCGCCGCCCCTGGCGCGCTCCGCGCGCCAGGGAGGGGGTTCCAGCGCCGATCCAGATCCGAGAAATCCGCGCGGACCTCCGAGTTTTTATGTTAATGCCACTTTTTGTTCCCCTAGGCGTGCCGTCGGCGGGTACGGCTGCCGTTTGGATGCGAGACCTTGACGACGGCACCGAGGACGCCGACGATACCCGTCGTGCGAACATGTGGTCTGACAAGCTGATCCAACCTTGATTTGAGTCGGGCGTGACCTTCTACAGGAGTCTTGGGACGATTTGCTTCAGTAGTTTGGTGTATCTTTTCATGTGTAGAGTATTTTTCATTTTCCGCCAAAATCCGCCTGTAGGGGGACATGCCCGACCTAAACCTTGATGTGTTCTTCCCTCTCACTTGTTCTCGCCCACGATGCCTAAGTACCGGCCCCCTTCTCTGGGGGATTGTTTCCACATCAGTTTGTTGGGATAAGCATTCAGCAGTGCACTATATATCTGCACCGCTCCGACATGGGCGTCGTGAGAGTGAACGTGCCCGCTGACAACTCAGCAACTTGAGCTAATTGCGAGGAAGTCTCGATAGAGAGCGCCGTTCCTTTGTTTTGGGGCCTCCAGGGAGGGCGTTTCTAGGTACATTCTGAGGACGTGTCGAGCAGGAGCCATGTCGTCGCAGTTGAAGCTTCAACGACCGCGATTGAGTAGCAAACGCGTGCTCTAGCAGGGCCGTCGCTCTCAGACAAACTGTAGTCGCCGTCGGGGTGAAAGCGCCCGGAACCGTTTCCATATCAACAATAATGATTCTCTAGGCATGAGTATCCGACTAAGAACTGACGGTTGGCGGCGACAACGAGTGTGGGGCACTACCCTGAGTCCCGCAATTTTTTGGGGGCCGCATGCTCGTAGTCTGGGGGGGGCCTGTGGGGAGGGGGAACCAGTGGAAGAGGGCAGTGCTTGCTGTGGTGCGGGTGCGCCATGTGTGTTGCGATTGCTCTAGGAGGACTTGAACAGCTGCATTTCGTTCCCACAAAATCTAGGCACCTAGCGGTTGGATTTGTGCCAAACATGAGGCCCCTGGACCACTCGACCCTTTTCCCAGGGCCCGTTCTTTATCCTGAGTTCTTCCCCAAACAGTGTGTGCACTAAGGGGTTCTTACTTCTCTTTTCAGGAACTGGGCCTGAATGTCGGGGTGGCGGCTCCATGCTCGCCGTCGCCGCCCCGTCGCCGCCTCGTCGCCGCCCTTCGTCTGGTCCTGGATGTCGGTGTGGCGGCTCCGTGCTCGCCGTCGCCGCCCCGTCGCTGCCTCGTTGCTGACTGTCGTCTGGGCCTAATTGTCGGTCTCGCGGCTCCATGCTCGCCGTCGCCGCCCTGTCGCCGTTGTCGCCGCCCCGTCGCCGCATTGCATAGATGAATCGCATAGATCGTACCACCCAGATGGCCTTTCATAGATTGCCCCATAATCACATGTTATATGTACGTAGGTGTGCATGTCTGTATATGTTGGCGTCAGTTATTTTACCACATGTATTGCACCACATACTTGCCCAACATAGATCGCACCACATATATTGCACAAAGTAGATGGGACAATATAGATCGCACCAGCTAGATTGCAAAACATGTGATACACCGCTGATGTTGCACCGCACGTATTGCACCACAAAGAATGCTCCACACATGTTGCCAAACAGGTTTCGCACCACAGGTTGCGCAACATAGATCACATGACATGGATTGCACATCATAGCTGGCACATCCTGGATCGCACCACAGGATTGCACCACATAGATTGTACCGCAGCTATCGCACCATAGATATTGCATCACATATGCACCACCCAGACTGCACCGCACGTAATGCTTCACACATATTGCCGAACTTATTTCGCACCACAGTTTGCACAACCTAGGTCACACGACATAGGTTGTACAAACTAGCTGGCATGACATGGATCTTACCAGCAGGTTGCACCATTTATATATATATATATATATATATATTGCACCGCAGATAATGCACCACATAGATTGCACTACACATATTGCTCCACAGCGATTGCACAACATCGATTGCTAGAAACACCCAGTTGTGGGCCCACGTTGGTTATCATTTTGTTGTTGACGCCCAGGCATTTGAATTTGCGAAGAAATATCCATCGCGATTTCTTCGAGCCTCGTGATGGCTGAGGTCGTATTATTTGTCCAGGGCATGAATTGCGCGCGGGCAAGGAAGTAGCGACGGACGAAAAGACAATGAATAAGCATGGCGGCACCGAGGTGCGCCCCGTGATGTGCATCGCGGCGTGCACGATGGCCAGGAAGCGGTCTGGCAAGGACACGGCTCCAGGGTTCTACCCAGACGAGGACCGAGCTGGACCCAAGGGCTTGTATTTCCAATCCCCTCTGGTGGGATCCTAGCAGATGGGGTTGGAGGGTAGCGCCGCATCGCCGATGCATTGGCGTGGCGGCTCGATGTAGAACCAGATTTTCTCCACGCCAACGGTTTCTGTGCATCGGCGACGTCGCCGACGCGTCGCCGATGCATCGGCGATGCATTGCGATGCGGTACGATCCCCCGATCTTATTTATTCGGACCCCATGAGGGAGGCCTCTAGTATTGCTATTCCTGGACAACCAAAGGGCGACTCATACAAAAAGGTTCGGAGGTCCTGACGGATCTCGGCGCCTCCGGCTCGGGCCTTGGCGAGGGGTCCAGTGCCGACCAAAGAAACCCGTGTGGACTTCCAGATCTCTGCGGTTGTGCCGTAGTTAGGTTGTCTAGTTGCTCAGATCGATCGAAGTCGCCAGCGTCAGAATCGAGCACGATGTGCGTGCAGTTCGCTGTCACGCACACGTGTAGCCTCGCTTGCGCTGACGCGCGCACCTGTCACTTCGCTTGTGGAATTACAGGGGGCGGCCCAATCAAGCCGCACTCAAAGGGACTCACCTTCGTCAGCCCCATCTCACGGCCCATGTGCCTCCGCATTTCCTTGCCTTTTGGTCATTGACGCCCATCGACGCTTGACGTCAGTGGCGGCGCGGAGCGCAAAGTTCGGCGACCTAGCGCCAGGAAGTTTGCCTGGCCCGCTGCTCGAGGGGCCGTGCCGCAATTCTTGGGCACACAGGGGTGTGTGGGTACTTTGCCCTCTGCTGATTCTTCTTCTCCCGTGTTTTCTTACGGGTCGAGATTTGGATTGCAAATCATGAAATGTGGTTTGAAATTCACGCAAACCCCGTGTATGTCCATCGTGGCTGCATGCCGCAGTTTTATTTTGGGACAACCAGCTCGTTGGCCGGCGTTTCCCCGTCACCCTCACATGCTTCGGTCTCGCTCTCCTTCATTTGTGTGCTCGCATTTCCTTCATGGACCTCGCGGTATGCGCAGCTACTGACCACGTGCCGTCAACGTGCTCAGCGTTCGGCTTATTCTATCAGCGACAGGTGAAGACAGCCGTGCCCGTTCTTCTCCAAGGTTTAGCATGGCAGAGGTAATTGGTAATTATCGGTCATGCCATGTTGGATGAGCTCGAGACTCCTCTAGCGGCTCACCATCGACTAGCTCTCCATTGAACAGGCGCATCGTGCTATCATTGATGTGTCGCGTAGGTAGCCCCAGCAGCCCAGCAAGTAACTCGGCTAGTTCATTTGACGAGGGAATTGCATGAACACACAGTGTCACAAGGAAGGATGGGAGTCGCCGAATCACTTTCATATTTACATGTCGCATATGTTGCGGCGATGTGAAGGGCCTCCAGTAGGGACGACGCGAGGCCTTGACGAGCAACTCCTGAGTTTCCATGACATCGGAGAGGGGCGAAATGCCATGAGTCAGCCATACAGTACTTCGCTTTTGGGAGCCATCGTTGGGTTCTCTTTGGGCGCCACTGAGTGCATGTAGTGGCTCTGTCGGGGCTGCCTCTGAATCCTCTTGAGTGCCCTCGGGGCGTTCCTGGGCCGTCCCCAGCAGACCATCGGTCCAGAAGAGATGGCCCCGAATTTCTATTTACCCGTCGTAGCACAAGCCAATTCCTCTGGGGACGCTCTTGGGCTCCTTGCTGTCGAAAAAGAAGAGATGGAGAAGAATAATAAGACAAGTCAGAAGAAGCAGAAACGGCATAAGCATTCAGCGCTCCGCGCGCCAGGGAGGGGGCCCAGCGCCGAGCCACGAGGAAATCCTCGCGGAGATCAGAATGCGTATGCTCATGAAGTGTTTGGGCTTTCCGCTCTGGGCCTCCCATGGATCGCTTCCACGGGGCTCCCAGGGAGTTGCTTTGGGAAGTGTCGGGGCGTTGGGCCCCAGTGATCCGAGCTCCGCGACTCGGGCTTCCTTGGGCACCCGCAACGCGGCTCCGCGTTGACGACGGCGGGCATGCCGCGGTTCTGGTTTCCCTGAGTCGTTCCCGCGCGTGCCGGGCTGAGTGGCTTGCTGGCCGTGTGCGTGCGCTCCTTCAGCATTCTGTCCTTCTCCCTCGGTTCCTCCCTCTCTCCTCCTCTGCCGCTGGCAGGAGTTGGCAGGACCCTTGAGTCCCTTCTGCTTCACTCTCCGGCCCTGGGCTGGTTGCTAGTTCGAGGGCCAGTTGGGGCGATCGGGGGAAATCCAGGCTGTCATGAGAGGTATTTCTGAAGCGCAGTATTGTTTTGACTTCGACCACACCAGTCGAGCCTAAAATTGCCATGACCTGCGTGTTGAGCCGTCGATTCATTGATTCATTTGGCTTAGAGGACGGGCCGTTTGGGCTTCATGGTACTTCGTCTCATGTCCCGGCGCCCTGCGTAGCCACAGGCCCCCGACTCAAAGATATCTAAATGGCCTCCGGCCCGTGCCGCCGATCCAGGGCGCTCCTGGTGTTTGTGGGCCGCCACCGCGCAGCGAGGAGCGGAGAGGTTTGAGGCCCGAGGTGTGCGGAGGTTTTTGAAAGGTCGTAGTTCAGCGCATCTGCAGCCGAGCAATACCAATTCACACATGTCATAGACTGTGGCGCCCCACGAGGTCGACGCCTGCCTCAGGGATACGCTCTCCATCCAGAGCCGTTTTTGTTGACGGCCCCACGGCCCGGTAAGGGCCCTTAGTTTGCCAGATCGACAATCTCAAGACGCCCAGTTTTGGGCCGTTCGGGACCTTTGGAGTAGGGTGCCGGGCTCCGTTTTAGAAGAGCAGGAAGTCATGATAGTGATGAGTTCCAAGATTAGCAGGCTCCCTTGTCCGTCCGCCACGGCCTCCAAGACGAGGGCCGCTGTAGATACCCCCAAGTCCTGGAACGCATCTCCTATGCCAATCGCACTGTGACTGCAATCTCGCCCTGCTATCCAGAGCACCGGCGACCGCGTGCCGGGAACAAATTCGCGATGCTGGAGGTCCGGATGGATGGAGACCCCCCCCTTCCCCGTCTCCCCGCGACATGAGGTCGTTCAGATTCTCCTCAAGGGCTAAGGCTCTTCTCGTCCCGCCCGAATGGGCGCGGCCCTACCCGCAGTAGAACCGGATGGACGCTCGCTCGCTTCATGCGCTCAGTGGATCGACTCTGCGGATGAGCCTATGAAGCAATGCATCCTTTGGTTCGATTCTAGGTATCCTTCGGTTTTAGGCATCCTCGGGTTCAGGCATCCTCGGCGCATTCGAGCGAGGCCGTGGGGCACGGGTACTGGGCTGGCCCCCGTAGGCACCCCGCGATCGCGGCGGCAGTTGTTGCTGATGCTTTGCCGATCTCGATGCTCGCCGTGCCCTGTTGCAGAGGGTCCTCCTCCTGTTTCTCCTCTTCCTCCCGTATCTTTGCCCCACCGAGGAGACCCTCAAGATCGCTATGCCTACGGCAATAGCGCTGGAGATGGTGCACACCATGTCGCTGGAGGGGGGGGGGCGGTCCTGTCCCTCGAGCTTTTAATTTTCATCCTCCTCATCATCCCTTTCTGCAGATCCTTAGGCTGCGTCCACTCGTCGCCCCCGTCCTCTTCCTGATCCGTTATATCTCCTCCCCAATTGCCAAAAACATGTAGTCTGAACCACGCTGGTCGATGTGACACACAGAATTCATGTCAAACACTACGCATCTGAAATTCTAAGGATCAGAGGATCTCAGAGGATTGTCACGTGGATTGTCACGTGGATTGTCCTTTGGATTGTCTGAGGGATTCTCCTGAGGATTGTCAGGTGTATTTTCCTGTGGATGATTCAGTGCGTTGTCCTGTGGATTGTCACCTGGATTGTTCCTGTGGATTGTCCAGTGATTTTCCTGGCGATTGTCACCTGGATTTTCCTGCGGATTGCCACGTGGAGTGTCTCTTCGAGTGACGCGTGGATTGCTACGTGGATTGTCATGTGGATTGTAAGTCGGATGCCCTCGTGGATTGTCATTTGGTTTGCCTTGAAGATTGTGATGTGGATTGTCCCGTTGATTGCCTAATACATTGTCACTTGTATTGTCCCGTGCATTGGCTTGTGGATTGTCACGTTGATGCCCAGGTGGGCTGACACGTGGATTGTCGTGTGGATTGTTACGTGCATTGCTTGGTAGGTTATCCTGTGGTTGTCCCGTGGACTGTTGCATGGATTGTCCCGTGGAAGCTCATGCGGATTTTTTGTGGATTGTCCAGTGGATAGTCTAGTGATTGCGAAGGCCTGGCGGCTGGTGCCGCCGACCATGGAGGGGGACGACGATGACGACGACGACGACGACGACGGCGGCGACGACGACGACGCCGACGGCGGCGGCGGCGGCGACGGCGACGGCGACGGCGACGGCGATACCTCAATGGGGTGCGTCACAACCTCGGGGACCATCCCGGGACCCCCCCTGCAACCCCTCCCCCCACCTCACCCCGCCCAGGGAGGGAACAACCCGATGGATCCCCTCCCCCCCCTTCCCTCTCCCCCCCATCCCCACCCCAAACCCCCCACCCACCCCTTCTCTTGCTGGGGAGGGGTCAAAGCGAAGAGGCTTCCATTTAACTCGATTGCGACATTGCTTGATGCACCCTGGCTGGAGCGCTCGAGGGGGAGCGGCGACGACGACGACGACGACTCAAACAGGAAAGCACCTCACACACGCCAACAGGTTCGGCGGATTTGTGTCGTGGAGTGTCCTGTGGACGGACCAGTGGATGGGGATGTGGATAGTCACGTGCAGCATGGCAGGTTCCTGACAGCGTCCAGCATGGCAGTTCCCTCACAAGAGTATTCCATGGCACTCGTTAGTTCAATTACTCCGTGCGATTCCCTCTCCTCGTCGTCATCCTCTCCTCGTCGTCGTGTCGTCCTCCTTCTCCTCCTTCTCCTTGCAATCCTCCCTCCCTTTCCCTCCTCTGTGCGATCTCCCCTGGGTGCAGATTCACGACGACCTCCCCGCGCTGGACAACGACCCCCTCCGACGCGGCAAACCCACCTGCCACGTGAAGTTCGGCGAGGACTGTGCGATTCTCGCAGGGTGGGTGAGGGGGGGGAGAGGAGGAACAGAGCACGCAAGGCGCTGCTGCTGCAGTCCCCTCCGAAGTTCCCTCCCCCGAAGACAGCACAAGCTCTTACAGCTATTGCGAGAGGCTCCCACTGGAAAGGTGAGGGTCACATGGGTTCATGTATGTTTCGTGAGTCGCGTCAACGGTACCGTGTTCGACCAGATCGCGTTAATCTACGCAATCTCATTTGGAGCGAATCGGCCTGCATCCACGTGGATGCTGCAGCAGAAGCGGCGTGGAATGTGTGCAGCAGAAGCAGCAGAAGCAGATGTGCGCCAGAGCGAGACCACGATTTTGAAAGGGGAGTCTTTTCCATCCGCTCAGAAGTCAGTGAGGTCATAGCAATTCGGTGTTGGGACTTCTGAGAGCAGAGAAGCATCAGGCGAGTCAGGTTATGGCATGGGGTCGCCCTCCATATGTGTACCCTTCTCTACTTCCAAGCTGCATGGCTTCAGAGCAACAGGAGGTCTCTGGCTAGAGCCAGATTCTCTACCCTGCTTTTCTGCTGGAAGGGCTTAACCAATTCCGCAATCAGCTTGCCTGCAAAAGGCAGCGCCTTCTTTCTAACGCAGGGTGAGGCATGCCAGGCCCCTGGCATTGGGTGCCCCCTTGCCTCCCTCCATTGCCCCACACTCGTTGCCCCTCGCCCGGCGAGGGATGCCAGGCCCCCGAGATCGGGGGGCCCCCTCCCGTCGATACTCCTGTTGCACCCAATCTTTTCCCCCCCATCCAGGGGAACAAAAAGTGACATAAACGTAAAGACTCGGAGGTCCGCGCGGATTCCTCGGATCGGCGCTTGACCCCCCTCCCTGGCGCGCGGAGCGCGCCAGGGGCGGCGCCGGAGACGCCGCCGGGGGGGCCCAGCGCCGATCCGAGAAATCCGCGCGGACCTCCGAGCTTTTATGTTACTCCAGATTTCGTAATAAAAGGGAGGGGGTCTGGACCCTCCAAGACAAGCCATTTCAGACCTCCCCCGTGGGAGAACCCTCCAAAACATCGTCCCCAGACCCCCCCAGGCCCTCCAAGATAGCCTGGAAGAGACCCCCCCCGAAGTGAGACCCCCCTCCCTTTATTACAGAATCTGGAGTATGCAATGTTTTGCTCCCCTGCCATCGTTGCACCCCGTCGTTGCCCCCCGTCGTTGCCCGTTCCAAGTGTGAGGCCGCTGGAGGGGTCTCTTCTCAGGCAGTGCCAAGGGGGGTCACCACTGGGGGGGTCGCCAGCTTCTCCTGGAAATCGAGGTTCCAGGATGGAGAGTCGAGGGGTCGAGGATGTTCTTGGACGTTTCTTTGCGTTTTCGGGGCTCTGGGGGGCCCAGTTCCGCGAGGAAGTCTCGAGGAAGTGGCGTTTCCTCGAGGAAGTGGCGACCCCCCTTGGCACTGCCCCATCTTCTGCCGCGCAGGGGTGCCCCTGCCTGCCGCGTGCCGCCCAGCGAGGCACCTGCCCGCCTCCGCCGTCGGGGGCCCGCTGCCCCGCCCAGGTGCTGCCCCCCGCTGCCCCCCCCCCCCTCCTCCGCCTCCTCCGCCTCCTCCTCCTCCTCCTCCTCCTCCTCCTCCTCCTGCTCCGCCTCCTCCTCCTCCTCCTCCGCCTGCGCCTCCTCCTCCTCCGCCTCCTCCTCCTCCTCCGCCTCCGCCTCCGCCTCCTCCTCCTCCTCCTGCCCCTTCTCGTTGTTTCCCCCCTCCAGCTCCTCCCCCTCCTCCTGCTTGCCCCACGTCTGGCTCCAGGCGTCCTAGGTGGGGTCGGAGCGGGTGGGGTCGGAGGATCGCGCCGCATCGCTGGTGCATCGGCGATGCGGCTCGACGTGGAGCCCGACTTTTCCCACGCCGACATCGCCGATGCATCGCCGATGCATCGCCGATGCATCGTCGATACATCGGCGATGCATTAGCGATGCGGCGCGATCCTGCGACACCATGTACTCGGACCACATCTAGGAGGCCTCAAGGGAGGCTGACCCCGAGGTGGGCCCGTTTGCCCCCTCTGTTGCCACCCCATTGTTGCCCCCCATCGATTCTCGCGGTGCCCCCCATCGACTCTCGCAGTGCCCCCCATCGTTGCCTCCCATCGCTGCCCGAGTACGACCGTTTGGTATTTTCTGCCGCAAGTGCCATATTTTGTCCAGCGGACCCCAATGGTGGGTCTGGTTGGCGGCGGACCCTAGCAGGCGGGTCGGTCGGGCGGGTCTGGTCGACGGACCCTAATGGGCGGGTCGGCCAGGTGGAACAAGGAAACAGGCGGGCCTCGTTTTCATGCACGCGAGCGGGCGGATCCAAACAGGCAGGGCGGACGGACCCTAGCGGGCGGGTCAGGCGGGCGGACCCCAACGGGCGGGTCGGATGGTCGGGCGGGCGAGACCAGCAAACGAGCTGTGGGGCCCTGACGGGCGGGTCGCGCGGACGGTCTTTAACAGGCGGGCGGGCGTGTCGACATCTGCGGGCGGCTCAGACGAGCGGGCTGGCGGACCCCAAGGAATGGACGGGCGGTTGGACCCTCCCTGTGATCCTGGCGCGGCAGGTATGTCACACGGGGCGTTCTCGCCCGGTTTTGGGCCCCAGGATCCTCACAGATCGATCCAGCTCGACAGGCGACGCAGCATGATGGGGCCTCAGGTTCCGGTCGCGGTTTTTCGCGATGCTATTGTTTCTGAAACAACGTCGGATCTCAGGGCAGCGGGCGGGCCAGGCAGGAATACCGTAACGGAAGCGTACCTTGACGGGCGGGTCGAGCGGACAGGACATGAAAATGAGCGGGTTGGTTTTCACGCGCGCGAGCGGGCGGGCCCTAAAGGGCAGGCGGGCGCACATCCGCGGGCAGGTCGGATTGGCGGTCCCAGGGGGCGGGCGGGTTCAGCGGGCGCGCCCTCGTGCTCGCCAGCAGTCGGGCCCTCACAAGCGGGCCGGGCGGGCGGCTTCCGACGGGCGGGCCGTCAGGCAGTTCGACCGTTCGCGGGCGACTCGGACGGGCGGACCCGGAAGGGCGGGCGGGCATTCGGCGGGCTCTGCTCTCGTTGACGGTCGTCCCAGTCGTTGCTCGCCCATCGTCGTTCGTCCGTCGTCCGTCGCTGTCGCTGGCGGCAGTGGCGGCGACGGCGTCCTCGTTCGCCATTGGGAGAGAGGGGGGGCGCTTGATTTGCTCTCTCTCTCTCTCTCTCCCGCTCCATCGCGAGGGGCGGGTGGGGCGGATCCCGCAATTTCGACCCCACTCCTGCACAGGGGGCGGGGGTCCCGCTCCTTTGCACCTGGGGGGAGGGGGTGATCTTGCACGGAGGCTGGACGAACCTGGCTGTAGCCAGACCTTCTCTCTGTCCAGCCCTGGCCAGTTTTTCTCCACTTGCTCTAGCCGTGGCGACATCATCCCAATCATTTCGGGCTCGCTTAATCCCCTGCCATTTCTTTCAGCCCTGGCCACTTCCACTTCCATTGAACATCTTACTTGTACTTTTTCCCAGCTTCTCCGGGCTCCCCCTCCCCCCAGCCAATTGCCAGCGAACACCGTCATTGCCGACATTTGGACATCATTGGAGCAGGCCATGGCATAGGTGACGAGCATGTTCCATGTGCGCTGTTCTCCCGGCAGGGCGCCCTGGGCCCTGAGGCCCTTCAGAGGCAGCTCAGAGCCCTCTTCTCGGCCGCTCCGTGCTCTTCTGGCCGCCTTCGGTGCCCTACTCGAGCCGTCCTGGAGGTACCACGAGCCGACCGAGCCCCCCGTTTATTCTCTTGCACAGGGTGTCTAGAGCTCCGACCACTTTATTTCGGCACGGCACCCCCTCCATCACCCACCCATTCCACCAGCCAGTGCGCCCCCAGCGCGCCCCCATCTCCCCCGCCGCATCCCACCCACCAGCTAGCGCGCCCCTTCCGCCCCGACCCTACCCTTTTATTTCGGCACGGCACCCCCCCATGACGAGCCGACCGAGCCGACCGAGCCCCCTGTTTATTGCTTGGTGACGGTCGCAGAGGAATCCGAGGGGAGCCTGGGGTGACCAGCAGGCTAAGGATCTCCCCCGGGTGGTTGTGCTTGTGGCGTGGGATGTGCCCCTCGAAGCCAGAATGAAACGGCATCTGTCCCCATCTAGGGGGGGATGAATCGGCCAGTGGGGCCCAGGCCACGCCCATGGGGAGGAGTGGTCGGTTAAACGATGCTCAGTTGCTGGCGGGGACGGCGACCGCGGCGCGGAGCGGCCTGGCTTGCAGCTCGCCCGCCCCGCCGGCAGCCCCCGCGGGCCCTGGCCCTCCCGGGATCTCCCGGTACAGCTGAATGTTTCACAGCCTTTTGCCTCCAGCGGCCGGCGGAGGATTCACGACGATCTTGCGTGGTTCCGTGGCAGAGCCCACACTTTGAAAACCGCCCGTCCTACGTCCACATATCAGGACCATGTTTTCCCACACGGTGCCTGCACTTAGGGTTCGTTTTTTTTGCTGATGCTTCTCGGAGAGTTGGACAGGTCAGCCCGGGGTTCGCTTGGTGCCCAGTTCGTGGGCGCCTCGTTTTGGGTGGGTCAGCCGAGGTTTTGCTTGGTGCCTCTCTGCCCGTGGGCGCGTCGTTTGGGTGGGTCGGCCGAGGTCTTGCCTGGTGCCCGCCAGTCGGCGCCCGCGGGCGCCTCGTGGGTGCCTCGTGCGCTGGGTGTGTCAGTGGAGGTTTCGCCTGGCGCCTACCCGTGGGCGCCCGGTGGGCGCCTCGTGGGCGCCTCGTGCGTTGGGTGAGTCTGTCGAGGTGTCGCTCGGCGCCCTCCCGTGGACCCTGGGCGCCTGTGGGTCTCTTGCGGGCACCTCGTGCGCTTGGTGGTCAGCCGAGCTTCCGCATGGGTGCCTCGTAGAGGCCTGGATCAGCTGAGCTTTCAGCCTACCCGTTGGCGCCTCGTTGGCGCCTCGTGCGCTAGGCGGCCACCTAGCTTGCATGGCACTGCTTGTTTACCATACAGCTCACACAGCATAGCCGACATCGCATAAGGTACACCATAACGCTTGCACCGCATAGATGGATCGACACACCTACTCTCCTTTCAGAACCCACCCCCGCCCGAGCCTGGACTTATCCGGTCGCCCTGGGACACTGCTAATCACAGATCTTTCTGCCACACTTGTCATTGCCAGTTGACTTCATATTATCTCAGCCCGACCAGTATCGACCCCCTTCACCCTTGTCAAATATACCCTGTGCGCGCACTCGTTTATCTTCGAAGACCATGGTTCAATAACCCCTTGCAGGTATGGCAAGAAGTCCATGCGCGCACATGCATGTCAACATCACACCAATCACATTAGTGTTGCAAGCATGTCAGCATACAAGTCAAGAACCCTTCGGTGTGTTCGTTGCCTGCCCGCGCGCATCTACTGAATGCACCGGGGAACTACATGATGTCAGCGAGGTTGTCCTGAACCTGCAGTCACATCTCACCATGCATTGCATCTGCGGTGATTTAGCATGCACGCGGAACATTTGTTCGTATCACGCAACACCTTGCTGGCTACGCGCACGCCACCACGCGCGCGTGTGTCGACATCTTTGCACAGCAATGAGATCTCGAGGACGTTCAAGCTATAGGTCTTCGACAAAACATGGAACACCAACGGTTGTTCAACATCAACTCTGCCTGATTCCTTGAATTTTACGCGCGTGCACTCTTCACCAAATCCCGCATCAGTACCATCGAGTCACTGGCGTTGTCGTTATCGCCAATCGCTGGCATTGCTGCCATCGTCAGGTCATCACCCTCATCACCGACACATGGACATCATCATCATCACCACCATCATCGTGTTCATCATCATCATCGTCATCATCGTCATCGTCATCACCAGCATCGGCGCCGTTATTGGCCTCTCCGCAGTCATGGTCACTAAGGCCACCACCATCGCTACTACCATCATCGTTGTTGCTGTTGCCGACGTTATCATGATATCGGGCCCGCCAGACTCACCGACCTACACGGAAGTACCCGCGCGCCAACGTGGCCTTGGAGACGTGCTCGGAAGTTACCCTCGAAAAGCGCCATCTTGGCCGCATGAGCTGCGCGCGCCAGCGCGGCCGCAACGATGCGCCAGCCAGGTCCAAGCAGTCACCGCAATCGCGGCTTCGTGGGTTTGCAAAACAAGTTGAGGTGCGGAGTGTTGAATGATTGCGCAAGCAGTGGGTTTGGCAATTCCTGAAGTGGCACAAGTTCATGTCACTCCATTGGTCACACCACCTAGTTGGCACCGGATAGGTTGCACCACGTAGCTTGCACCAATGTTGCACAAGTAGCCTATTCCGCATAGATTGCTCCCCATATGTTTGCACCACATGGCTTGCACTGGAGACTGTGAGGTTCTTACTTCTGTCCCTCAGGATCTGAGCTGGTGTGCCGAGATGTCGCCTGGGCCTGGGGCCTTGTTGTTTGCCGCTGGTGGACGTCTCGTGCGCGCTTCGTGCGTCGGGTGAGTCGGCCGATGCTTCACCCAGTGTCCGCCCGTGGCCTTAAGTGCGCCTCGTGGGCGCCTCGTGCGCTGGGTGGGTGTCTGAGATTTTCGCCCAGTGCCCGCCTCGTGGGCGCCTCCTTGGCGCCTCGTGGGCGCCTCGCGCGCTGGGTGGATGAGCTGAGTGTCCGCCTGGTTTCCGCCTGTGGGCGCCTTGTTGCGCTGAGCGGCCGCATAGCTTGCACCACGTGGCTTGAACCACACGGCTTGCACCACGTTGCACCGCATAGCTTGCACCACATGGCTTGCAGCACGCAGCTTGCCCTAGACACCTTGCAACACATGACCTTGTCCAGCAATTTCCACCACATAGCTTACACCGCGTCCCTTGCACCTCATAGCTTGCACCACATAGCTTACACCACGTAGCTTGCACTTCGCATCGTCTTACAGGTAGCTTGCATCGCCTAGAATGCAGCACGTCGTTTTCAGCGCATAGTTCGCACATCAGCAGTGCAACAGACTTCCGTCGGGGATCCACGAGTGCACGTATAGATGTGCATCTACAGGTAGAGGGACATGGCGAATTAGTTGTTCGCACGAACGTGCAGCCCTCCCTGCCGACTCGTCTGGTGTTGCAACGATGCGGGGCTCACGCGGTGCATGATGATGATGAGCAGGGAGCAGGAGAAGGGCGGAAAATCTGGGTCAGAAACTGGGGGGAATGTGGAGCGGGTGCGTACGACATTGCGCATGCAGTTGATTTCGGCTCCACCGCCGTACGCTTTCCTCTACACTTTGGCGCCTCCAGTGCTCGGAGGCACTTGGTCCTCGTGGACTGCTTGGATCGGCGCGGGAACCCCCTGGCGGCGCCTCCAGCGCCGCCCCTGGCGCCTCTGCTGACCCAAGAGATCCACGCGGAGTTTCGAAAGTTTATGTGTATGTTTTTTGTCCCACCGCATGAAGGGAGGAGAAGAGGGAGACAGGAGGGTACGGGTGTCCCAGGGGGGCGCAGGGACGCCCTGCTGAGCGAGTCGTTCGCCCAGATCGCCAACCACACGCCGCAGGACAAGGTTGCCCCTCGACCCCTGTGGATCCCCCACCTTTTCCTCCCGCCCACTCCCCGTCATCCTCCTTCCACCCTCCACATCCCCATCCACCCAACTCCTTCGTTCTCTCGATCCCTTATCCACCCCAGCCCACCCTCCCCTGGCCCGCCCCCTTGCTCTCCGCCTCTACTATCGCCCCCGTCCGCAACCTTTTCCCGTCTCCCTGCCCTCCCTTCCATCCTTCCATCCCCTCCCCTTCTCTTTCATTCTTCTCCACCCCCAACCCTGAATCATCAACCCTAAACCCTCCGACAAACGAAGGAGCAACTCCGTCCTTGAGAGGTCCCACGAGGACTCTGAAGGCAGGGAACATAACAGCGAACGATCATGGCAACACGAGCCTCCCCCCGTTCTCCCCCTCGCCCCAGGGCGACAGAGGTCGGCGGGCGACAACTACACTCACCATACACCAATGCCGATCTTGGCCAGGCCCATCCTGGCCCAGGATGGGCCTGGCAAGGATCGGTGCAGGTGTGTAGTTGGCGCCCTCCGTAGAGGATGGAGGATGGGGAGGGGTGAGGGAGGGAGCAGGGAGGGACGGAGAAGAGAACTGGGAGGGAGGGTGGAAGGGGGTGGAGAAGGAGCAGGCGGCCAATCGTGAGACCAGAACCCTTGGGAGCCGCAGTAGGGAATGGTGATTTGACGGGGAGTGGAGGCTAGCTAGGGGTAGCTACCAGCGACGAGAGGAGACAGCAAAGTGATGTGGTGGGCAGCTCGGGGGGTGCTGAGTGGGAGTGTGAATGTCTCTCTCCTCTCTCCGCTTCCCCCTCCCCCTCGCCCTCTTGTTAATTTCCTTCCTATTTCTTCCCTTCCATTCCCTGCCTCCCCGCCTCCTTCCGCGTCCAGCTGGCGTGACAGAACCCTTCCCACAGGTGCCGGCCACGCGGATCGTCGAAGTAGTTCGGAGGGGCCGTTGGCAGGGACGAGACATTTGTTTTCCCTTTTTTTCCCAAGGGGGCGTTGGCAGGGACGAGGCAGTTGAAAGGTAATGTGAAACATAGCATCATTGTCTCGCCTTCGCTTGCGTTGTCGCTTGCTCTGCCTCGCCAGCTCAAGCGCGTTAGGCAACGCTTGCCGCTGCATCCTGCACCCGAGATGGGCAGACCTCTCCCGTTCAATAACACAGGTATGTTGCTTCATATGCTCCGGCTGCTTCCCGAGGAGGGGCAGGATGCCGCATGCACTTCAATGGACGTGCACATGCAAGGAGATGCAAGTGCAATTGCAAGTCATGATGTGGAAGGCAGAGCAATGCGTATACAATGGAACGCGGTGCATTTCACATCATGTCAAAGAGATCACCACATAACGAGATCCAGTACGATGCAGTCGATTGGTTCGCATTAAGCTGGGAACCAACCAAACAACACATTGCCATGCATAGCTAAGCGATGCCAAGCAACGCCGTCAGACCTAATTGTTCGAACGCCATTTTATCATACGACTCAGCGTACTATTGGTCTGGCACGCAGCCTGTCGTTTGCTGGTCTTCCTAATCGGGGTCGCGCCTGTTTTGTGTGTTACGCTGTTTGGGAAGTTGTATTTGTCATCTTGGGTTGAGTGGGTGCTGGTTTCTGATTGAGCCGCCGCCGCGTAATGCCACGCCTAGTCAACCTTCGGAGTCAAGTACGGGCTGGCTCTATGTTGCACATTGCGTCCGAGGTCGGCTGTTCTCTTGCATACATGTAGGACCGGTGTTGCCATCTCCACAGCCTGTTTTTCCTTTGCATCAGGATCCTCCTCTGGATCCATCACTTCTTCTGGGAAGCACCCCGAGTTCCAGTGCTTAGGCACTGCGGTCGAGAACAATTTTAGAACCAGCAGGCTGCCCTCTCCATCGAGTCCCTGCTAGTCAACATGGTTTCCCCTTTCTCGACAGGCTGGGCTTCAAACACTGGCGCCTGCTTCGTTTCCCCCGCCTCCCCCTTCCCCACATACTCCCTGTCTTGGCATACCCCCCCTCCCTCATCCTCAGCCCCCCCCCCCCTCCTGGTTCTCGACGTCATCTTCGCCCTCCCCACCCTCCACCCTACAGCCATTTCCTCACATGGAGGGGATGAGGCTCTGCCCAGTGTCTCTGTTGAGGGCCTTTGCGGGGTCATCGGTGCATAGTGGTCCTAGGTGGATGAGGTGATGTTCGGTTTTCTCAAGTAGAGTTCGAACATTTTCCCGACGCAGCCTTAGCCGAACCGGCATTTTTTCCGCAATGCAAAGGAGCATGAGCAGCTCATGGCAAATTACCATCGTGGTAGCGGCATTGTTGCCGAGTGACTCGAGCACGGATCGCATCATCTATGTGTCAACGATGAGGGAGGCCTTCGTCCAGAAGTGGCCCAGGTCGGGAGGCACCGACCATGCACCTACACGGATATTGGCTGGGCCCAGGCTTGCCCCCTTGGAGGCAGGCCGAACAGTCTCGAGATTCCTCATCACCCCTATCTTCCACGTCAGCGTGCCTCCCGTGGCGCCGGGCAAGAGGATTGTGTTGCGGAAGTTGGGATCAGATGTTTGATGATGTTGTTGTTGTGTTGTTTTCCTTCCTCCCCAGATTTCTCTGCCACCACCACTCCCAATCATCTTGGCATTTTCTTAAATCTGCCCTGGGCGTTGGTTTTGCTGTTTTTTTTATAAGTCAGGTCCCCACACGAATATCACAAACGCCAGAAGGAAACGATTTGAGCTGTGCGTCAAGGATCCAAAGTGCAACCCGGTAACAAGAAAATTGCCAGTGCGGTTTCAAGGAGAACCAAGCCAATCATCCACGGCAGCCGACCAGAGGAGGGGAGGCGTTTGGCAGAGTGCGTCGGCCGACTCGGACTGGCCGCTGGGGAGATGATGGACTTGGAGTACGAGGACAAGGAGGCGGCGGCCATAGTGCACCAAGCCGTAGCTCGCCCACGGAAGGATAGTAGGAGGAAGGATGGTACTGAGATGTGGATGTGGGAAGGGACAGTTGGCCGCTGGTGGTGTCTGCTGTTGGTCGGAGCAAAACTCGATAACGATGTGGGAGATGGTGACGCACCGACGCACCGATGCACCGGGAGTACGAGGGCAAGAAGGCTTCCAGAGTGCACCATGCCGTAGGTCGCCACCGACCGCCCTGTTCGAAGAACCAAAAGCGGCATATTCATAAATTTTCGACGGTCGAGAGTTCAGCGACACGTTCGGCACCGCTCAGTGGAGGCGAGATCCAGTGTGAGACGTCATTCTGCTGGACCCCGCGGGACGCAAGACGTCACTCCGCTTGGCCTCCAGGGATGTGGGAAACTGCTGACAGTTGTGCGCTTTGCATCGTCCATGGTCCACAGGACCCAGGTCTAGTCTGAGTTTGCGAAAGACGGCGCTCTCCTGGCCCCCCAGAGACGCCAGCATTTGGTGGTGAAAATTGCACGCCAGGCACCGCCCACGGAGGTGCGGTCGGGTTCAGGTCTGCGTAGCGCGTCACCCCGCTGGGCCCCCCAGCACGCATAATATTGGCGACAGTTGTGCGCTGGACACCCAATGGGCGTGGGAAACTGGAGACCGTTGCACGCCGGGGAGAAACCTTGGTCGAGCTTAGGTCTGCGACCTCGCGTTTGGCAATGGGTTTGCGAAAGACGTCTCCCGACTATACCCCTCCCAGCACGCGGGAAACTGGCGGCTGCTGCGCGTTTGGCACCGCCCAGCGGAGGCGATGTCTAGTCTGGGTCTAAAGCCGTCACCCCGCTCGACCCCCCAGGGGCGCTGGAAAGCGGTGACAGTTGCACGCGGGCGGTGCCAAAAGAGGCGGTATCCAAGAAACGAAACGAAGGGAAGAGGAGGAGTTGAGAGGAGATGAGGAATGCAGGAGGAGGAGGTGGAGGAGGAGGAGGAGGAGGAGGAAGGAGAAACGGATTCAACATCACGTGCTTTATTCATGAAGAGGGTTGGGAAAGACCAGGGCCCAGCACTCCCTGAATCTACCTTTTCTGGACAATGATCGTCCCATACTTCAGCGTCGTGACTTCTCTCGGCGTTCGCCCCCTGGAGCTGTCGGCCCCGTCCACGGGGCCGGCGGGGGGACCGGCAAACGGAGCCCGACAAGGGCACCCGACGGCCGAGATTGTCCAGAAGCCGCCAGTTTTTTTGGGGGGGGGGAGGGGGGGCTCGCGACGACGAGAGGTCCTTCTCCCTCCTCCCTCCTCCTCCTATCGCTATCGCTATCGCTATCGGCTCGATGTCCTGTCGGACGCAGCCGTCCCCCTCCTCCTCCTCCTCCTCCTCCTCCTCCTCCTCCTCCTCCTCCTCCTCCCTCCTCCTCCTCCTCCTCCTCCTCCTCCTCCCTCCTCCTCCTCCTCCTCCTCCTCCTCTTCCCTCCTCCTCCTCCCTCCTCCTCCCCCTCCTCCTCCTCCTCCTCCCTGCCCCCTGCCCCCCAGGGCGTCCTCGGGCTCTTCGCCGGCCGGCTCGTCGTCCATTTGCGGACTCCCGCGCGGGCGGCGAGGTTTTTTTTTGGGGGGGGGGTCTGGGATCGTCGCATCTCCTTGCGGGCAGGACTCGTGTCCATGCCCACTGCAGCTTCGAGTTTCGGGCTCCCTTCCAGAATCCCGAGGCGCACGGGATGTGACCAACTATCTGGCCCCCCGAGGCTCAGTTTGCGATCCACACCCAGTGCGCCTCGGCCTCGTGGCGCACCTGCCAAGAAAGACCAACACGCACTGGGCATGGGTACACATCTTGCCCGCCTGCTGGAGTCTTCACACAACGGCCGATCGGGACTGGCTGGCCGGGCGCAGGGCTGCCTGCCGGAGGCACTGGAGCGGGGGGCGCGGCCCGCCCTGTGCCGTGGGTGGCTGGGTCCTGGCCGCCGCAGCGGGGCCCGCGTTCTGGAGAAGCCGGACCCTCGGAGGAGGTCGGCCACGCGCAGAGGGGCTGCACGGTCTCTTGGCAGCACCCCGTGCTTCTCAGGAGGCGCGGGTCTTGTCTGTAGATGTCAGGCTGGCGCCCTCTCAGAAGCAGCCTGGGACTGTGGGCCCCGCGCTTCCCAGTAATGCCCGTCGCGCTGCAGTGGCTGGTCCTCCCGTCCGAGCCACCGACGTGGACCTTCCCAGGCTGGACGTTTCGTGGATCCCTTTCTGGCCCAAGTGCAGCCTTCCCTGGCGACCAAGCCTTCCATGATGCCGCTATACTCGAAGGCGTCCCGCGGGCTGCGCTTGAGCTCGACATCCCTTCTATGAAGCCTTCCCCCCTCCCCCCTTCCCCTTTGTTCCTGCCGCCCAGGGAGGTCGGAGAAGAAAGACGACACAATCAAACACGGTCGACGGTCCGCGCGGATTTCTTGGATCTGCGCCTGGAGCCCCCTGGCGGCGCCTCCGGCGCCGCGCCTGGCGAGCTCCGCGCGACAGTGGGTGGGGCCCAGCGCAGATCCAAGAAATCCGCACGGACCTCCGAAAGTTTATGCTTACGCCGCGTTCTCTTCTCCTGGGAGGAGGGCCACTTCTTTTGGGCCTCCTGGAGGTTTCGTCGTCGCGCCTGGATCCGCTCGGAAAAGACAGTCGGGAAGGACCCTGGGCGGTTCCGGTGGAATGATTTTGAGCGGATCTGGGCCGTTGTCTCAAGTTGCCCTCCTCCGAGCCAGGCGCTCCAGAAAGGGCTGGCAGCTCTGTCCCGGCGGAAGGCGGCGGAAGGCCAGCAGAAGCCAACGGAAGTAAAACGAGGGCATTTCCGCTGACGGAAGCCGGCGGAAGGCCGGCGGAAGCCAGCGAAGGTAAAAAATGCGTCCCTGAGGGATGGCGATTCGTTTTGGGCTCATTGTTTCCAGTATTCTCCAGATGGCGCGGCCTTTTTCGGCGAGTCCTGGATGCACAGGATGCCAAGTGTCGTTCCTGCAATCGGCGCTTCTGTGGCCAGGCATCTAGGCACAGAGCTCTTCCGCGTGCATCCAGCTAGTGGCATCCACATATTCCACATCTGAATGTTGCCGTAAGTGTTCCAGCTTTCTGGAAGTACATTGGGTCGGGGGATTGAGAAGCATCGTCGACGCATCGGCGACGCCGCTCCATACTTGATCCGATTTGCTCTTCATTGTCACTGGCGTCGCCGATGCATGGCCGATGCCGTACGATTAAGTCGGGCCTGTCCCCCTACAGGGGCATTTTCGACGAAAAATAACCAATACCCCAAAACATATTCCAAAAATAGTATGGGGACTATGTTTTGGGTATTTGTGTACCTTTGGGGGGTATTTTTGGTGTATTATAATTAGGGGGACACGCCCGACATAACATTTGAGCGTCCTCCCAGTGAGTTGGTGTGTTCCAGGGGAAGGATGTCGAGGAGGGATTGCACCGAGTCGGGAAGGGCAAGGATGCGGATCGATCGCCCCAGAGCAGTCTGAAACGCTCTCAAGGTGTTCCGGAACGCTCTGGAATTGCGGCGGCGCCTGACATTTCCGGACCCGCCAGGTTTATCCTCATAGTTATGCTTGCATCGGGGAAACGTCAGACTCGAGTGCGCTGGAACTCGGGTTTGCGAGCGCTTGTTGACGATCGCGTCCTGCATTCTGACCGTCCAGTTTTCATGGGATGTCTGCAGCGGGAGACCGCGTCAAATGTCCGACTGGATTTCGTCATTTTCATGATTGCCCCGTCAGGCCAACCCGAGTCCCCCGAATCCGAGTCTTACGTCTCTCCGACTTTAGCACCTCATCCGCGGGAAGAGGAGGGAGAGGGAAGAGGAGGAGGAGAGTCCATTTGACTTGTCGCTCGCTTTTTCCCATTCGCCTTGGCGGAGGCTGTCCTCCCGCTCTCTGTTGCGCCTCTTCCTCCTCGTCATCTTCGCCCTCCTCTCATCCTCCTTTTCGTTCTCCCCTCCTTCTCATCCTCCTTCTCCTCCTTCTTGGTTTCGTCATCAAGAGAATGGGAAGAGGAAAGGCACCGAGGCCCCGTGGATCCCTGCGCGGATCGCCATTCTGCAGATTCTACATCGAGGACGCCGGCGGCGCATCACTGGCCGCTCCCCGGGAGTTTGTCGAAGTAGCGCGCAGCATCGAAAGTCGTGACGCGGCGCGTATGCCAGCTATCAAATAGCCGTCGGCCCATCCCGCCACCGTGCTTGGGTTTTGGGTCGGAGTCCTCATTGACGCTTCCTGGGGTCTCTCTCGAGGGCTCTCGGGGGCCTCTGCGGGGGGGTTTAGGGGCCTCTTGGGGGCCATCCTGGGGGCTTTTTGGGAGCCCCTTGGGGCTCTCTTGGGGCCTCTTGGGGCCCTCTTGGGGCCTCTTGGGGGCCTCTTGGGGGCCTCTTAGAGCCTCCTGGGGGCCTCTTGGGACCGAAAGATCGAAATGTTCACTCGGGGTCCTCTTCTGGGCGCCCTCGGGGGGGCGTCCTGGGGCCCCTCTTGGGCCGTCCCGGGGGCCTCTTGGGCCGTCTTGGGGCCCTCTTACGCCGTCTTGGAGCCCTCTTGGGGGCCTTGTTGGGCCGTCCTGGGGCGATCTTGGGGGCCTCTTGGGCATGTTTTGCGGCGGCGACCGCGTGGCTAGGGTGTCCCGCTGCAGGGGTCGTTCCACCGTCCGCGCCAGGGCGCCCAACTCCGCAAAAGACGAAATAGCGAGAACGCGAAAATCCTTGAAAAACTGGTAAAACATACATGATTTTTGCATGTTGGGGCTCTCTTGGGGGTGCTCTTGGAGGCCTCTTGGGCCGTTTTGGAGGCGTCTAGGGCCGTCTGGAGGACATCTTTGGCGTCTTGGAGCGATCTGGAACCGTCTGGAGGCTCTCTTGGACTGCTCGGGACTCTACTCTCTAGGACTGGCTTGGGGCGCTCTTGGGTCGTCCCCGTGGCGTTCCCGACCTTGAAGCCGGGGGGGGGGGGCGGCGGCAGAATGGGGCCCCCGTCGGAGGGACTTTCGGGAAGGTTTTTGACCAGGCACTGGCGAATGGGGCCAAAGACTGTGCCAACCACTCTGTCAGAGCGGTCTCGCCGAGCCGCAGGGCGGGAGCGGCCGGATCCGGGCTTCGCCTCTGCCGCTGGCCCCTGCTCACTGCTTGCCCTCCTGCTCTGGCCTCGGCTCATGACGCTGCACGTTCGGTCAGTGGGATTGCGTATGATCTTGGTCGGAAGTTGCAGCATGTGCATTGCCAGCGGCGGGCGGTTTTTACTCTGTTCCCCGCTTCCCCCAGGAAGCCATGACAAATGTATACACCAGGATTCCGTATACACCAGGATCCGTTTTTTGTTAAAATTTCAGTGCAGGGCCGGACAATGCGTCGGTGTATAGAATTCGGCTCCCAATGTGGAGCGCATCAACGGAAGCATGCTTGACAGAAAGGATGGGTGCCGCGGCAGGCCACACTCGATGAACTTCGCTGGATCCACTTGAAGAAGACAGGCATCTGCGTCCTCCTAAATTTCCATGTCGCGCCCGAGTGCTCTGATTTGGCCCCCGTCCGCCCGTCTCTCTTGATGCACTCCCTGGTGGTTTAATTCAGCATTGGCGCTTATACTTCTGTCCGTGGTCGCAATCTGGCCACATCTGGCATAATCCCGTTTGGTACGGCCTATGTCGGCTTCAACCGGCTTACTCACGGACCGAATTCGGCATGGCTTAATTGCCCTTGAAAAGGGGCTCAACGCCCGCCTTTCATTGTTCTTGCGAAGACGTCTCTCGGGACTTGTTTCCTAACGCCCCTCTCTTGTCAGCTGTGCCATTCGTTCTGCATCCCATGGTCTGTCTCTTCATCCGCGTTCCCCTCGATTGCGGGGAGGATTGCGCAGATTGGTAGAGGCGGGTTTGTGCCCTGCACAGGGTGACGCAGCGGCCGGATCTGCGCTGACCCCACTGTGTGCTCCCAGCGGTCCAGATCCATCTCGTTGGCCGGCCCGGGAGCACACCTGGGGCATCCCATAGGCGGTCCTCAACGATGGCGTCTTGAAGCTCGTGAGGAACCCAGACCCCCCCTGGGGCGTGCAAGAAATCGCGACGAGAATTGTTGTTCGTGTTTTCGGTCTCCGGTGGACCTTGCCGGGCCCCAGGGCCGTCAGACAACGACTGGGGATGAGGTGCTCCCAGGGAATGGGTCGAGACCTCTAGCAGTCCGGCGGGGAATGGGTCGAGTCTTCCGGCGGTCTTAACGTCGGAGATTTGGGTTGAGCCCTCAGGGTAGGAAGTTCCGAGGCGGGAGCGGCATGGAGCAACAGGTGCGCTTGCATGTGCTGGGCCAGCGTCGGGCAGCAGAGGCGATGAGTAATCAGATGAAGAAGACGAAAAGGAAAAACAGCTGCAGCAGCCCAAAGAGCCCAAGACAGTCCCAACTGTTCTTCGAGGAGCCTTGATACAAGCGTCCCTTCAGCTCTCCAGGAGCAGCCTTGAAACACTCTTCGTGGTGATTCTCTCCAGCAGTCGGGAGTCATTGTATTGTTACCTGTACCAGTTTAATCGCCCATGCTTGTTCTGCATGGAACGTCCTTTGCAAAGGCGCTCCTTTAGAACCTAAGCGCCCGCGAATCAAGCGTGGTTCTAGTTCGATGAACAAGTTACGTTGTTCGCAGGTCGGATGTCGTTGGATGGTCCCATGTGACTCGCTTGTCCTCTTCTCCTCATTTCCCCTCGAACCTCTTTGCCCGCCAAGAGCCCCCCAGTACCCCCGGGATCCCCTCACCTCGAAACGCCCCCCTTCTCCTTATCGCCTCGCCTGTTCTCTTCCTCCTCTTCCTCCTTGCCACGCCTTTCCTTCTCCTTGTCCTCTTCCTCCGCGCCAGACCTCGCCTGTTGTCCTCTTCCTCCTCACCTCGCCTCTTTCTCCTCCTCGCCCGCGCCGCCGTCGAGCCCCTTTTATTGGACGCCCAGCCCCCCCCCTCCAGAAACTCCAAGACCCTTATTTAAACCGCCTAACCCGATAGAGACCCTTCCTCCTTTTCCTACATCTGACTCTCCTCCCTCTTCGTACGCTTATCCATACTTATGTTCCTTTTATTCCTCCGCCCCACAACTCCCCACGCCCTCATCTCGATCCTCCTGCTTCTCCTCCTTCCCCACATCCTCGCCTCTCCTCCGCATCCTAACCCATCCCTTTTCCTTTTTCATGACTCCTCCCTGTCGCAGCCTCGGACGTGCCGTCAGGGCGGGATAAGCGGTTCGCTTGAGACTCCTTCGGTATCTATGATATTGCAGCTTGAATGTCGCAACAGTTTCACTGATGGAGAGTTGGCGGTTTCAAAATGTGGATATCGCCATGGTGACGCGTATGCTCGTTTTGACATTGTGCCGTAGGGTCACGGATGGAGGGTGGGTCGTTTGCAGCATGTGGTTCTCGCCATAGGGCCGAGCGCATATGTTTGCAACAGGTTCGTTGATGGGGGGCGGGTGGTTTCAACATATTGTTTCGCGATGGTGTCGCGCACATTCGCATTCGCATTCTGCAACAGTTTCAAGAATGAAGGGCCGTCCCTTTTCATGTTGTGACTCTTGCCGTACCGCCGCGCACATTCGATTCAAATGTTCGCACACGTTTTAATGACGCAGGGCACCTCCTTCTCAAAATGTGTGTCTCGCTTTGGCACCATGTACCTTTGTATTGTATGGTCGAAGGCCCAGGAATGGTGTTCTGGCACGAGGAATGGTGTTCTGGCAGTTTGGGCACAACTGAGGATTCTCAGACTTTTACCTTGTAATGGGCCGCGTCCCGCAGTGGAAATACATTCGTTTAGGGACCTACGAAGAGGGACCGTGCAGGAAGGGTTTATTGCAACATTGTTGATGCGCCTTGGGATGACCCCTCCTCGTTTCCTTGTGCTCCCATCACCCTTAGCGCCCCCCGCACCCAGCAGGTTCCCCCCCCTCCCTCCCCCTCCTTCCCCTCCTCCCCTTCCCCTATTCCCCCTCCATCCTCAGCTCTCCCCCTGACATCCCCTGCGCCTCCCTCCCCCCCCCCGCCGGCAGCGGCCCTGCTCCAGTGCGCGGTGTGCGCGGGCGCCGTGCTGGGCGGCGCGGACCTGGAGACAGACGTGCGGAAGCTCGAGGAGGGGCGGCCCCCGGCGAGGGGTCGGGACCTTGGCAGGAACGCATTCGGCTACCGCGTGTCGCCGGAGTGACCGCTGGTGCAGGCCCAACGGGGGCCCCCCGATCGCTGAACGCGATACGACAGCAGCTGGGCTTGCGCGCCTGGAGGTGTCCCCAACGGAGCCTCCCCCTTGGGCCGCGCACCAACAAGGTCACGGTTGCCTAGAGTCATTCTTGCGCGTGGCCAGAGGCCCCAGAGTTGCGCGCAGCTTTTTTGGACCTCGGCCATGCGGGCGCGTACGTCAGAAACTGTGCCTCAGCGTGTCGCGCCGCCACGTTTGGCCCACCACGCTGCGGCGCGACGCGCTGCTCACGTCCCCGCCAAGGCGCGACACGCCAGGCAAATGTTTTTGACCGCGGCCTTGGCCAGGAGGGCGTATACACCGTGCCAGGGACCAGGGTTGCCCTGGCCAGGAATGGCAGGGATGTGTGCAGGTGTCTTCTGCGGAAGGACATCCGGGCGCTGCAAGCAATCGGGACTGCTGTTTTTGATCCTCGGTTTCGGCCTTTGGAGGTCAGCTGCGGGCGCCACGCGGTGAAAAAGCGTAATTGTAGGATGTGGCCGAGAGATTTACATAGGTCGGGAGGATGAGGTTGGAGAGGAGGGAGTGACGTCAACTGGCGCCTGGTTCCCTCCCCTGCTTCCCCTTACGTCCCCCCGTCTTCCGCCTCATCATTTTCACCCAATGTTCCCCTACCTATACGAGCACCCTTCGGGTGATAAGGAGGTTCGGGGGGGAGGAACCAACGTCTCACTCGATCGGTCTCACTATCGATCTCACTATCGATCTCACTATCGGTCTCGCTCGATCGATCTCACTCGATCGATCTCACAATCGATATCACTCGATTTATTTCATTTGATCGATTTCACAATCGATCTGACGATCGGTCTCACTATCGATCACACTATCGATATCACAATCGATCTCACAACCAACGTCATCATCATCACCATCATCATCATCATCATCATCATCATCATCATCATCAACAACATCATAATCATCATCGGGACACCATCACCATCATCATCACCTCATCACCATTACCATCAACATAATCATCATCATCAGCATCATCGGGACACCATTATCGTCACCATCATCATCCACATGATCATCACCGGGACACCATCATCATCATCACCATAATCATCATCATCATCATCATCATCATCATCGGAACACCACCATTATCATCACCATCATCATCTCATCATGACCATCATCGTGAAAAACAGCATCAACACCATCATCATCATCATCATCATCATCATCATCATCGGGACACCATCGTCATCAGCAACATCATCATCATCCACATCATCATCATCATCATCATCATCATCATCATCATCATCGGGACACCATCATCATCGTCACCACCATCATTACCATCATCTTCATCATCTGGACACCATCATCATCAACATCATCATCATCATCACCATCATCGGGCCACCATCATCAAAATCACCATCATCACCTCATCATCGTTCTCTTCACCAACATCATCATCATCATCGGGACACCATCGTCGTCATCATCATCATCAACTTCATCGTCATCATTATCATCAGGACACCATCATCTTCATCATCAACATCATCACCAACAGCATCATCATCAACAACATCATCATCATCATCGGTGCACCACCATCATCATCATCACATCATCATCTCATCATCATCAACATCACCATGATCATCAACATCCTCACCATCATCGGGTCACCATTATCATCATGAAAAACATCATCATCATCATCATCATCAGCATCTTCATCATCGGGACACCATCATCATCACCACCATCACCATCATCATCACCATCATCATCATCATCATCAACATCATCGACATCATCCTCAGCATCATCACTGGGACACCGACGGGACACCGGCGGGACACGGGCGGGACACCGCTCGCCACCAGCACCCCGGTCAGGAATCGTTTGGTCCGGCCTCGCCTCAGCCGGAGGCGGGACCTTGGCGGGACACCGCGCGCCACCGGCACCCGGTCAGGAATCGTTTGGTCTGGCCGCGCCTCAGCCGGAGGCGGGACACCGGCGGGATACCGCGCGCCACCGGCCCCCGGTCAGGAATCATTTGGCCCGGCCGCGCCTCAGCCGGAGGAGATTTCTTCTCGCCCGCCCACGCAGCTTCGCCTCGCTGCCACGCACGGCACGCACGAACACGAAACCAAAACCGATTTCCCGGTAGGGAGGCTTTCCGTTCCACTTCGATCTCACCCCCTCACCTCCGATCTCCTAAATGTGGGCCTTTGATATTACTCAGACGCTTACTACTCACCTTCTTCCTCCTCCCCCTCTTGCACACTCTCAGACTCAACCGCGCTCAGACTCACTCATCACATCCAGACCCACTCATACTAAGACTCACTCACCTTCACACTCGCTTGCACTCATATTCGCTCACACTCAGACTCAATCGTACTCACATGCAATCAGACTCACTCATACCCAGACTCACTTACAGCCATGCCCACTCATTTTCAGACCCACTCATACGCAGATTCACTCTTCCTCATTCAGGCTCAGTCACACCATTTCCTCATTCAGACTCATGCATCTTCAGAACCACTCATACACAAACTGTGAGGATGTCTCAGGCGAGGTGTTAGGTTCAGCACTCCCGTTGGAGGGGTCGCCAGGGGTGGGGGCACTGCGGGATTCGCGCCCAGATTGCATGCTTGGGTGCCCAACACCCTTTGCTCCCAGGGCATGTTGTGTTTCGATGTCTCAGGCGAGGCGTTGCTTCAGGCACTCGCAAGGGGGGGCCGCCAGGGTGGGGGGGCACTCCTAGGAATTGCGCCCAGATCTGGGTGCCCAACATCCTTTGTTTTCGGAGCAGATTGTGAGAATGTCTCAGGTGAGGCGCTGGCTTCAGCACTCCCGAGTTGGGGCCGCCAGGGGGGGGGACATTCAGGATTCGCGCCAATATTGCGGAGATGTCTCGAACGGTGTGCCTCTTTGGGTGCCCAGCAGTCTTCACTTTCGGAGCAGATTGCGAGGATATCTCAGGCGAGGCGTTGGTTTCAGCACTTCCAAGGGGTAGTCGCCAGGGTGGGATATTCAGGAGTCGCGCCCAGATGTTGCGGATATCTGAAGCGGTTTGCCCGTCCAGGTGCCCAACATCCGTTGCTTTCGAAGCAGTCTGTGAGGATGTCTCAGGCGAGGCGTCGGTTTCAGCACTCCCAGGAGGCGCCCCTAGGTGTGGGGCATTCATATTGAGATAATCTCAGAACTCAGACTGATTATATTCACACTCGCACTCAGATTACTCACGCTCCAATGCGCTCAGGCCTTTCACGCTCACATCCACACTCAGACGATTCAAAGTCACTCACACATCCCCGTAGACTCACTCATGCCCAAACCAACGCACATGCAGACCCATTCACGCTCATATTCACCTGCTTTCAGCTTATCGTACTCAAGGCCCGTTCATCGTTCGACTCTGTCGCACACAACGCTCGCAGCGGGAAAGATGTGGGTACATAGATGCACATCTGGGGATCTCCGCGTCGAATACTTGCGGTCGTGACGCGTCGGTGTGGTCCGCCGCGGTTTGGCATTGTGCGGCTGCTGCAGGCTGCCCTTTTTCCGCGATCTTTTGCCACAAGAGTGCCAGCCCCTCTTCCCTCTCCTGCGACCGTGGAGGAAGGGCCGGGGGACGGGCTGGCCTCCTGGAGGGCCGTCGTCGTCACGACCGGATTCTTAGCGAGATCCTGGTCAACACGAGCTCCAAAACAGGCCGGGGGGGGTCTTTCGAATGAGGTGTACGATGGAGGAGGCCCCATTCCTCCTGCTGATCCGTGTTTGTCTCTTCCTCATGATGGATTGGTTCTTTGTTCCGAAGATATGGAAGTGGCGGATTGAGAAGGAATAAGACGACGAGAACGCCGAGGACGCCAGCGATGACGAAGAATACGAGGAGCAAGAGCGTAAGCGTCAGCATTAGCGCCATCATCAGTAATCAGTGCCACTAGAACCACGAGCAAGTCTCTGAAATGGAACACGTGCAGGACTGTGGCCAGGACGAACACCAGGTCCACGAGCATGGCCATGAACCCAGGACCAGGAGCACTCCAGCGCGGGAGCAGGAGCAGGGCTTGTAGTTGGAGCATGGCAGGAGCAGGATGTGCAGGAGGAGCGATAGCAGGAGCAGGAACGATGGCACAGGTAAGGCGTAGAGCAGGCGGGTCGACGGCCGGGAGGCCTACTCAACGAATATCGGCCTGGCCTTTCAAGTCCAGGACGACATCTTGGACATCACCGCTTCATCAGAGGAGCTCTCGTGGCTTCTTGGGGGCCAGCCACAGTGCATCGATTCTCGAGGGCTGCCCCCTTCTTCCCAAGACTTCCCCTGGTCTTCCTTCCACGTCCTCTCTCTGCTCTCGTCTTCATGACTTCCCCTTCATCTCCACATTCGACATTTCACGAAGCAGCAGCAGAAACGGGACCAGAGAAATATGTGGGGAGATAGAGAAGGAGACAGAGAGAGAGAGAGAATTAAATGAGGGAAAGAGAGAGCGAGAGAGAGGGGGAGGGAAAGAGAGAGAGAGGGAGAGAGCGAGGGGGACGAGAGAGAGAGAGAGAGGGAGAGACAGACAGGCAGGCAGGCAGGAAGACAGGCAGGCAGACAGGCAGGCAGACGGACAAGCAGACGGGCAGACAGAGACCCCTGGGGGACTTCTGGGGCATCTTAGCTTCTGTTCGGGCTCGCTTGGAGAATCCCTGGTTCACTTTGAGCCCATTGGGCCCGTTTTGGAAGGCCTGGGGGCTGTGTGGAGGCGTCTTGGGGCCATCTTGGGTTGGTCTTGGGCCGTCTTGGAGCAATCTCGGGGCTGGCTTGGCGGCCGTCTCGTCTTGGGCCCGCCTGTGGTCGCGCTCGGACGCTGCAGCGCCTGGGCGAACCAGTGGGTTCTGGTTTCTTTTTGGGCGGCCTCGTTGGCCAGCTCGTCCTCGGCCACCTCCTCCTCTTCCTCCTCCTCCTCCTCCTCCTCCTCCTCCTCCTCCTCCCCCGAATGCCTTGCTCAGCAGGCAGATTGGCTGTGAGCGCTTGATGTCGGTCTGTTCCGGGCGGCGCACGGCTGGTGCAGTGCAGTTGGCCAGCTCGGAACCCTACGGGGACCACTTCGGAGCCGTCCTCCGGGGACGGCCAAGTGGTGGGTGACGGCCAGGGCGGGTGGACGTCATGACCGGGGACCATGACATCTCCCCGGATTTTATGGCCCCCTCATCTTAATCTAATTCGTCTCGTGCACCCCCCCTCCCACACCCTCCCACCCCTGGGCCGCGCACATACCTCAGACCATGAAGCGCCCCCTCCCTGTTGGACATCCCCCTTTCTGGACGCCTCAATCCTGAGATAAAGTGGAGAATGACCCCGCATCGCTCGGACGTGTGTGCATTTTCCTCGGCGAGGACCATCGAGGATACTTTTGGGTCATCTTGCGAGGAAATGCACGCACGAAGCCGAACAAAAATACGGGGAATGGACGTCCAAGCGATGTCAAGATGCCGAAATTGTATTAGGAGGTTGATGCAGATGGCGCTGCTGGCCCAGGCGAGAGCTGGGCACGTACACGCGCGGCCAGATGGTTGTCCAGCTTTCGACTCCTCCATTGCCAGATAAACCTGGCCTCTGCCAGCGTGTGGCCTCTGGATGTTGCAGATGCGAGTCTTCAAGTTTGTTGGTGCCGGCACAGGGCCAGATAGCCAGATAGCCCAGGCTTCATGCAGGCGAGTTTTCAGTGTTACCCACTCAGCTTGTTGTGTTGGGTTCTCGTGCCGAAGACAGCGCCCCGCGTCTTCCCCTCCCTCATCCTCTCCTCATTAGCATCATCATCACCACCATCATCATAATCATCATAATCGTACTCATACCCATACTCATACTCATCATCATCATCATCATCATCATCATCATCAGCAGCAGCAGCAGCAGCAGCAGCAGCAGCATCAGCATTGGCATCAGCATCAGCATCAGCATCAGCATCACCATCACCATCACCATCGTCATCACCCGTTTCAGCACACCCGCCACACGCTTCGTGGGCACATGGGGAGCTCCACCGAATGCCCCAGTGGCGGTGTTCGCAGGCGTCCCCGCCACCCATTCCGGAACACCCCTCATACGCTTCGTGGCCCCATAGGGAGCTCCACAGAAGGCCTCAGTGGCGGTGTTCGCAGGCGTCTCCGCTATCCATGTCGGCACACCCCTTACACATTTCTGGCTGGCCCCCAAGGGAGCTCCACCGAAGGCTCCAGTGGCGGTGTCCGCATGCGTCCCCACCACCCATTCCGGCACACCCCGCACACGTTTCGTGGCCCGATAAGGAGCTCCACAGAAGGCCTCAGTGGCGGTGTTCGCATGCGTCTCCGCCGCACATTTCGTCACAACCCTTACACATTTGATGGCACTCCTAGGTAGCTCGACCGAAGGCCAAAGTTTCGGGTTCGCATGCGTCCCCGCCACCCCATTTCGGCACACCCCTCGAACTTTTCGTGGCCCCACAGGGAGTTCCATCGAAGGCCCCAGTGGCGGTGTTCACATACGTCTCAGCCACCCATTTCGGAACACCCCTGACACCAGTGGCGGTGTACGAGTGCGCCCCCACCACCCATTCCGGAACACCCCTCATTCGCTTCTATGCCCCCAAAAGGAGCTCCATCGAAGGCACCGGTGGCGGTGTTCGTAGGCGTCCCTCCACTGATTTCGGCACACCCCTCACACGCCTCGTGGCTTCATAGGGAGCTCCACCGAAGACCCCAGTGGCGATGTTCGCATGCGTCCCCGCCACCAATATTGCACATCCTTCACACGTGTCTTGGCCCTTTTGGAAGCCCCACCGAAGGCTTGGCGGTGTTCGCATGCGCACCCGCCACATATTTCGGCACACACCTCACACATTTTGTTGCCCCATAGGCCCCATTGGCGCTGTTCGCATGCGTCCCCGCCACCCCCTTTCGGCATGCCCTCTCACAGGTTTCGTGGTCCCATCGGGAACTGCACCGGAGGCGTCAGTGGCTGTGTTCGCACGAGCCCCCGCCACCCATCCCGGCACACCCCGCACACGTTTCGTGGCCCTTTTGAAAGCTCCACCGAAGGCCCCAGTGGCGGTGTTCGCATGCGTCCCCGCCACCCATTTCGGCACACCCAACGCTTTTCGCGACCGCATAGGGTGCCCCACCGCAGGCCCCAGTGGCGGTGTTCGCATGCGTCCCCGCCACCCCCCTTTCGGCATACGCTCTCACAGGTTCCGACGCCCCATAGTGAGCTGCACAGAAGGCCCCAGGGGCGGTGTTCGCATGGGTCCCCGCCACCCATTCCAGCACACCCCTGGCACGTTTCGTGGCCCCATGGGGAGCCCCAGCGGAGACCCCAGTGGCGGTGTTCGCATGCGTACCCGCTACCCATGTCGGCACACCCCTCGCACGCTTCCTGACTGACCCCATAGGGAGCTCCACCGAAGACAATGCCCCCGACTGCGTTATTCAGAACTGCGTATGGTTGGGTCCTTTTCCAGATTAATTTCTGGTGCCAGCACATCTGCAGAGTTTACTTACAGTGTTCACTCCTCGGGGGGATTCCAGGGGCAGTCTTCTGGCCCCGTGAATCCCATCTTGGGTATATTGGAGGCCTCTGGCGCATCTCAGAGGTCGTCCGAGGCCATTCTGGAAAGCGCCCCCAGTGGTGGAGACTAGGGCGGGATGTCAGGGCAACAGTTGGGGGGGCGACGACGAACAAAGGACTAGCGAGAATAAAAGGCCAGCCGAACCCCAATGACATTTTTCCACCTCCTCACTTCATGTTTCCACTCGCTTCTCACGAACAGCCTATACTTCCTGGTGTGTTAGCTCGGAGGTGCTCCCTTGACCGCCTTCTACTGAGATCTCTTGCTCCGGGCATCGGCGGTGCCCCCGCCTGGTCCCAGGAGCTGGGTAAGACCGCGGGAAAGGACCTGGAGCAGGCCTGCGGCTGCCCTGGCCGCCCGCGCGCGCGGCTGGGGACGGGGCGGATCAATCATCAAAGTGGGGACGCGCACTAAGAAACCATATGGTTTTCGTCAGGGTGCCCTGGGTTTAATGGTTTCCAGCGATGCGCGCTGACTTCTCCCGATCGTTAAGGAACTGTTGCCCCGTGGGTACCCGGGGTTTCTCCGATTGGATCCCTTGGGTAAGAACCTCAGGCCCTGGGCAAGAAGCTTCGCGGAAGTTCAGGGCTGGGCTCCTTGCGAGGGTTTCTCGCGGTCGCGTCCCCACTGCACACCTCTTCCTGCAGGTATTCCTGCTCCAAGTCCGTCTGCAGCCATTTGGGCTCCAGGTGGAGCCGCGGACCCATGTGCGCAGCTGAGGGGCTGGCTTGCTCGATGGCCCCGCCGCGCAACGCTTCTCTCACGCCCTTCACGGCGAACCTCGGGCACCCTCGGGCAGTCTGTTCATATCCATGGTCTTCGAGCCCAGGATGTCGGCGGAGCATCTCCCTTTCAGGCAGATGGCATTAGGGGATCAACTGCGGGGGGGTAGGGGTAAGGTTCGCAGGTGGCTTCCTAGTCAGCTCACCCTCGACGGAGATCGCCCACACTCGGGAACCTGCGTCACCGCGTGCTGTCGACCCGCTCGGGCATACGCCCGTCAGCGTCGAGCGACGAGTGGCGACGCGGACTCGGCCGCGGCAACGCACGTCGCCGAGACGTAGCGAGGCGGGCTGGAGCAGCTGCACTCCAGGGTGGCACAGCTTGCGGCTGACACTCACAACGGGCTCAAAGCGTCGCAAACTTGGTTGCCTCGATACGCGCGTTTTGAAGCGCAGCACGTCCCGTGTTCAAGACGTCCGTGTCAATACGTTGCGTGCTAGCTCCACGTGTTGGGCCACGTTTTGGCGGATGTATCGCGTCGAAACCAAGTTTTCAGCCTACGTGTTGGGCTCCGTATCAATACGGTACATGTTGCGGGTTGCGTATCGGGGCAAATAAGGTAGCAAAAAAATGGTTCCGAGGCGACCGATCTGAATATCGATAATCGCATCCAGGAGACCAAGGCAACGAGAAATCCATCAGCAGCACGGTTCGCCTTGCGTTCGATTGGGGCGGCCATTTTGATGGCACCCATCGCCAGTTCGGCAGCTCAGTCACTGGAGAGAGAAGCACATGCCAGCATTTGGGTGATTGGATGTCCACGACAGCTGTTCAGAGCGGCAAGCGCTGGGTGCCATCGGAGACCTCGTGCAGAGCGGGGCCACCGCCAGCCTGGAGGCACAATTTCAAGACGGTCTACGACATCGCGTCCGACACGCACGTGGGCGCGAAAGCTTTTTTGTGCTGTGCACGGGTCTCTGTTGTGAAGCGGTGCGGCGCCAGTGCGAATGCCAATGCGGACTCTCATACGGTCTGACCGAGGCATCAGATCGAGGTCGGCTCAGGGATGGTACATCGATGTTCTTCGTGGTTGTTGGATGTTCTTGTGCATCCTGGGGGAGGGTAGCCTTGGAAGTTCTGTGTATTTCTGCCGGCGGAGGGTCCCGTGTTCTTAAAGGATGTTTTTCTGTCTTGGGTCTGGCCGTTTACGAAAGGGCGTACGCTTGGGATGATCAGTGCGTGGGAGCTCGCGCCGCGAGGACGTTTCGCTCGCATCTCCAGCAGATGTTGAGGTGTCGAGTCGCGTGCAAGGGACGAGGTGGTTGCAGTCGGCCTCGCGCAGAAGAGGGGTAGGGGGAGGGGCGACGGCTTCTTAGAAGCACTCTGCTTCTTAGAAGGCGCGGGCCTTATCTGTAGATGTAAGGCAAGCGACAAGCGCCTTCCTCTTCGGCGCCGGCTCTGGATTCAGGACCCTGGCGTTTTTGGCTGCCTCGCCCCGCAGTTCTGACGCTGCTGGTGTTCCTGCCCCAGGGTTGTCGGCCCCGCGCTCCTGTGCGGCAGCCCCCAGCGGTCGCCCAGAATGCCCGCTCGCGTCTCTTGGGATCCACGCGCGCCCCGCGGCATGCCCAGGCAGCACCTGCGAAGTGGTTGGCGCGCAGCTCCTGCGAGGGGCGGGGCACGGCAGCCGCACGCCTCCCTGCGCGGGCGGGGGGAGGCCCAGGGCCACCCACGGCAGAGCTGCTCCGGCTGCTCTGGCTTCTGCAGCAGAGCGAGGTGGGCGTCTGCCGGTGTTTCGTCAGCGTGGCCCGTTCGCCACGCGAGCTGGCTGCCTCGGCTTCCTCGCAGGCTGTGCTCCTCCGAGTCCGCGGCCGCCGGAGGGCGAGCCTGTGGACTGGACGGCCCGACCAGGAGCTCCGGGGCGGCAGAGCAGAGTGCCGACTTCGCTTTCTCCTGCGCGCGCGCCGCTCGGCCACGCGCGCGCCTGCTGCGAGGGTCTCGGCGCGGGACGTCGCGGTCCCGCTCGGCGAGCCCACGTCGCTCCCGAGCGAGGAGGCGCGCGACTCGGCCCGGCTTCAGGGGATCGCGGCGTGCGCGGCTGCGCGCCCGCGGGCCGCGGCGCTCCGCAAGAGGGCCTCCCGCGGCGAGGGCTTCCCGAGGCGGCCAGCTGGAAGTTTTTGGGGGGCGGAGCGGCCCCCTTCGAGAGGCCAGCAGCGCTGGGCCCGCCACGGCGGCGAGGGCCTCCACTCAGAGCAGGAGCTGCCCCCGCGCCCTCTGGGCGCGTAATTAGTCCGGGCTGCGGGAACAGCAAGGACCATGCACTTCAGCAGGGCATCCAGCGAGATGCTTTTTCAGGGTAGGGCGCCTGCCCCCCCCCCCAACCCACCCGTGTAAAACTTCTTTGGAGCTCTCTGAGAGGCTCTAAAGAAGCCTTTCAGCGGCTGCCAAGAAGCCTCTCCGAGGCTCGCCAGAAGCTCGTCAGAAGCACCAGCCAGGGAATCACCCCTCCAGTCGGGAAAGAACCCAGCCAACTCCTCACCGTCAAGCCCAACACTACCCGTCCAGCCGGGGAATACCTCACCAAATCAGGAACACACAATTCGACCGTCCAGGGGGCTCTCCCGTGCGATCGGCAATTTGCATCCACGACCGCGCCAGGGGTTGGCCCGTTCAAGTAGCCATTTGCAAAGGGCGCCTATGCAAGTGGCCCCCGAGACCCAGTTTCGCTCAACCGCGCGGTTCAGGACCCAGTTGGGGGGGAGTGTCGGGGGGCGAATCTCACACGCCTACAGATCCCAAAAGTGTTGGCGGATGTCACCCTTGCTTTTTGTTGCGCGCTCTCTCTCTCTCTCTCTCACTTTCTCTTTCTCCCACTCCCTCCTGGAGTTTGTGGGTGCCTGCCTTTCTGCACTGGCTGGCCCATTCGAGGTCCGTGGCCACCGTCTTTGCTGCTTTCTGCAGTCCGAGGCCGATGTCGGGGATTCATTCGTTCACGCGTCTGGAGCAGCTTGACGGCAGCCTGGAGGTTAGGAGATGCCGACACGTGTTCACTACGCTTTTCTGCCCGCCTTGTTCACTCTTTGAAGACGTATCGGCTTCAGCATGTGTTTGCAAGAGGAGTGCGAATGCGAATTGTCCAGGATGGTGGGGATGGTTGGGCAGCTCACCCACACTTACACCGTGTCGGGCGAGAAAGGGGGATTGAGAAAGTGGGAGGTACGACATCTGCTGCATGCACCTCGTTTCGGCCTCGTCGCAGACGTTCTCCTCGATACGTTGGCGCATCTGGTGCCAGGAGGCGCCTGGGAATTGAGTCGCCGAGCCCCCCTTCGCCACACCCCTCTCAGCCCAGGCCCAGCACAGTTAGTAATAATCAGGGTTCTCGGGTCCCGATGCCGGCTTCTCACGAAACCGAGCGGGCGAGACCGTGGATCAGTTGGGGCGGCATCCGCTCGTCTTGCCGAAGTCGCCAGCTGAGGGCATTATTCCTCGCAACACGTGCTCGAAGAGTCATGTGCTGGGCTGGAGTGTGGGCACAATGAGCTTTGTGTGCGCAGCAGGACAAGACTACCTACCCGAAGCTGATGGGCTTAGACGGCGCCAAGCAGGAGGCAATCGCACACCACATGTACTATTTTAGTTGCGCATCTTCCTATCTGTTGTGCCATGGAGGAGAGTTGTATCACAAGGTTGATTGGTCGCCACTAGCGACATATTGCTCTTGCTGGTTCTCTGGCCTGGTTCTCTCCCTTTTCAGGGCCTGATGATCCTCGTATGTTTGCTCACCCACCTCCTATACGCTCTTCATCCTGCCCCTGCCTCTGTTGCATCCGTCGGAGATCTCAAGACGCCTCACTGTGTATCTCTAGGGCTTTGCCCCCTGGCGGCGGCTTATTTCTGATTGGTTGGCCGTATGGTTTCCTAATTTGTGGCTTAATAACTTGGCAGGATGGCTGATTGACTGGCTGGCTGGCTGACAGGGCGGGATGGGGCGTGGGAGGAGACCAGGGGAGGGGTAAGGCAAGGCGGGGACCAGAGGATCAGGGCATTGGGAGAGGGTGCGCATTTTGTTGCGAGGGATAGTGGCAATGGGAGCTCGGATCTATGGTTCCCCAACGATCGCACGAGGGAGTCCTACTTGGGTTTCCAGGATCTTGCCCAGCTTTCCGCATGCGGCCGTTGGCACATTGATGCCCCATGGTTTGGTGTCCAGGGGTTTGTGATCTGTGGTTGATGCCCCAGGGGTTCGTCTTCTCCTCAGTCGTCCTTTGGAGCGTCGGGGTGCCCCATGGGCCAGTGCACCACGGTGCCCAACGAGTGGCGCGCTATGGCTTGGACGGCATTCGTGTGGCAGATTCCGGAGGAGCACGCTCTGATTCCCCCCACGAGACGCCAGATCCGATCCGTGCTCCGATCCATGCTCGCTGATGATCCGACCCATGCTCGCATGTGCACCTGTGCGTGCACACCGTCCTATTGGTGCTAGGCCCACGCGCCGGCACCGCGTGCACCGAGATTCACGATCCCTGGGAGCGCGGATGCGGTGCTTCTTGCCCCGGCTCGTGGCCACGGGCGTGCCGACCCATTGCTCAGGGCAACGATAGGGGGGGATGGGCATAGGGGGGGATGCATCGACACGCAATCGCCCATTGATCGCCGATAGGGGCCCGATAGCCCCAACCTGCCCAGGAAGGTACGGGCTTACTATCGGAGGTCGGCGACGTATCGCCGATTCCAGGTCGATGCATCCCCCCCTATGCCAGTCCCCCCCTATCGTTGCCCCTCAATTGCAGTGCAGGAGGGGGCACACGAGGGAACGACATACAGGCAGCGTGGCCCAACGCGGACCCACTGCGGACCCACTTGAGACGCCCTGGCTTGCGCACGGTGAACATATTCTTTGGGACCCAGGCGACTCGCTGCGATGGACTGGAGCCGGTAAAATAGATCTCTCGGGTTTGAGGGGAGCGTCGCTTGTGACAGGGCCATCACAGCTTGTCGAGAGCTCGCAGGCCTGGGAGCGCGGATGAATCTCACTGTCTGTGTCCCAGGGGGACCGAGATGCAGAGCGGATTCCGCCTGGTGGGGCCTACGGGCGACCCACAGTGCGGCGGTCGCGCGCGCGGACAGCGCTGGCGCCGATCTGGACGACTGCGCCCCGGGCCCGACCTCACTGGCGGCACTGCGGCGGGCGACGGCGGCGGCGGCAGCACGACGCGGGCCTGGCGCGCAGTGCCAGCGCGCTGGGTCGCTCGCCGCGCCGCCTCTGGGCTTGCCGTCGCTGCAGGAGCCTCCGAGCACGCGGGCCGGATCACCGTCGACTGGACGTCAGAATTACCTTCTCGCCAGGGTGACCTTTGGTGCGGGCCCAACGGCGTCCGCCGATCGCTGAACGCGAAGCGGGTGCAGCGGCTTGCGCGCCCAGGTTTGGCCACCCCGCGTCCCCCGTTCAGCCGCACACCATAGGCCAATCGTTCCCAGGATCATCCCCAGACCTCCGAGAACCGGATGTTTTCAAAGGGCGCGTTTTCATAGATTTCGGCCTCGGGGGCCCGTCATATCGGGCCCAGGACCATCAAAAACGGATCCGGAACAAAACAACATCCCCAGGAAGGGGTCGGGACCTCTGTGGCCGCGGATCGGATGAACAAAAGCACACAACACAGGATGCCTGAATCTAGAGTGCAGACGGAAGGAGGCGACCGTGTTGACGCGGCTGGCAGCGTCAGCCAGAGCCCACGGCAGATGTTCCAAGTAGCACCCCGAGGGCTTCTTTTTATTTCTCCGCTCGACGGTCGCCAACCGATCCAGCCTGCGGACGGCGAGGTGGACTCGAGGGTCTGCGACCTTCTCGCCGAGATGCAGTGGAGCGGGAGCGGTGCACTAGCTGCGCACGGTGGTGACGGGCCCGCGGCCCAGGGTGGCGCGCTTCGCAGCCGGCCCGCCTGGTCGAGTGGGCTCCTGGCTGCGAGGAACTCGCGCCCTCGCGCGCGGCGGCGGCGTCGACCGCGGCCTGGCGCCAGCCTCGCGCGCGGCGGCGCACGGCACGGAGTCTGCAGCTGGAGGAGGTGGCAGAAGCGAGGGGGCAGAGCCGAGCAGCGCGGATGCTTTGCCTGACCTGCCGAATTCTTCGAGCTTGCATACGGCCACGACTCTGAGATGAGGAGCAGCGCAGCCCGGGTTCGCATGGGCTTCGCTGCTCCTTTGGCATGTACATGGTCGCGCCGTTTTTTTACCGCGCTCCTCTTGCTCCCAGCTCTTGGGGCCACGGTGGGCTCCGTGGCGTGCTGGAGCATTCCTCATGATCGCAGCTTGACGCGTAGTACGTGCGAATTCAGAGAATCCGGGAGGCACCGTGGGGACTTCCCACGTTTGCGCTCTCCGTTAGAGTGGCAAGGTGATGCGCTGGCGCTCTTACACGTTGCACGAACAGCCGTTTCATTTGTTTGGCAATGTGAAGTCCCCGGGGTTCTCGAGCATCCCTTAGTCGACTCCGGGGCAATTGTGCGACGGTCATGCTTCAGATATTATTTATTTTTGCGATTGCCCGATTGCTTCTCCTTCGCGCGCGTCCCGTCGTTCGACCCATACCTCGGACTGCCCTCTTGCAGGCGAACCGCCTCTTCGAGGAGGCGATAGGCGCGCCGCCGCGTCGCCGCCCAGCCACCGCGCCGCCGCCTGGAAGCGGGGGGGCAAGCGCGCGCCCACGCAGGCCGCGGCAGGCAGGGTGTGAGGCAAGCGCCTCCGCCGCCGCCATACGCCTGCGTCGCAGCCGCATCGGATCGCTCGAACGCCTGGGAGCGGGCTGCTGCATGGCAGCCGCGGCCCGCAGCTTCGCACCACCATCACCTTGGATGTTCATTTTGGGGACCTTCCTGGAGGCCACCTGAGGGATCTGTTCGACTCGAGTGCGACTCAATTAAGACGCAAGCTCAGCCCAAGTCGACGGGCGTTCGACGCAGCTTCGACGCACGAGTGGAGCGAATGGCTCCATGAAGGTCCCCAGAATCAGCATCTAAGTCCTTCGAGGAACAACGCAGCGGCGCAAGCATACATTTCCAGCGAGGCGCCGCCCCGTCTCTGGGGGCCGTCAGGAGACGTCTCAGGCTCACATATGGGAAAGGGAGGTCCCTAGGCCTGCCAGATTCGGCTGTTGCTAGAAGTGTCCCTGGCCTGAGGTGGCCCCCAGGATTTCCAACTAGACCCACACGGCCTCCAGAGCACCCCAGAGGGCTCCCGAGTCTCCAAAGTTGATCGAAGAGTTGGTGGCAACTTTGGCCAGGGGCACTTGTAGCAACCCCCCACAGATGGGGTCCCAATAGATGCGGTCGGAGGATCGCACCGCATCGCCGATGCATCGGCGATGCGGCTCGATGTGGAGCGCAGTGTTCTCCACGCCGACGGCGACGATGCGTCGGCGGCGTCGCGGATGCATCGCCGATTCATCGGCGATGTATCGCCGATGCGGTGCGACCCTCTCACCCCATCTTCTCGGACCCCATTCATACGTCTTCTGGAAGGCAGGTCGGGGTTGGCCATCTGCTCCGCAATAGCCGAGGAATCTGCAGTTGAATGAAGAAAAGCTGCGCGAACATGGATTTCCGAAGCTCCGCGCAGATTTTTGTTGGATGGGCCCCTGGCCCACGCGCAGATCCAGGGTTATCCGCGCGGACTTCCGCAAAGGTCATGCTCCCACCGCCTCCTCCTCCTCCTCCTCCTCCTGCCCCTCCTGCTCCTCCTCCTCCTCCTCCTCCTCCTCCTCCTCCTCCTCCTCTTCCTCCTCCTCCTCCTCCTCCTCCTATCCTTATTCCTTATTCGAATATACTCCTACTCCCCCCTCAGGCCGGCAGATAGCGGGCGCATCCGGGTGGTCCCATCCTAACATGTAAAAAACAATACAAAATCAACATGCTTCTTATTTTTTCCTCTCGACATGGACGTCCTGTCGTCCACGGCGATAATCCATTGCAAAAATACCACAAAGAGCACACGCGCGCGTTCATGTCAGAATCCTACCGAACACCGTGTGTTTGCAAGCATTTCAACATAAAAACATCAAAAACCCAATGCTTTTTCACAAAAATTGTACAAATTTCCCGCCCGGGCTCTCTTGCTGAAATCATAGGAAAACCATAGGAATCTTAAGAATTCGGTCAAATCCAGCGATTTCACGTCATCGCGCGGTGCACTCGCGATGCTCTGTCATGCACCCAGGCCGCGAATCCTGTGCAAAAAAACCACAAAGAGCACACTCGCGCGTTCATGTCAGAATCCTACCGAACACCGTGTGTTTGCAAGCATTTCAACATAAAAACATCAAAAACCCAATGCTTTTTCACAAAAATGCTTTGGGGTGTCCTGTCAGACCGTCGGGCTTCCTCCGGCCACCTCTGGCTTCCTGCGGTGTACCGGGCCATTCTCGACTCGTCTGGCAATGCGTGCGCGGCATTCAACACGCGCTCGCCAGTTCCCGTCGGCAACCGCCATCGCGGCCGCATCAGCTGTACCAAACCGGCTGGCCGGTGTGACTTCGGCCCCCAGTTGTGCCAGCTTTGCTTCTTATGTTGTGGGAGGGCGGGTGGGACTGGGCATGCCATGCTTGACTCGCTCGAGCTGGCTAGCTTGACTCCTACTCCTACTCCTACTCCTACTCCTCCCCTCCTCATCCTCCCCCCCTTCTCCTCCTCCTCCTCCTCCTCCTCCTCCTTCTCCTCCCCCTTCTCCTCCTCCCCCTCCCCTCCTCCTCCTCCTCCTCCTCCTCCTCCTCGTCCCCTCCTCCTCTTCGTCCTCCTCCTCCTCCTCTCCTCCCTCCTCCTCCTCCTCCTCCTCTCTTCCTCCTCCTCCTCCTCCTCCTCCTCCTCCTCCTCCTCCTCCTCCTCCTCCTCCTCCTCCTCCTCCTCTCCTCCTCCTCCTCCTCCTCCCCCCCCTCCCCCTCCTCCTCCTCCTCCCCCTTCCTCCTCCTCCTCCTCCTCCTCCTCCTCCTCCTCCTCCTCCTCCTCCTCCTCCTCCTGCTCCTCCTGCTCCTCCTCTGACGGTTGGGGAGGTCACCGCATTGCGCCAGGGGGAGCGCTGCCCAAGCAGCTCCTGACCTCGTGGTCAGCAGTACCGAAGCAAGCGCGCCGCCAAAATGGATCATGCGTCTGCCTTCAAGTTGCCTCGCCCGAGCTGCAAGGGCCCCCCTGTGTGCGTCTTGGTTCCCCAGATGAGGTCCGAGTAGGTGGGGTCGCAGGATCCCACCGCATCGTCGATGCGGCTAGATGTCGAGCCCGATGTTCTCCACGCCGACGGCGCCGATGCATCGGCGACGCTTTTGATGCATCGGCGATGCGTCACCGATGCGGCATCTTCCAACCCCATAGTGCGGTAGAGATGCAGATCCCCCTTGGGCCCACAACTCGGAAGAGTCGAGCCGCCTGGACCCCTTGCTCCCGACTCCCCGTCTGGCGTAGGCTTGATTCGCCTGTCTCGGTTCGCCTGTCTCGATTCGCCTGTCTCGATTCGCTCGGCTCGGCTCGACTCGCCTGGCTCGATTCGCCCAGCTTGATTTGCCCGAGTCTCGATTCAGCCGGCTGGATTCGCCCAGCTTGATTCGCCTGGGCTCGATTCGCCCGGCTCGACTCCCCCTGGGCTCGATCCGCCCAGGTCTCGATTCGCCCGTGGCTCGATCGGCCCGGCTCGATCCGCCCAGGGCTCAGTTCGCCCGAGTCTCGATTCGCCCCAGGCTCAGTTCGCCCGAGTCTTGCTTCGCCCAGCTCCGCCCGCCCGACCCGACCCGCCCGTCAGGGTCCGCCCACCCGCCCCGGCCCGCCCGTTAAGGTTCTCGCGTGCTGCCTGTCAGGTTCCGCCTGCCCGACCCGATCCACCCGACCCGACCCGACCCGCCTGTCAGGGGCCGCCCACCCGACACGACCCGTACCTTAGGGCTCGCGCGTGCTAATTCGATTATGCGTCATACTTTCATGTCCCGCCCTCCTGAACTGACCCGCCCGTCAGGGTCCGCCTGCCCGACCCGACCCGCTATAGCTTCCGCCGGCTTGCTCTGGATTCTTCAAGAGCCTTCAGCGAAACGAGATTCCGGCGAAACAGGCCCTGGCGAAGCGAGACTCCGGCGAAGCGAGACTCGGAAGCGAGTCTCGCCGAAACCAGCCCAGGCGAAGCGAGCCCAGGCGAAACGAGCCTCCGGCGAAACAGGACTCCGGCGAACCGAGCCCTGGCGAACCGAGATTCCAGCGAACTCCTGTTCCTCCTCCTCCTCCTCCTCCTGTGCGTCCTCCTCCTCCTGCTCCTGCTCCTCCTCCTCCTCCTCTTCCTCCTCCTCCTCCTCCTCCTCCTCGTTACCTCCCCCCTTGCCAATTGCGGACGCTCCTCCTCCTCCTCCTCCTCCTCCTCCTCCTCCTCCTCCTCCTCCTCCTCCTCCTCCTCCTCCTCCTCCTCCTCCTCCTCCTCCTCCCCCCCCCCTTGCCAACTGCGGACGCTCTTCCTCCTCCTCCTCCTTCTCCTCCTCCTCCTCCTCCTCCTCCTCGTCCTCGTCCTCCTCCTCCTCCTCGAGTCCGTGCACCCCGTCCGAGGCGTCGAATCGGGAGCTTTGGGACGGGGGTCAGTGCAAACGGGGGTTTGGCTTAAGTCGGGCCTGTCCCACTACATGGGGATTTTCTACGAAAAATAATAGATACCCCAACAATAGACTGGGGACTATTTTTTGAGTAATGTTTGACCCTTTCGGGGTATTTTTGAGGGTATTTTTTCATTTTTCGTCAAAAATCCCCCTGTAGGGGACACGCCGACATAAGGTTAGCCAGAGCGACAGATCTTTGCAGGATCCTGCAGTCCTGGCCCCCCTGCCGGAGCCTCCGGCGCCGCCCCTGGCGAGCTTCGCGCGCCAGGGAGGTGGGTCCAGCGCGAATCCAAGAATCCCGCGCGGAGCGCCAAGACTTTATGTTTCTGTGTTTTGCTCTTCTAATAACGACGGGGATCAATACAAAGGGGGGTTAGCCAGAGCGGAAGATCTTGCAGGATCCTGCAGAGCCAAGGGTGCATTGACCCAGGCTGGCGCGCAGGATCCTGCAGGAGATCCTGCAGGATCTTGCGGGATCTTGCAGGGCCTGGCTGACCCCAGTTTGCACTGATCCGGGTCCGGGGAAGCTCGCCTCAGGCGCCGAAGCGCCCCGCGTTGTGATGCAAGGCTTCTCGGCTCCTTGGTTGGCGGCGGCCGGCCGATCGGTTGCGGGCCGCTACGGCAGAGATGAGGACGTTACGTTGCAACTTCGGGGGTTCGGTGGCACATTCTGGGAGCCTTGTCTACCGTCTTGAGTCCGTATTCCGCGTCGGGTAGCGCCTGGTCGTCAATGAGTTAGCGCCAATTTAGCGTCGATTGGCGCCGCCTAGGAGTCGATTAGCGTCGTCGATTTAGCGTCGACGGGCACCGATTGGCGTCGATACGTAAGAGCCAGCAAGACGGTACGGGAGGCGCCCATGCGTTGCCACAGAAACGTTGCAACTTCGGAGGGCTTCGCCTGTCCTGTACATGTCGGTCATTTGCTAGTGTCTAACGTGCGCCCGACGTGCCTTCGGCACGGATCCGAGGTGTGTTCGACGGGAGCGGATGCGACGCGGATCGCAGCGCGATGGGACACAGGTGTTAGTCAGCGTCGAGGCGGCGAACTCCGCTCCAGCGAGACACTAGAAAACGGCACTTAATAGCGAATTGGCCGGCGGGCAAGGAGGGGGTTAGGGGGGACGGCCGAGAGGAAGAAGGGGCGCTCAGACGTCGAAGAGTTCGACGATGAACAGCCAGGGAGGGGCAGCAGCAGCCAGGCGCGCAGGCCTGAGCGCGGTGGGCGGCCGTGGCAAACCACGGTGGCGAGGGTGGCGGGACGGCGGCTGCCAGCAGCTCGAGCTGGCGGGCGGGCGCAGTGGGACACCACGAACGGCAGAGGTACCGCGGCGCGCCGAGGAGTAGGCACAGCACTGAGCCGTGCGGAGGCGGGAGCAACGCAGAGGTATTGCGGCGTGGCCCGAGGGCGCGCCAGGTGGTCAGGGGGCCGGGAGAGGTGGGGCAGGAGGCGGCGGGCGAAGCGTCCCAGGCGCCTGAGGTGGCAACGCGGCCAAATTGATGGCAGCAGGGGCATGGCGGCGTGACCGCCCACTGACGTGCCAGGTGGCAGAGAAAAGTGGGGCGGGTGGCGTCGGGCGAAGCGTCCCAGGCGCCCGCAGGCGGCGGAACGGTAACGAAACGGGAGGAGGCAGCGCGTGGCTGCCGCCGAAGGAGGGAAGCGCCGAAAGATGCAGAAGCCGGGTAGCAACGCAGGGCGGTCCAACGGGCGGTCCAATGTGGTGCAGCAGAAAAGCACCGAGAGGGCGCAGGGGACAGTGAGTGAACGACGCGCGTCCCGAACGGGAGGTACGTCGCGACGGAGCGGCGGCGGGAAGCACCGAAAAGGTGCAAAAGACGGGTAACGATGCTGGGCGGCCCAATGGGAGTCCAGCGTGGCGCAGCAGAGAAGCACCGAAAGGGCGCAGGAGACAGTGAGCGAGCAAGCGATGCGCGTCCCTCCCAAACGGGAGGTACGTCGCGAGGGGGCGGCGGCGGGGAGCACCGAAAGGTACAGAGGCCGGGTAACGACGCTGGGCGGCCCAATGGGCGGTCCAGCGTGGTGCAGCGGAGAGCACCGAAGTGGCGCAGGGGACAGTGTGTGAGCGACGCGCGCGTCCCAAACGGGAGGTGCGTCGCAAGGGGGAGAAGTGAGGGAGGGCACCGGGGAGGTGCCAAGCCAGGTTCGGAGAGGCGCCCAGCCCAAAGAACCACCCGCCTCATGGAGAGCGGGCAGTCGCGGTTGAAGAGTGGGGGAGCGCCGAAGTGCTGCAAGGAATAATGAAGGAGGGAGGATGGACCAGGAGCAGGGAGGCGAAGGGACCGCCGGTTGGGCGGGCGGGCGCGTCGCCTGGCATGGCGGGCAGCGACGATCACGGAACTGCAAATTGAGCGGGGGGGAGGCAGCGGTCGCGACGATCGCGGGGCCAGTGAGGCACTTGGGCGGCGGGGGAGCAGGGCAGGGCGCCACGGGCGGGAGGCTCGCCACGCCGGGGTGTGGGCGCGTGGAAAGGGGCGGAGGGGGCCCGCTGGTTGGGCGGCGGGGCGGCCGCGGCCGCGCTGTCCGCCAGCCCGCGCGGACGTGCCCCCCTGGGGCGGCGGCGCGCGGGTGGCTCACACTGGCCATGCCGGCGGAGGAAGCGGCGGAGGAATGTGGCATCGTGCCGGCTGGGGTCGCGGGTGCCACCGCCACGCCGAACACACAAAACCTATGCCAGGCCGCCCCAGTTCCACCGCCAGCTTGCAGCGTCCTCCTGACCCGGGCCACGCGAGGGCCCCCCGGGCCTGCGAGCCGAGGAAGTCCAGCAGGACGGGGGTTTGGACGTCCTCGGGACCCACCCGCCCCTTGCAATTTTTCTTATAGTCCGAAGCGAACGACTCCCATTGGTCAAGGGCGTCTGGCGCCGCGGCCCAGGTGTGCTTGACGAGCAGCAGGAGGTTGCGCCGTGCAGGCCGAGGCGTTCCCTCCCGCAGGCTGGCGCTGAAGCTGCCCGCGGCGCCGGAGGCGTCCACGGCCGTCGTCGCGGGGCAGTTGTGGGGGGCACCAGTGGGCCGGCGGGTACGCGTTGACCCAGGCGTCGGCACGCGCAGCGGTCGTGGCGGGCCGCAAGGACGTCGTCAACACAACGCCCCGACTGGCGGGAATCGGGGTTTCAAAGATGCAGCAGCAGCGGCGGTTGAACCGCCGCAGATACTGGAGCGCAGCGCGCGCCTTCCTTGCACAACTGGCCCCCATCTAAGGTATGATCTTGTGGCACGGGAGGGTCGCCAGGAAAAACGCGCGCTGAGAATTCGGCGGTCAGAGGGGAGATCCTTCTCCCCTGATCGACATGCCTGCTGCGCGCGCGCTGAGCGTCGAAACTTTCGAGCCAGGCGCGAGTGGCCGAAGCCTTCCGCCGCCACGGTTTCAATGAGGGCCCCGCCCGCCCCCTTCCTAGAAGGGGGCGGGCGGGGGCGTCGGAAGGGGCAGCGGCCAGTGCGGGAGTGGTGCGGGGCTGGGCGCCGGCAGCGGCGTCGACTAGGGCGTCGGGTGCAGGCGCGTTGGGCTCGACGTCGCGGTCGTCAGCTTGGTCCGCCCAGCGGCGTCCGTCTGGCCGCCCGAGGTCGCGATGCAGGAGCCCGTCTGGCTGCTCGCGGTCATGGTGCTGGAGCCCATCGTGCTGCGCGCGGTCGAGCTGCTGGGGTCCGTCGCGCTGCTCGCGACGTTGTTGATGGGGTATTTCGTGCTGCTCGCGGTCGCGCTGCGGGGATCAGTCGCCCTGTTCCCGACGGTGTTGCTGGCGCCCGCCCCGCTGCTCACAGCGATCCTGCACGTCGGGCCCAAATGAGCGCAGCGCGGGGGGTTCGCCAGCGAGACAAGAGCCGCGTGGAGGTCTTGGAGAAACGACAGTCGCTTCCTCGGCAGCCGTGGTTCCGAGGGTCGTCGGGGCCCGGGGCTGCGGCGGGCCGCCCCAGACTCTTGCCCAGCGCCAGGCCCAACGGACGCGACGCCAAAGCAAAAGCACTCCTCATCTCGCCCTTCCACTCCTCCTCATCTCGCCCTTTCACTCCTCATCTCGCCCTTCCACTCGCCCTTCCTCATCCTCCTCATCTCGCCCTTCCACTCCACCAAAAGCACTCCTCCTCATCTCGCCCTTCCACTCCTCCTGATGAGCAGGGTGCGCCCCGGGGTGCGATCGCAGGAGCCATGTGAAATGCGCCGCGCAGGGTGCCGGGGCCGCAGGGCCATGTCGCCTGCGCGGCGCCACTCGCGCCCTGGTCTGGCCCCCCTTCACCCCCCCCCAGGGGGCGCTGGAGGCGCCGCGAAACGCCGCGGTAGCAGTGTCTCGCCTCCGCCCTGCGAAAGGAGCCGTACTCACGGAAGCGACTTCCTCCTTCCGCAGTCTTGCCTCGTGTTGTTGCCCCCTTCCTCTCCCCGCAACCTCCTCATCGCCTTGTTACCGACTCCTGCATTCAAATTGTTGGTCGGATGTTGCGATTGCGCGGTTGGGCAGGAAGAGGAAGAGGAAGAGGAAGAGGAGGAGGAGGAGGAGGAGGAGGAGGAGGGGAAGGTGGTAGGGGAAGTAGGAAGAGACAGGAGCCAGTGGTGGGATGAGACGGAGGAGTGGGGACAAGCGACCCGCAGCACTAGCCGGCAGGCTCGCTGGAAAGCTTTGGCGAGCATGCTACTCCTCTGACCGCGATCGCCAAGTTCATCGTGAGCAGGGGGAACTGAGCGCAGCGCACTTCGGCCTTTGGACGGCAGGCAGGCAGCCGGGAGAAGCGCTTCCGCACCCGAGCCGGCAAGCAGCCACGCCGGCCATGCCGCCATTCCTTGCGGCCCCGTTTGCATGTCGCGTGCTGCCATGCCCTGCGCGCGCGGGGCATGGGCACACCAGAGTTTTTTTTCAAACTCGGCGTCCTTGTTCCGCTGTCGCCACTCGATTTTCACCGCGGTGCCACGCGCGGGCGCTCCACACGGGCGCGCCGTCGGCCCGGCAAGAGAAACGGCTCTTCCCTCCGCCGCCCAGTCTTGGTCTCACCATCCGCGAGGAGCGTGAGCGACGGAGTGCGCAGGGGAGCAGCAGAACGAGCAGCAGTAGGAGCAGCGCCCGCGCCACTCGACCCGGGTTCTCCCCCTTTGGGCCGTCTTGGGCGGCCGTCTTGGGGCCCTCTTGGGGGGCACGTGGAGCGAGATTTCGGGCCTCTTGGGTCGGTTTGGCCGCGTCGGGAGCTCGAAAAGAAATCCTTCAAGCACTCATGGGAATTCAATCAGTTGGGCCTCTTGGGGGCCTTTGAGGCCCTCTTGGGGCCTCTCTGGGGCCTCTTCGGCTCTTTGGAGGCCACGTTGGGCGTCTTGGAGCAACTTTTGGGCGATGCGGTCGGGGAGCATCGAACAAAACACGTATGGAACGCGTACCCCCCCAAGCCGAAGTGTGGGTCTTCGGGTTGGGTGTGGTTGATCTTGCAGGTAGTCTTAAGTCGGGCCTGTCCCTCTACAGGGGGAATATTCAGAAATTGTAAAATTGCCTGGGGACGATTTTTGGACTATTTTGGAGTATTTGGGGGGTATTGTTTTGAGTATTGTTTGAGGTTTCGCCCAAAATTGCCCTGTAGGGGGACAGGCCCGACTTAAAGGTAGTCAGGAAGTGGCAACAAACCTTCCGTCGTGATTCCCTTCCAGACGCGAGAGGGTGTGCACCGTCGCCCTGGCAGCGCCTGGCTGCCGCGGCGCGGCGGGTGCTCCCCGTGCGGGCGGTGGACGCCTCCCGCCACGCTCCTCGACTCCGTTGCCCGCTCGCCTCTCGCGCGCCCCCGCGTTCCTCTTCCTCACCTGTTGCTCCTCCTCTCGCCTTCTGCCTCCTCCCTCCTCCTCCTCCTCCTCCTCCTCCTCCATCTTCCTCCTCCTCCTCCTCCTGCTCCTCCTCCTCCTCCTCCTCCTCCTCCTCCATCTTCCTCCTCCTCCTCCTCCTCCTCCTCCTCCTCCTCCTCCTGCTCCTCCTGAGACGCTGAGACGCTGATGGCACTGGTGTGCTCCGAACGCTCCTCGCCCTATTCCTCGCCCTCCTCCTCGTCCTCCCCCGCCGCAGCCGCCTCGGCCCTGAGGCCCGACGAGGCCCGGTCCGCCCGCCCCGCGGGCGCCCGCATGGGCGGCGGAGGCCTGGGCGCGGAGGCCGCGGCGCCGGCTGTTTGCCGCGCGGCGGGGCCCCCCTGAGGGGCGGCGGAGGTGCCGAGGGGGAGGAGGAGGAGGAGGAGGAGGAGGAGGAGGAGGAGGAGGAGGAGGAGGAGGAGGAGGAGGAGGAGGAGGAGGAGGAGGAGGAGGAGGAGGAGGAGGAGGAGGAGGAGGAGGAGGAGGAGGAGGAGGAGGAGGAGGAGGAGGAGGAGGAGGAGGAGGAGGAGGAGGAGGTGAGGATGGGAGGGAGGAGGAGGAGGAGGAGGAGGAGGAGGAGGAGGAGGAGGAGGAGGAGGAGGAGGAGGAGGAGGAGGAGGAGGAGGAGGAGGAGGAGGAGGAGGATGGAGGAGGAGGAGGAGGAGGAGGAGGAGGAGGAGGGGGTCGCCTCCTCCAACGGAGCGTCCTCGCCGCCTTGTCGCTTCGCCCGGCAGCAGGAGCTCGGTAATGAAGGCGCCCCCTTCCCCCGAGCCAAGAGGTCGGGGCAGGGAGTTGCTCGCAGTCTGTAGACAGAAGTCTGCACGCATAACCTTGCGACTGTCTACTTGCATCGCCTCCCTCCGTATGCATATTCCGCCACACCCCTCTTGCTCGTCGTTCTCCTCTTTCTCCTCCTCCTCCCCCTCCCCCGCCTCCTCCTCACCGATGCCATTTTGGCTCAAGATGTTTGTTCCCGAGGAAACACGGTGGAGGCCGCTAGTCCGCGGCCAGATTCCAGATGGCAGACTCGCGGGATAACGACAGGTCTCGCTCCAGCCGTGGCAAACAGTGACGATGAGGATGGGATAGGCCCGACTGGGTGGGACACGCGCATCAAGAGACCCTTTGACGAAAAGCTGGGGGTGCAGAGTTCAAATCGTTCAAGATGAAGCCCACAGGGATGGTCCCCATCAATGCCAGCACTGCAGCAGGCCGTGCGGTCGACCCCATCACGATGGCGATCAAAGGAAAATGCTGCCCAGGCTGTCCCAAACACGTGCAAAGCTCCAGTGGGGGCATCGTTCAGGCCCGAGATTGGTGCGCTCGAGAGACGGTCCCAAGCTTGTCTCGACACTCCTCTCGGCCAAGGTCGGAGCTAGTGACGGCATAACCGAGAAGATGTCAGCTGCATTGGCTGAACTGCAATCCACCATGGACGAAATGCGGCGATATTCTGCGCTTGTGCACCAGGCACCAGGCGCCGCCGCCGCGGGGGGGCTGGGGCCCCTTTGGCGCGAACTCTCGGCGGTCTCCGATCAACGATTCATGAACGAAGGATTGCAAAAAAACGAAGGATTGCCAAAAAAACGGATTGCAAAAAAAACGAAGGATTGCACAAAACGAAGGGTTTTTTGCAATCCTTCGTTTTTTTTTGCAATCATTCGTGCAACTCGATGGGCGTCGGGGGATAGGTCCCATCGGCTCCGGAGAAGCGATGCTTGGCGGGGGCAGGGCTCGGACGCCGCCGCCCAGCTGTCCCCAACGGTCTTCTCCACGGGTGCGGTGAACTCGGCAGAGCACCGCTCGTGAGTCCCGGGGCCCGAGGTGCCCCCCCCCCCCCCCAAGGCCCCAGGCGGTGCCCGCGCGGGCGCTTGGGCGGGGGCGCCGCGCGCGAGCCCGGGCCTGTCGGCCCCCTCGCGCCTTCGGGAGCCTTGCGACGGGGGTCAATGCAAACGGGGGTCAGCCAGGGCACCAGATCCTGCAGGATCCTGCGAAGACCCCCTCTGGCTGACCCGGGTCAGCGAGCCGCTCGTGGCCGCGAGGCGGCCGCGCATGTTGGCCGACCCGGGTTTGCGAAGATCAGCGCTGCAGTTTTTGTTGTTCCTGCATTGCAGTTTCTGGTTTCCTGCTGACCCGGGTCTGGATTGACCCGGGTCAGAAGATCCCCGACGGATGGCGCCAATCTGAAGTCGGGCCTGTCCCCCTACCGGGGGATTTCCGACGAAAAAGAAAGAATACCCCAACACTAGCTAAAAAATGGTCCAACCCCTACTGGCAGAACCCCCACGGCCAAGCCCTGCGCGCCCAAGCCGTGCGCGCCCAAGCCCTGAAGCCCCGGGTGGCGGTGGCCCGAGGGGGGCGGTCGTGCTGGCACATCCCAGCGGGCGCCACCGACAGGAAGGCAAGGCGTCCAGCACAAGACGTCCTTCCTCCCCCCTTTCCTCCTCCCTCCTCTCCTCCTCACGCCCCTCCTCTCCTCCTCACGCTCCTTGGACTGAGTGGGGACCCAGTTGCAGACCCGCTCCTCCAGTTCCGCTGGAAGCAGCAACGCGACGAAGCCAGCAGGCTCCTCGAGCAAGCCACCCGTCGGGACGCCTTGCAATCCTCGTCAGCCCATGGCGCCCTTCTCAGTGCGTTGCGGTGGGCTGCGCGGCACCTGCCAGGCCCTGGCAGGCAGATCGCGCTCTCCGGGAACTCCGGCATGGAGCCACGGTACGGCGTGAAGATAGCGGTCGGTTCCCCGAGTACTACTGGGTGCCTCTCCATTGACGGGTCGCGGATACTGTGGGGAGTATTCACGGACGCGCGGGTTGGCATTCTGCAGGCCATGAAGCAGCTGGACCTGGCCCTTGTTGGGCTCCCTGGTGCCCGACTTCCCGCCCGCACATCCGTCCCGGGACGCTCAGACTTGGGTCTTGCCTCGCGCGGGGGCCCCTCTTACGCGAGCACCGCGGTGGTGTGGGATCCTAATATCCTCCACCGAGTTGCAGAATTGGCCCTTGTCGGCTCGGACCGGCGCCTCTGGCTCCGCCTCGAAGATGCTCATGGTGGCCCTTGGTTTGTGTGCACGCTATATCTTCCCCCAGTTCCAAATTCTGGAAGGGATTCGGCATGGTTCCAGGAAGTCGCTGGCCTACAGGCGGACCTTAGGGCCCTGCTGGGGGACCCGCCCCTGAAGGAAGATGACCGCGCCATTATCATGGGAGATATCAACCTCCAGCCGGCAGAACTGTTAGGGCGGCGGGATCCCTCCCCTGCCCGAGCTAGGGCGTGGACAGTATTCGTAGCAACCTGGGGGCTAGGGCACCAGAACCCAGTCATTGGCTCAGCCTCCCCAGAACGAGTATGGCTCCCCATCCGGCGCCGCATCGTAGAGGTTCGCCCAGGGGACACACATCATGGGCATGGCCGTTCGCGATGCCTCGACGTGATAGTGGCCTCCCCAGGAGCTATGGGCACCGTGCGAATCCACAACGGCCTCTCCTGCCGCTCTTTGAAGACGGACGATCAGCTCATTCATGATTCTTGCGACGGGTGTCGATGGGAAAGCTGTGTGGAATACACCTTAGGGGACCACTTCCTCCTCGATTATTCTATCCCGTTTCCTGTTGCTCCCACGCAGTTGGCGCAGGGCGGGATCCGCATGCCCAGATGGTGGCTCCAGGAACCTGGGTGGAAAGAGGGACTGCGGCAAGCCCAAGATGTCCTGGGCGCCTTCTGTACCATTGTCCGGAGCTTGTGTGGAGAGGAGGGCCCTCACGAACGAATGCGGTCCTCAGCAGCCGGACCTGCCCAGTGGCTTGCAGACGCAGTTGCCTGGCTTCTACACCTCGTCTTGGGCATGGTCCTGGCAGGGTGGGTTGTGCCCGCTACCTCCTCTCCCCGGGGGCCAAGGCCCAGTCTGCCCAGGACACTCGCCAGCCGCGTCCGGAAAGCGCTGGATGGTCCCGGCTCTGCGTCTGAGAGGGCGGCAAAATGCCTCCGTCTCACGCGGCCGCTCCCGGCGGCGCCGGCGGCCATCCTGAGGGGCGCGGGCGGGGACGCGCTCTCTGCAGATGGCTCCCGGCACGCGTGGAGCAATCAGCTCCAGGAGCAGACGCAATGGCCAGGGCCGTGGGATCCTGGCTTTCACGCCCAAGTTTCCTCTTCCCTCCCAACAGCCCTGGGGAGGGCGAGGTCCCACAGAGGCACGGGACCCTTCGATCAACCAGTGGGGGAAGCGGAGGTCAGGGCCGCTCTGGGACGCATGGGTACCACCGGAGCCACGACGCCGGACCTAGTTCCGCGACTTGTGTTCCTCTTGGGGGACATTCCCCTGGATCAAGCGGTGCGGCTAGCTCAATGCCTCATGGGCCCGGGGCATCTTGCGGCGAGGCCAGAGGGGTGGCGCGGGAGCTGCGCAGTCCCGCTCCACAAAGAGGGCCCGGTGGACCTCCCGTCGTCGTTCCGCCTGATCATGGTGAAGGCGCAGCTGGGGCTCATCCAAGAGTCCGTGGTCCACCGTCGCCTTTTCGGGCACCTGCAGGACTCGGTGCTCCCAGGACAAAGTGGGTACGTTCGGGACGTCGGTGATGCTCACCTAGCACTCCACGAGCTCGCCGCGGCAGCGGCGGCGCAAGGACGGCCCTTATGGGTCATCTTCAGTGACCTTCAGAAAGCGTTCCCAAGAACGTGGCGGGAAGGCCTACTACACCGCCTCCGGGAGCACGCGGGTGTCTCGGACGGCATGCTGGCCCTCCTGGGAAGCATGTTTGAGAAGGACACCGTCCACGTGAACTTCAACGGCGTGGAAACAGTCTCAGTGACCCAGGGGATTGCGGAAGGTGGTACTATGGGGCCGCTCACCTTCCCCTCGTACATGGACTCGCTTGCCCAGGACTTGATGTTCGCGGGGTGCGGCGTGGGGGTGGGCATTCGCATGCCGCCGACCTGGTCGGGCCATAGATGGACTGGCACTGGAGAGCCGAACCAGAGTCAGGTGAAGCAATTGCTGCACGCGTTGGCAACAAGGGCGCCGCTGCCTCCTCCGAAGGCGCTGCTGCAGGACCCAGCTCTGGAAGCCTCCGCCCTCGCTGCCCTGGACGCCGCCGCCCCCAGGCGGATCGGAGCCCTCCTCCACGCGGACGGCCCAGCCCTGCTGGCATCTTCCCGGGGGGGGGGCCGGACGGTCCCCCCAGGTCCTAGCCGATTGGGCGTACAGGTGGAAAGCGTCCCCGCACACCAAAGCCTCCAAGCACGCTGTTGTGGTGCATGGCTCCCAGGCTGCGCGAGCGGCTGCCGCCAGCGCCCCCCCTCTTCTGCTGCCGCTGCGGGGCCTCCCGCCGGTGCAGGTCGACCTAGCCCCCAAGCGCAGATGGCTTGGCCTTCAGTGGCCTGGTGATCTCCGCCTGCTTGGAGCACTGGAGGCGCGGCTTGCTGCGGCCTCTGCGCAGTGTGCGTCCCTGGCGGGGCACGTGGCGGCAGGTGCTCTCCCTCTGGCCGCTGCGGCGTACATCTTCGACATGGAGATCGACGCCTCCCTGCGTTTCTGGCGCTGGCTCCTGGCCACAGCCGAGGGTGCCCTTGAGCGCTTGGACTCTGCTTACGAAGGGTGGGCCAGGGCGCTCCTGGGGAGCCATCCCTGGCGTGACGGCGCTGTAGCAGTCTCAGAGCTAGGTTGGTCGCTCTCCGGTGGAGCACGGGCCATCCTTGACATCGCCTCCCGCAGAGCTGGTCTGTGGCTCCTTCCGGACGGAGACCTCTACAAGGGGACGTTTGTGCACGGCCATGTATCTCCAGGGCGCACCTGGGCGATTGTCTCGCTGGCGCTGTTGGAAGAGTGGGGTCTGCCGGACTGGCCCGCCTGGGTCGGCGCTGCAAGGGGGGGGTCCGCCCTCCCGGCGTACAAAGCACACATCCGAGACACCCTCAAGGCCAGATGCAGCGCAGCCCTACGCCTGCGACTGCACACGCGGGTCCGAGTGCCCGCCCCGCTTTCGCTCGGCCCAGTGCCCCGGGATGACCTTTCCACAGCGCTCTCTCTGCGCCTGCCCAGCACGGCCCTCTTCGGCCAGCGCTCCCTCAGTCGGCTCCGGTGCCAGCTCCTTGTCCTGAGCCACTCAGCAGGAGTCCGCTCGAGGGCCCGACGGCAGGTCTGTGTCTGCTGTCAGGGGCAGATTCTCAGCCCCATGCTGCATGTCCTGGGGAGCTGCAGCAACACTGGCGTGGCGAGGGCGGCATTCTGGGCAGCGCGCGGCTCCCCGCCTCCGCCGTCCAGGGAAGCAGCGGTCCGCGAGATCCTCTCGGTCCGCCCAGGGGAGGCCGGATTCGCGGAGGCAGCCACCCTCGCCAGAGACATTGACCTCGCTGTGTCGAGGTTCTGGGGCCCAGTGGCGGACTAAAAGCTCGCCTTTCCTCCGCTCGGCCCGTCCTCCTTGCCTACGTCCCACCTCCTCTCCCTCCCTCCGGAGCCGGAGGGTCGGGCAGAGCCAGGCTGGGCACGCTGAGGTTCAGGTGGATTGGCCCCTCCCCCCTCCTCTCCCTGGGAGTGGCTCTCCCCCCCTTCCTTCCGACGCCGCGCCACGCATCTGCGCCATGCACTGGCAGGGCCTCGGTCGGAAGGTCATGCAAGAGCTCCAATCGGAGAGGCCCTCCGGCTCTCCTCCGATTGGCCAATTCCCCCTCCACGGCCAGGCTTTTCTCCGACCCCCCACTTCCGAAGACGGGACGGTGCTGGGGAGGGCGGGGCCTGTAGCCCAGCTCCACCCACTCCTCCCCCTTCAGAATGCGGAGGCGGACTCAAGCTTGGTCGGCGTGGGGTCGCGCACGACGGCCCTCCCGGGCCCCAGGCGCCCCCCACGAAAAGGCGGCCACGCATGAGGCCTCCGACCGCCTCCTCTGGAGGACCAGTCCAGTCCTCCCTCCTCCTCCTCCCTCCTCCCTCCTTTCCCCCCCCCCGCCTCCCTCCTCTCCTCCTCCCTCCGTTCCTCCTCACGCTCCTGCTCCCCTCCTCCCTCCCTCCTCACTGCTAGGGCCCAGTGGTCCGATTCGATCTCGCCTCATGCTGGCCGCCATCCGATCCCGTCCCGACATTTCGACAGTCTGATGGTTCCCGATGCTTGCATGTCGCGATTGTGCATCTTGCCGCGACCGATTCGATTCGGCTCCGACCCCATGGCAATGCAGCCCTATACGACGCAGATGGTCGGGACCCGATTCCAGATTCGATGCTGACTGATCCTGCACCTCCCGTTCCCCTACCTCCAGCAAATGGAGTCTGAGTTGTTTCGACGTTCTCGGACTGTGGGGAACGGGATCGAATGGTCGGGATCTTCGAGACTCGAACGTGTCGAGTCGATGGCGTCGGAGGTCTGGGGTCCTCTTGCCCTACCTCCTTCCTCGTCCGCCGCACGCCTTGTCGCCCCCTCCTCCTCCCTCTTGGTGACGCTTCCCTCTGTTCTTGCCCTGATCATCGAAGAGCTTCCACCAGACCTCCAGCGCCGTGAGATGAAGACGATAGCCGGCCGCTCTGCGGTGGATGGGGAGTTTATGCATGCAGGAGAAAGGGGCGTGCGTCTTTGGGCGAGAGGGTGAGCGGGAGGTGGCGGTGCGACGAGGAGGGCGAGGATCGGGAGGGCGATGACCGCGACAGAGTTCCTCCACCGATGGGCGTGCTGTTCTGTCTCAGATGTCGCCTCCCGGGGGCAGGCTCGGCCCCGAGCGCCACCGAGAGAAGCGCCTTCGACCGTGCAGGAGCACAGGGTCCCCAGGGACGGGCTCCCCGGAGACTTCGGGTATGGGGGCCCGCGTCGCGAAGAAAGCAGCACGACGTCGGAGGTCTTGGCCTGTCTGGGCCTCTTCCCGTTCGTCTCCCCGCCCCCCCGCGCCCTCCCTGCTTCGCTGGCGGGGCACTGCCGGATCCGTCCCCGACCCCCCCCACCGGGATGGGCCCCGCGGTCCTCTCCGCCGGGCCTCGCGGCGTCCATCCGTCCCCACCTTTGGGGGGTCGGCTCGTGGCGGTCGGGGAGCCCGGCACGCTGTGAACGGGGACGTGGGCGTGGCCATGAAGCTACGAGCGCAGCCGCCAGCCCAGTGCGCGCAGTGTGGTCAGGTCCGCGAGCGCGATACGCTCAACACACCAGTGCATCCTATTCAGGAGGGGAGATAACACACAGGCACAATTTATCGCCGATTCCCAAGAAAATATGGGGAAACTATGGGAAGTGGGGGGGAAGACAAAAACCAAGAAAATATGGGGAATCCTGTTATTTGTGTCTATTTATTTGTGTGTCCCAGGGCCCCTTCACCAATGTTTGACGACGGCCCGCATACCTTGTGCCCACATACAAGCGGCTCCCATGAGAGGCTCCACGGCAGCGGGGATGAGGCCGCCGGAGGCGGGCCTGTGGCACCAGGTCCCCGGTTACGACGAGGACGACTCCGACGGGTCGGACCAGGAGGAGCGCGAGGTGATCGAGACGGGCGACGAGCGGCTGTACGACCTCACTGCCGCGCTCGGGCACCGCTGGGTCGACCGCCCCGCGATCAGGTTCTCGCCGCCGCCGATGCCGGCGAAGGATCCCATGTCGGGCGCTGCGCCCCAGGCCAGAGGAAAGAACACATAACATACTCGTCGTCCAGTTCTAATCGTGCTCATTTCTAAATTCTGCTCGTTTCTAAGTGTTCCTGGCCCCCTAGTGGCCAGGAAGAGGCCCAGGGCAGAATAATTAGAAATGAAAGGACCTTGGCCCCCCAGAAAGTCAAAGAACCTGGAAGAATCAGAAATGAATAATGTGTACAGTCGGGGCCCTGAAGCAGGAACCTTTTTCGTTTGGGAGGGGCTCCGTGTTCCTTGACCGTTTCACAGTTTGCCTCGGAATTTCCCTAGGTTTTCGATGGGAAGTCGAGGTTTAACTTCTGGAGAAAAGGGGCCTCGTTCCTTATTTGGGGTGCCTTAGGTCAACGCCCCGACGGTACGAATGGACTCTGTGGGGCCCGCGCGGGTCTCCTGGATCGGCGCTGGCCCCCCTCTGGCAGCGCCTCCGGCGCCGCCCCTGGTGCCAGGGAGGAGCGCCAGGCGCCGTTGCAAGAAGTTCGCGCTGGCCTCGGATCGGGCCAGACGAAAGGGGGGGATTGGGAAAGGGGGGGGTACGAAATTTGCTGCATGCAGTTAGTTTCGGCCTCACCGAGGGGCCCATTCCTCGATACATAGCCGCCTCCGGCGCCGGGAGGCGCCGGGAAAATCAGCTACGTGAGCTGATTCTCAAACCCCCCCTTTGCTATCCCCCCCTTTCGCCCGACCCGATCGGAAGTTGGTTTTGTGTGTATGTGGTGCATGTGCGTATGTACGTATGGTTCTATACATGTAACGGGGGACCGGCCCCAGGGGCCCCGGGGGCGCGACCTCGACCACAAATGGGTGGCCCGGGGGCACCGGGGCGCTGCCGCGGCGCCCGGGCCCTCTAAGATCGCCCGAAGGCTTCTCCAGACCGGCAGAAATCGTATTTCCGGACCGCCAAGACGACCAATGACGGTAGAGATGCCCCCAGAATTAGCTTCAGACTCTTCAAGAGGCCTCCCCGACGCCCCAACAGGCTTCCGAGGGGCCTCCCAAAAGGGCCTGAAGAGGCAAACTCGCTGTTTTTCGATAGGTTTTCGAATGATTTTCGAGTTCTCGCCTTTCCAGTGTCCCGACGCTCCACGATGGCCCAAGAGATCCCAAGGTCCGCTCCAACATAGCCCAAGAGGCCTCCAAGAGGGTCCCGAAACGGCGCCCGAGGCGTCCAAGACGGCCCAAGACCGTTCCAAGACGGCCCCAAGAAGGGCACAGGAGGGGTAACCCGAAACGACAATCCGAGCTTCACCTCGAGAGGCTCCCTGCAATGAAGGGAGGCCCTTAGAGGCTCCCAAGAGGCCACCCAGAGGCCCTAAGAGGCCTCCAAGAGGCCTCCCAAGAGCGCCCGAAGAGGCACAAATCGCTAATTTCAATGTTTTGAAAGATTTTCGAGGTTTCAGCCGTTGGGCATCCCGACGCTCCAAGACGGCCCAAGAGGCCTCCAAGACCGCTCCAAGATAGCCCAAGATGCCTCCAACAGGGCCCCAAGACGGTGCCTGAGGCGCCCTAGACGGCCCGAGAGGGCCACAAGACAGCCCCGAGAGGGGCCCCAAAGGGGTAAGCGAGCCGACAATCCAAGCTTCCACCCCGAGAGGCTCTCAGGAAGCCCCAAGAGGCCCCCAATAGGATCCAAGAGGCCCTCAAGAAGCTCCCCAGAGGGCCGAAGAGGTTCCAAGAGGCCTCCCAAGAAGGCCCGAAGAGGCACAGCTCATTGTTCTCCCGTCGATGTTTGCACGGATGTTTTTTAGTGTTCAGCCGTTTGGTAACCTCATCAAGCCATTAAGGAACCCCCTGGGGCTATCATTCGCACCGCACCCAAATTGGATAATTCTGGGGGGCGGCTTTCGCCGAAAAAGAATAAGAATAATCCCAAGAAAGAAGAAAGTTAATAATTATACTAATACTAAGAGAGCTCGCTTGACATTACCTCCATCATCCTTGTCCCATACGATTTGTATTGCCACCCCTGTTGAACAATTGTTCTTTCCCGGCCGTCGTGTGGGGTAGTGCATCCGAGGACATCGCCCCCGCCACGTACGGCGCGGTATCTTAGCACCGCACCCGCACAACATAATTACGTCAGTTTGTCCAACAAGACAAGAAGTATAGCACGACCAATAATAATGATAATGCAACTCATAATGAGACTCAGAATAAGAAAACTAATATTAATACGAATGCGAGTACGGATAATACTAATAATAAGAATACGCATCCGAGAACAGACGGGTGCCCATGCTTCTTTCCTCCCTCCCTCCTTGTTTTCATGCTCTTCATCATCCTTGTCCTATACGATTATCATTACCACCCCTATTGAAAATATGTTTCTTTCCTGGCCGTCGTGTTGGGTAATGCATCCGAGGATATCGTCCCCGCCACGCGCGGCGCGTTATTTTAGCACCCGCGCCGCCAACATTGTTCGCCGCCCATCGTAGGTACGGACGGTTCCTTTTCAAAGCTGGGCTCTCCCTTGAGTGGGATTTTATGTTGTTATTGTTGGTGTTTGCGGTGTTGTTGGTGTTTGTTGATGTTGATGTTGTTGTTGGTGTTGCTGCTATTGGCTTTGATGTTCTAGATATACTTCATATTGTTGTTTTTATTGTCGTTGTTCGTGTTGGTGCCGTGCCGTAAGGGAGTCTTGAGGAGGAGAAGCCGGAGGAGGATTCTATTTGTTTAGTTGGGAATAGTGGTATTGATAGTGTTAGTAAGCTGAGAATAATAGTGATAATAATAATGATGAGAAGAAACACAATATTGATAACAATGAGGTCCGCTTGTTTTGGCGAGCAGACTCATCTGCGTTCACATAAAGGTGCGAGGTGCCAGGGTAACGTTTCTGGTGTGCCGGGTGCGTTATACTTTCGCCGGAGAGGGGGAGGGGGCGGGGGGGGGTTCTTAACTGCTTGATGCGGTTATCCCGACGCTCCAAGCCTAAGAGGCCCCCAAGACCGCTCCAAGATTGCCGCAGAGGCCTCCAAGAGGGCCCCAAGACGGCCCCTAGACAGCCCCAAGAGAGGCCCAAGAAAGAGAACGCGAACCCAACAGCAGAGCTTTCCGCCCTACGAGGCCCGCAGGAGGCCCCAAGAGCCCCCGAGTGGCCCGACGAGGCCCCCAAAAGCCTCCCAAGAGGCCCCAAAAGAACCTCAGCAGACGTCCGCAGCCATTTTGGCTCAAGCCATTTTGGCGCAAGACCGGTTTTCTCGAGCGGGCGCGGAGACCGTCGAGGATCACCTTCGCGGACACGTCCTGGGGCAGGCCAGGCGCGCGGAGTGTTCACAGCCCGCCCGTGAAGGCGCCGCGACGGCCGCCGGGGATCCGCTCTACGCCTGAGCGCGTTGAGCGTGGCGCGTCTCGGACGGACGATCGGGTCGCCGGCGCATCGGACGGCCAGGGCAGCGGCCAAGGTTCCTGATGATGCCGCAGTCTATGAATGCAGCGGGTATGGCTGCCAAGTTTTTGATGATGCAGCGGGTGTGGCAAACCGCACCTAAAATGTTTAGGGCCCCTCCCTCCTCTCCCAAACCGACACACACGAGCCTACCGAGCAGCACGCCGGCATCGACTTCCAGGACCTTCATCCCCCCTCCCTCCCCTCATAACTTTTTGATGCATGTGTCTCGCATTGCAGGTTGTCCAGACACGCCAGATTCCTTAGGCCAAGGCCTTGCCCACCTGGTCTTGGTTACGCCCAGACGATGTCCGCAGCGGTGGTGGTATCGTTCGTTTCGTTTCGTTTCGTATCGTATCCCTCAGGGCATGATCATCAGGTAGCTCCAGTTTCCCAGAGCCTCGAATCAGAACTATTACCGTTGCTGGGAGGACTCTTCGGTGCCTCCACCGGACGTCTCAGTAAGCCGTTGGTTTGTGGACGCCCTCCACGCTCCCAGTGCGGCCTGCTTCCAATGTGGGTCGAGCTCCCGAGCTCCCCACCCGCTTTTCAGTACAAGGCTGGCCAAGCAGGCACAGCCGTCGAACATTACCTATGCATTGAATGATTTTTCTCGTTCAGTCGCGTCGCCAGGGGGGGCTCCAGCGCCGATCCAAGACATCCGCGCGGAGATCCGGCAGCTTGATTTTAGTATGGTTTCTGTTCAGAAAGGAGGTGTGGTCGCTGTTCTGCCAGGACACCGTGCGCATGCGGCGCTCGCGCACTTGTCCGGGCCAGTCTCGCGCCCAATGCTCGGAAGATGCACCGCTGAAGATAGTGGACATAGAATGAGGAGGAGGACGACGAGGAGGAGGAGGAGGGGGAGGAGGAAGAGGAGTCGGTTGCGCAAGGCCTGAAGTTACGTACACGCTGAGTATGGGACCCTGCCTGGGGAGGCTCGGACCGCTCTGGGCGGGAGAGGCAAGTGGCCGTCGTCTGACCCGGGTGCAGCGGCTCGGCAACAGGGTTGCTGACATGTGCGCGCGTCGTGGAGTGGAGCTGCATCGCAGTGATCTCTGCGATCGTCTCGTTGAGTTTGGCGGCGTTGACTCTGTTGCTAAAGTCAGAACTGGTTTTAAATGTTTTGGCAGCGTGGACACATGGGTGCCCATATGATGGTGCTGCCCACTTTGCTTTCAGGAGCGCTGGATTTTTGTTGCGTGTGCAAACATTCACGATCAGGTGTAAAGGCCATTGGAGGTTTCGAACGGCGGTGGGTGAGCGGGGGCTTGGGGCGGGGGTGTGATTGTGAGGGTGTGAACGGGGAGGTGTGGGAAGAGAGCTGGGATACTTTATACAGCCAGCCGGACCGACTGGAAGCTCCGTGGCGTTTGCTCTTCGCCCTGTCAGCCGTCTTCCCCCAATCCGCCTCCTCCTGCCCCCTTCCGAGTGTCGGAAGGCTCTCAACCCTGCTGCTGGCGCAGCCGCGAGCTCTGCGGCCCACCTCCGTCCGCGGGCGGTCCAGAGGAGTGTCGCTCGAGCTCTGTGCAAGTCTGCTCTGTGCGTTGCAGGTCTCGGCACAGTGGCTCTCCCCTCTGGGGTCCTTCTGCCACCCGTGGTACCCAAATCTTCTCCTACGACCATCTGGTTTCGGCGCAGAAAGAAATAGAAAATAAAAAGAACCCCAGGAGACGTGCAAGGGGCCCTCGATGCATCAAAGCTGCCTCCAGGAGGCCACCGCGAGGCTTCCGGATTGAATCAGTGTGGCCCTGGTTGGCCTCAAGTCGGGCCTCCACGCAGCCAAGACGGCAAATGGCGGCTTCAAAGTGCAGAACGTCATTTTCCGATTGCCCGGAGAACCCCGACGATGCCCCCAAGGGATTCCAAGAAGCCCCAAGACGCCCCCCCAAGAAGCACTCAAGAGGTGCCTCCAACAGCCAACTGAGGAAGCACGGAGAACCCCCCAGAAGCCCTGCAGATGCCCCCACGAAGACCCAAGAGGTCCCCGAGAGGCCCTCAAGAGGCACGACTATGTCCTGCGCCTGTGCTTGATAGCACTGTCCAAAGTCTTCCAGGCCCCCCCCCGGCCTGAGCTAGAACCTGAGCGCGCGCGATGGTTCTAGGACTATCCATAGCTTCTATACGTTTGTTCATATATTATATACACCAAGATTTATATACACGTATAGCGCTTCTCCTTCCACCAGCACAGGTCCTGCCTGGCACTCGGCGATGGTCGGCGTACTCGCAGACGCCCTCTTTCCGTCTCGAGCACGCTGAGGCGCCCGTCATCCGCGAGACCTTCCAGTCGAACGGGCTAGTCGAGACCTCGGAGAGGGACTTCGTGATCCAGTGGTCTGGGCCCGGCATGCGCGATTCGGTATACCAGTCGTTGACCGAGTTCCAGAAGGTCAACCACTTTCCTGGCTCCTCCGAGATGACCCGCAAGGACCGGTTGGCCATGAACTTCCGCCTTATGACGAAGGCGTTCGGCAAAGGAGCCTTCGACTTCCTGCCTGAGACGTACTGCCTGCCACAGCAGATCGACGAGTTCATGGCGTGCTTCGAGCGCACCAGGGGCCTCTGGATCGTGAAGCCCAGCGCCTCGTCGAGGGGCCGCGGCATCTTCGTGCTGCGGGACCCCGCGGAGGTTCCTGCAGACGATCGCGTCGTGGTGTCCCAGTACATCCCGGGTGCGGCCAGGAGGGGGCAATGACCAGGGGCGGGTGGGTGTCATGGCCGTGGCCGCGATGTCTCCTCGGATGTCGCGGCCCTTCCCTCTCACTCCGGCACGGTCCCCGGTCGTCCGCTGGGCCGCGCGCCCGCCTCGGGCCCTGGACGCCCTCCTCTTGGGCGCCCCCGGACCTCGCCAGACCACTGCTGATCCAGGGGCTCAAGTTCGATATACGCTTCTACGTGGTGGTCACTTCGTATGACCCGTTGCGCGCCTACATCTACCGCGAGGGACTCGCGCGCTTCGCGTGCAAGCCGTACAGCACCAGTGCGGAGCACTTGGCGGACAGGTTCAGGCACCTGACGAACTACTCGATAAACAAGAGCGCAGGCAATTTCAGAGAGAATCAGGATCTGCACGCTGACAACGTTGGCCACAAGTGGTCCCTCTCTGCGCTTAACAAGCATCTCAAGTGCACCGGCGTGGACGTGGATCTGATGTGGTCCCGCATCATGGACATGGCCGTGAAGACTCTGCTGTCTGTGGAGCCGTTCATTTGTGCCAAGACCCGGCATCTGATGCACAACCGTTCGAATTGCTTCGAGGTGTACGGCTTCGACGCCATTGTCGACGAGGATTTAAAGCCTTGGCTCCTGGAAGTGAACCTTAGCCCCAGCATGCAGGCGGAGTCGCCGCTCGACTGGCAAATTAAGTCTTCCCTCCTCAGTTGGAGGAGGACGAAGCGGCATGAGCAGAAACTGTCCGAGCCTCCATATAGGATTCTCCACATTCTCCATCGGATTCCCCACAGGTTTCCCTGTGAGGGTTCCCTCCATAGGACTCCCCGATGTGCTTCCCCTTTAAAGTTTTCCTGATAAGGGATTGTTTCAAACAGTCGCACTAAGCAAAGGTCCAGAGCCAGACCATCCCCTCCTCCCACCCCCTTGCGCCCAATGTCGAAACCCCGAATAAGAACACGTTCGCACGAGGATGTCTTGGATCGTCGCTGGGCCCTCCCGGCGGCGCCTGCCGCGCCGCCCCCGGCGCGCTCCGCGCGCTAGGGATGGGGCGTCCAGCGCAGAGGCACGACACCCACGCAGGGGCCCCGGAAGTCTCTGCCCCTGCCGTGCTCTCCTCCTCTACCAGCGACGTCTTCAACCTGGTCGGCGTGTGCCAGAAGGACAACGCCATGGCCCTCTGCGCGCGCATCCGGGCGCCCGCCACCGGCGTGCAGCTCCACCCGAGCCTGCCGCGGCCCCGCAGGGCCGAGGCCGCGCCGCGGGCCCAGGCCCAGGCAGGCCAGGAGGCAGGCCAGGAGGCCGAGCCGGACGGTTCTTCGCCGTGCAGCAGCCTGTCACCACCCACCAAACCACCCCAACCCAACCCGAAGGCCTCAATTTGCCCTCCATTTCCAGTTGGGGGGGGTTGGGGAACATCGAAAAAACACGCATGGAACCCGTACCCCCCCCAACCCGAAATTCGGGTCTTCGGGTTGGGTTGGGGTGGTCTGGTAGGTAGTCAGCCTGGGCCGCCCGGACCCAGGGATCCAACGCATCGAAAAAACCAAGACAGAGGTTTTGCTCAACTTTCTGCCTCCAGGGGCCCTCGCCGGGCCCTGGGGCCGTCGAAAAACGGCTCGGAAGGAAAGACCGGTCCAAGGGAATGGGTCGAGATTCTAGGGACCGCGCGTTGAAAAAATCACGACGTCGGATCTCTGGGGAGGCGGTCCGAGCAGGCGGGGTGGGGGGATGGCGCCGCATCGGCCGATGTGAGGGTAACGCGGCTCGGCGTGGAGCCCGATTTTCTTCACGCCGACGTCGGCGACGCATCGCCGACGTCGCCGATGCATCGCCGATGCGGCGCGATTTTCCGACCCCGCCTACTCGGACCACGTTCGGGAAACCTTTTAGGAAAGGCGTCCCGAGGGAAACGGGCCCCCAAGGTTTTCTTCACGGGCCCTGGGGCTGTCAAAGAATGGCTCAGGAGGAAGAGCCCCTGGGTCCAGGACCCGTTTTCCTCAGGACCTGCTCCTTCCATTTCGTGGCAGGTTCGCGTCGTGCCGACCGGCGGCGACCCCGCCGACGGCGTCCAACCCTGGACGCCGCTGGTGACCCAGAGTCGTCGATGTTGAACGACCTGACGTTTCGGAAACCAGAAACGGCCGATCGTTCAAGGTTTAACGAGCCCCGCGGTGTGAGGAACCATCGCTGGGGTCGACACGACACGATCCCGCGTAAGGTTCTGGACCGCTCGGGCTGAAGCCAGTGGTTCTCAGTGATCTCACCTGCGACCAGCTCAAGGTGCTGGCCCGATCCATGCAGGAGCCTGCATCGTCAGGCCTATCCCTCCGTCCCCAGTGATCCAGGGGCTCCTCGGCGCCGCCAGCCTGCCTCCTCCCCAGACCCCCTCGAGTCATGAGGTTAGCCTGCCGAAGAACCCAACCATCTGCAGTTGTGTGTACCGCAGTTGTGGGTATCGCCTTCCGTGGAGCTCCTCATGCGGCCACGAATGAGCTTTACTGGGCGGGGGACCCGCATGCGAACTGCGCCACTGGGTCCTTCGGTGGAGCTCCTCATGGGGCCACGACACGCTTTACTGGGCGGGGGAACCGCATGCGAACTGCGCCACTGGAACATTCGGCGGGGTTCCTCGTGGGGCCACGAAGTGCTGCACTGGGTGGGGGAACCGCATGTGAACTGCGCCACTGGGACCTTCGGTGGAGCTCCTCATGGGGCCACGACTCGCTTTACTGGGCGGCGGAGCCGAATGCGAACTGCGCCACTGGGACCTTCGGCGGGGTTCCTCGTGGGGCCACGAAGTGTTGCATTTGGCGGGAAACGCATGTGAACTGCGCCAGTGGGATCTTCGGTGCAGCTCCCCATGGTGCAACGAAACGCTGTACTGGGCGGGGGAAACGCATGCGAACTGCACCACTGGGACCTTCGGTGGGAGCTCCCCATGGGGCCACGAAGTGCTGCACTGGGCGGGGGAACCGCATGCAGACTGCGCCACTGGGACCTTCGGTGGGAGCTCACCATGGGGCCACGAAACGTTGTACTGGGCGGAGGGGACGCATAGGGACCGCGCCGCAGGGACCTTCGGTGGAGCTCCCTCAGGGGCCACGACACGCTGTACTGGGCGGGGGGCCGCATGCGAACTGCACCACCGGGACCTTCGGCGGGGCTCCCTCCGGAGCCCCGAAGTGCTGCACTGGGCGGGGGAACCGCATGCGAACTGCGCCACTGTGACCTTCGGTGGAGCTCCTCATGGGGCCACGAAACGTTGTACTGGGCGGGGGAAACGCATGCGAACTGCGCCACCGGGACCTTCGGTGGAGCTCTCTCAGGGGCCACGAAACGCTCTACCCGGCGATGGAGACGCCGATCTGCGCCATTGGGACCTTCGGTGGAGCTCCCCATGGGGCCACGAAGCGCTGTACTGGGTGGGGGAAACGCATGCGAACTGCGCCGCTGGGACCTTCGGTGGAGCTCCCTCAGGGGCCACGAGACGCTGTACTGGGCGGAGGGGACGCATGCGGACTGCGCCACTGGGGCCCTCGGTGGAGCTCCTTCTGGGGCCACGTAAAGCTGTACTGGGTGGGGGGGGTGCATACGAACTGCGCCATTGGGACCTTCAGTGGAGCTCCTCATTGGACCACAACACGCTTTACAAGGCGGAGGAAACGCATGCGAACTGCGCCACTGAGACCTTCGGTGGAGCTCCCTCCTGGGGCCACGAAACTTTGTACTGCGTGGGGGGGACGCATGCGGACCGCGCCGCAGGGACCTTCGGTGGAGCTCCCTTTGTGGCCACGAAACGCAATATCGGGGGGGGGGCGCATGCGAACTGCGCCACTGGGACCTTCGGTGGAGCTCCCTCAGTGGCCACGAAACGCTGTACTGGGCGGGGGAACCGCATGCGAACTGCGCCACTGGGGCCCTCGGTGGAGCTCCTTCTGTGGCCACGAAACGCGGTACTGGGTGGGGGGGGGCGCATGTGGATTGCTCCGCTAGAACCTTCGGTGGAGCTCCCTGTGGGGCCACGAAACATTGTACTGGGTGGGGGAACGAATGCGACTTCGCCACTGGGACCTTCGGTGGAGTTCCCTCTGGGGCCACGAAGCGCTGTACTGGGTGGGAGAGACGCACGCGAACTGCGGAGGAGGGAGGAGGGGGAGGGAGGAGGGGGGGAGGAGGAGAGGAGAGGAGATGAGAGAAGGAACGCGGGGTGCTGTCTCTTCAAAACGAGGACTCAACACCACAGGATTGATGGGACAAATATGGACGGGAGGGTCTGCTTCTATTTTCGGAATTTCTGGGGCCCTCACCGGGCCTCGGGACCGTCGAACACCGACTCAGGATGAAACACATCTCGCAGTGAATGGGCTGAGACCACTGGTGGTCGACGTCATGAACACATCGCGACGCCGGAGGTCTGGGCCGAGGTGGTGATGCGTGCCGCGAGGCCCGACGGAGACGGCATCCATCCCCAGCTAGGCACAGCCGAGTCGGACGGCGGGGCCCAGGCTTGCCCTTGTGCGGGTGCGGATGCTTAGCTCTGCCGATGCGGGAGGAGAACAGGCGCTGCAAGAACTTCGTGCGGCTGTACCCGACCAGGCGCAGCATCCAGCGCTACGCCCCGATCACCGCCGCGCTGCGCGCGAGGAACAAGCACTGGGGGCCCGCCGGCGAGGACGGCGCGTCCATGTCGCAGCTGCTGGCCTCTCTCCTCTTCGGGCCGCGCCCGGTGATGGGGCAAACAAAATCGTAAGGTGCTCATGCCACGACTCCCTGGGCGTCTCCCGAGGCGCGTTCTGACTAGAATTTCGGGGCGAATCCAGCCGTGGCGACGAGGGCCTCCCAGGAGGCCCAAAAAAGGGGAAACCGAGCCTGAAGGGCAGCGGTATGTCGATAACTGTTCCTCCTGCGAGGTGTCCTGCGCCAGGAGCCTGGCTGGGCCCACGCTGCCGCTGGCCAGGCCGCGGCGCGACGTGCCCCCGGCGCAGAGCGCCTCTTCGTCCTCGTCCTCGTCGTCGTCGTCGTCGTCGTCGTCGTCGTAGTCGTCGTCGTCGTCGTCGTCGTCGTTTGCTGGCGTCGTCGTCGTCCGCGTCGTTTGCGGGCGGCGTCGTCGTCGTCGTCGTCGTCGCTGCCGCCGGCCAGGCCGCGGCGCGACTCGCCCCCCGCGCGGAGCGGCTCCTCGAGCCCTGGCCAGGGCCGCGCGGCGGCTCCGCCGGCGACCGCTCCCGCCGCCGCGAGCGGCTGCCGCGAGCGTCCGCGCGCCGCGGAAGCACAAGAGCCGGAGGGCGTGGAGCAGGTCGGGCGTTGCGTAACGGGGGTAGGGCGAGAAATCGAAGAGGGAATACATTGCAAAACAAATTCACCCTACTGCCGTCGAGTCTTCCGAACATGCGCAGGATGCTGCGTAGATATACGGAGCACTCCACGTATGTTTGTTCCACAGTCGACGAACAAACAAATCAAGCTTGGTGTAGACCAATTCTGTAGCCGACCTCCGATTCGAGTAAAGGAGGCGTTCCAGAAAGGGCCGGTATTGCGCAGTGGGAGGGGGCGACAAACCCCATGCGGACGGCGTGTTGCTATGTTCCGCTTCTGCGAGCCCTCGCCGGGGCCCAGGGCCGCAACCAAAACAATCCAGGATGAGAAACCAATGGGTCGAGACCTCGGGGGGGTCGACGTCCTGAAAAACCATGGCGTCGGGGTCTGGGCACAGGGGAGAATCCCCCTGGCTCCTCCCGCTGGTGGTTCCTGGTGGTGGTGCTGCTGCTTTTCCTTGTTCCTACAACCGGGGGTTGAAGAGAGGTGCACCGTGTAGGGGCCCTGCAGGGGCCCAAAGGGGGGCGTGTAGAGGGGTACCCGCTTCTTCGCCACCCCCACCTGTCGCCCCCCCCCCCCCCCCATGCAGCAGCGCCCAAGCAGGCGCTCGACCTGGCGGCCAGTGGGGAGCGCTCGCCCCCGTCGCGGCCGTCGCGCGCCCACCGCCCCGGTCCCGCCCTGCGGGACGCCGCGGGCCCCGCCGTCGGCGCGTCCGAGTCCCATGCCGCTGCCATCCGCCAGGCGGGCACCTCCGGGGGCCTGGACGCCGCATTGAGGGCCGCCGCGGCGCTCGGGGACCGCGTCGGCTTCAAGCTGGTGTTCATGGAGTACCTCGCCAGGCTCTGGCGGGCGTGCGAGGCCGTCGGCGCCGAGGAGCGGCTCACGCTGTCGCAGAGCTCGGCCTTCGCGCGCCTGGTGACCTTCAAGTCTCGGCTGCGCGACCTCACGGCCCTGTCTGGCCCCAGGGGCGGCGAGGGGTGTGCCGGCGGGGGCGCGCTGGTGGAGTCCCTCGCGAGCTCCTGCCGTGCCGCGCTCGAGCGCGCCTACCACTCGCTCTGGGACGCGGAGATCGGCCTGGGCCTCCCGCCTCCGCTGCTGCCACCGCCGAGCCAGGGCGGGCCGCAGCTGGAGACCTACGTCCCGAGGCCGACGGCGCAGCGGTGCCAGGAGGCGCTGCGGTTGCTGCGGGCGCTCACGGCGGCGGACCTGGAGGAGGCGTGCTCGCACCCGCGCTGCTCGCTGGAGTTCCGCGAGCTCTTCGGCGCCCCCTACGCCGGCCTGTGGCAGGGGGAGGCCGAGGCGGGCCCGCCACAAGCGGGGGGAACTGTGGCCCGTACCCCCCCCCATGAGGTGCGGGCAAGATTTGCATCCTTATCCGCCGCGTCTTGGACTCTGTGGGAAGGGGCGCCAAGAGGCCGAGGCGCAGTGGATATGGGTACAATTCTGGCCTCTAGGGGCCCGATGTTTTTTATCCATATCCAGTGCGCCTCTGGTTTATGGGCAAGGGAGCCCAAAAGTCCGAGATGCAGTGGCTATGGATCTACATCTTGCCCGCATGAGGGGCCCATCGCTGCCGGCACCCCTCTCGAGAAGCAGTCGGCACGATGCGCTCCCCAAGGGGGGTCAGGACCACAACTCCCCCAGCTGTGGCTCGTCGGCGAGGACTCGGCCGCGGGCCCGCGGCCGCTGCTGGCCGCCGCGCCGTGGAAGCGTCCAGGGAGCGACAGGGCGCAGCGGTGGCCCGGCGGCGGCCCCAAGGGGCGCCACGAGGCCGCCCGCCGCACCGAGCCGGCGGGCCCGCGGCGGCCCGAGCCGCAGGCCGCGAGGCTTCCCGGGCCGGCGCCGCCGCGTGGGCCGCTGGCGGACCTGCTGATGACCACCGCCGCGGCGCGGCAGCGCAGCCGGCCGGGCCCGGCCGCGGAGGGCACTCGCGCCGCAGGTGCGCCGCCCGCCGCGCCACCGATGGCCGTCGACGCGGGCATGGAGAAGGACCCAGAGATCCAACGCATTGACAAAAATCAAGACGGAGGCTTTTCTCAATTTTCGGCTTCTAGGGGCCCTCGCTGGGCCCCATGGGACCGTCAGAACCTGATCAGGATGAAAAACCGGTCCTGGGGAATAGGTCTAGACTTCGGGGGACCGCGTATTGAAAGAATCACGACGTCGGACACTCGGGGACCCCGGCCTCCCGGCGCCGTGAGCTAATTAACTACTCGGGGGCGGCAGAGAGGGTGGTGATGGCAAGGGGGGGGGCATATCGTGACGGGGGCCGTGATCTCTCCCCAGATCGCATGGCGCCTCTCCTTCCTTCAATGCGTCCGCAGCCCCCCCCCCCCCCCTGGGCCGCGCACATGCCGCCGGCCATGAGTCGCACCCCCCCTTGGACGCCCCCAGAGTTACGGGAGTGGGTCTGTCCCCGTGTTCAGCGCTTGGGGGCCCTCACTGGGCTCAGGGGGCCGTCGACAAGCAGCGGCTCGGGGTTGGTTGCCGGTCCTCGGGCCTCGGGGCCACGCTGCGTGAGCACAGCAGCACGACGTCGCATGTCATGGGGCGGGGACCAGTGTCGCGACGACCAAGCTTTTGCAAACCAGGGCGCTGCGATATCCAGGGTGCAGAAATCCAATATTGGGGAACGCTTTCGGCCCGCGGCCGCAGTTTCTTTGGGTGCGCCAGCGACAATGTCCTGGTTCATCAGAGTTTCCCGATCATTGGGAAACCAACAGAATCCCATACCGTGCGTACACCGCTACTCCAAGAATTAAGACAAGAATTGAGAGAGGCTGGTCCGGCAGTGGCGACGAGGGCCTCCCAGGAGCCCAGAACGGGAAACCCAGCAACGGGTAGCGGTATCCGTACGTGTTCCTCCTCTGAGTTCACGGGGCTCTTCGAGTCGGGCCCTGTAAGGAGGATCGATGATCATCAGGACGTGTGTTTGCCCAGTGTGGTTTTGCCCCGCTCACCTCCACCGACAGCGCGCAGCCCTGTTGCGTGGGCCCCTCGTTGCGCCGCCTGCGTCGTATGCCTACTGGCTCCGGTGGACAAGCACACGCGTTGGCAGCCCGGCGCACGCCCCGAGGATCTTCGGCAGGAGGAGGCGGAGGCGGACTGGACTGGGCGCCTGCTGGGGCCCAGGCTGCTGGCCGCGGGGCCGCGGAGGCCGCCGATGCCGCTGCTGCAGGCCGGGCTGTCCACGAGCGGCCTGCTGCCAGGGCTGGCCCACGACCCGGCCGCCGCCTCGCCAGCGCGGCGCAGCTCCCTGGCGCTGCCGATGAAGGCCCAGCTGGTTCCGCGCGAGGCTCCGGGGCAACGCCAGCCACTGCGCACCAAGCCACCCCAACCCAACCCGAAGCTGCCACACCCGTCCAAGGTTCGGGTTGGGGGGCGTACCGGCTCCGTGCGAATTTTGTTCGGTATGCCAGAGCTCCTCCACTAGAAGTGAGATCGGAAGGCCCAACGGTGACTTCAGGTTGGGTTGGGGTGGCTTGGTGGCTAGTCGGTGGGGGGGGGCGTTCAGCAGCTTGGGCTTATTGTTTGGCGTGTCGCGCCGCCGGTTCTGGCCCACCACGCACGCTTCGGCGCGGCACGCTGTCCTCGTCCTGGTCCCAGGGCGTCCGTGTCCCGAGCCTCTCCGGAGGTTCCGCCCCGCGGAGCCGAGCGACACGGCATCAGTTCGCAAGGCATAGCGTGTCGCCAGGGCCGCCGCCGCGAAACGCTAAGGCAAAATTCTCGGCCGCAGGCTCGGAGGGGATTGGGGGGTCTGGGCCAGGGGGGGTCGGACATTCTCGTCGGTTCCTGAAGGTCTTCCTGCCTCAGCGGGATGCGTGTCAGCAGCTGCGCCTCGCCGAGAGGCGCCCGGAGGTGTCCGGATGGTCCCAGACGGCCGCCAGAGACCTTTGACAAGGGCAACATTAGGAGGGGGTGATTCAGGGGCAGCAACAGGGGGGGAGGATCAGCTCAGGGGGGGATGCATGGACCCCCAGTCGCCCATCGATCCCCGATAGGGGCCCAGTAGCCCACCCCGCCCATAAAGCGTGGGGATTCGCTATCGTTGCCGATCGCCGACCGATGGGAGATGTGCCGCCGATTCCAGGTCGATGTTTCCTCCCCTGAGCTAGTTCCCCGCTAACGTTCAGTCGGGCCTGTCCCCCTACGGGGGGGATTTTCGACGAGAAATAAGAATGCCCCCAAAGTAGTAAAAAAATAGTCCAGGGACTATTTTTGTAGGGGGGGGACACGCCCGACAGAACGCTAACGTTGACCCTCAGAGGCGCCTGAGCGCGATGAGATGTTGCAGGCGCTGCTCGTCAATATCAGGGACATCGAGTTCTGAGGTGCTCTCACATGGCGTTGCCTCCTGTCTGCTGCACAGGCCCCTACGGTAACGCAGGATGACGATTTAGACATGCCCGGACGGACCCTTGCGCAGCAGCGCCCTGGGCGATGCTGTTCATACAGTGGGCTGAGGCCTGCTCATGGTCGTCCTGGGTCGTCATTGAGACTATGTGGTCGACCACCCCAACATACTTCCCATCGGCAGACAGTTCTTTCTGAATCGTTTCCCCGCGTGTTGTTTCGATATCGTTATCCTGCATCACGGTATGGGCCGCCCTCTAACCTCCCTAAATCGATTCGTGCTTTGGGCGAATCTCTGCGGCCTTTCACGCCTTCCTTCCTGGCCTTTGCCAGGCTCGACCGTGGTGCTTGTTCGGCCTCTCACCGCGGTAAGGAGTGGCCGAGCTTCGTTTTCCTAAGGTGCCAAAGCGGCCGCACATCGGCGCCTGCCTCCTGGGGGGTGCTGCTGGGGAGCCGAGTTTGGCCCTGGTGCCCTGGTGTAGTCTTTGCGCCTTTCGCGCTCCTCGCCACCTGCTGGCCGGCCGAGGTCGGGTTCGCGTTTTCCTCCTGTCAGGTGGGCGTGATTGCACGCCTGGCAGGTCCTGTAGTAGCCACGCCACTGCGCAGGCCTCGCCTTCCGCGCGCTGGCGGAGGGCTGCGGCCGCCGTGCCCCGCCTTCCGCGCCAGCGCGCCCCGAAGCGCTCCCACGCGGAGGCGAGCAGTCCGAACACGCATGAGCACGCCGAGCTCTGCCCGCTGGCTGCCTCGAGGGCGGAAGGCAGCGGCAGCAGCCCGCGTGTCGCGCAGGCGTGCCCCTCCTCGCCGCCTCGGGCAGCCAGGCGCTGCCCCTCGGAGCGGGAAAGGCTCCGCTGGGAGGGCTGCCTGGCTGAAGCCTCCGCCTTTGCCCCACCTCGTCGGCGAGCGAGGGGGGGCAAGCGAGAAGGAGGAGGCCTTCTCAGAAGGCGGTGGGACCTCTCAGAAGCCCTCGCGCCTTCTGGGAGGTTGTCTGTGTCTTCGGGGAAGGCTTAGCGTACTTCTCAGACGACTGGGGATTCCCCGAGCTTCGGAGAAGGCCCGCCCCTTCTCACTCCCCCCTGGGCTTGCCGCCGACCGTCTGCCCTGAGCCTCCGGGTGTGCTGCCAGGAAGCTGGATGCGCACGACCTGGCCGGCCTGCGGCCACGTGTCGCTCCAGGGCTATGCCTTCGCGGGGCCGGTTCCGCCGGTGGTCCAATGTTGACAGCTATATAGCAGGCATTCCATTTGGGCACACCCAGGGGTGTCCGCCAGGGGTCAGAACACTCCAGGAGTCGCGCCCGCATTGTGGGGATGTCTCGGGCGATTTGCTCGTTTTGGTCCCCCCGACTTATGCCCTTGGGTGATCCAATGCGCACAGCGATATAGCAGATGTGGCGCTTGGGCACCCCAAGGGGAAGCTGCCCGGGGTCAAGACATTCCAGGATTCGCGCGGATGTCTCAGGCGGTGTGCTTGATTTGTCCTTGGTGGCCTCATGAGCACTGCCATATAGCAGGCTGTCCACTTAGGCAGCCCAAGGGTGTCCGCCAGGGGTCAGGACACTGCAGGATTGGCGCCTGGATGGCGGGGATGGCTCAGGCGATGTGCTCGTTTTGGCCCTCTTGACTTTTGGCTTTTGGTGGTCCAATGCTCACCACGATATAGCAGTTGGAATCCACTTCCCCCCTGTTGTGAGGCAGTTGTATAGGAGGGGGTACAGAGGGCAGAGTGTTTTCACAGTTGGGAGGAACTACTGCGAAGGACCATGTCCTGATGAGACTCCGAATGCGAATGCGAATGCGAATAGTGATTTCAGAATGGGTCGGGCTTGAAGTGCCTCGAAGCAAACGCGGGCACCCAAATCGCAAGCACATGGCGATATGCGGACCGAGGACACTTTCCTTCCCCTCGTCGTCCTCCCCCTTGCTCCGTCCCCCCCTCCCCTTGGATGGTGTCGAAAGCGGCGGCGGCGCAGGCGGGAGAGCGCCCCTTTCCACCTACCTCATTGTTAATCGTGCCTCTTTGCCTCCCTGCTCCACCGTCCGTCGTCCTACCTCGCCCTTCCTTCCTTGTCGAAGGAGGGAAGTTGCGTCCCTGGTGCCGCCTGCCCGTATCAAAGATACACCGCCCGTTCGATATCTGAGCACAACGGCGGAACCAAGCAGAGGGGATTGCCAATGCAAGCGTTCAGGGTGCGGTCCAAGCGCTGGCGGGAGCGGCCGACAAGCACAATCGCGCCGCTGTCATGTAAATGTTAGTCGGTGGTTGCTGCAAGGCCCGCCCCCTTGTCAGCGCACCGATCTGTATGGCGACGTGTGGAGCTCTGACTGTTATTAAGAGGTCCATGTTCGAGATGCACAGATCCAGGTGTGATTTGTGTACACAGTTGGTGTCTTCATCTGTGTATTTGCGTGTGTCGGTGCTCTGTTACACAGGTCGTGGTGTGACATGTGTACCCAGATATTGTTCCCATCGATGTATTTGGGGTGTGCCCCTCATGGGTGGTGTTGATTGGGCAGGAACTCTCACGTTTTCCTTTTCGGCTTGTCCAGAGGGGGCGTCGTACGCGGTCGAAATACACAGCTCGTGTGTCCAACTGTGCATGTGTTGCGCGCCATTCGCTGGAGTGTTCAGTGGGTGGGAGTTTCCGCAGGCTCCCCGGCTAGTCCATGAGGGGGCCGTGGTTTGGGAAGGCAAAGGCCCGGGGGGGGATGTGGGGCGATGGGAGGGCAAGGGTTCGAAAAGAGGGGCTGCGAGGGGGCCGGATGAACGTGACAGGACGAGCGGGGAGGAAATGGGCCCAGGAGGAGTTGCATCATCGGTGTCAGCATCATGAGGACGAGGAAGGTGGGGGGCAAAAGAGAGGGGGATGATCTGCATTAGGGAGTAGAGGATGGGAGGAGGGCGTGGGCGTGGATGATTGGGGAACGCATCCAGCGGACGAGGACGGGGAAACACGACATGAATTGGCACATGGAGGACTTTAGAATGACGGGAAGGGGCATGGTGAGGACGGGGGGGAATCGGAGTTGCATGAGGACGGTGGGGCGAAACCGAAGGGGTATCGGGAGGAGGCGGGCCATGGGCCATGAGGGCAAGGCGGGCGCCAGCTAACGTTCAGCTGATCAGTGCTCTGCGTGTCCGTTTCGCCCCCTGGACACAGCGATCGGTTGCAGAACTTCATTATCTGGGTAGTCGGGCGCGGCGCGCGTCCAGGCCAATTCGATACCACGACGCTCCCTGGCGTCGCGTGGATGCCGCCTTGTTTTGCCAAGCCGCATGTGCACAGATGACTAGATAGGCAAAATCAGTGTTCCAACGCGTGTTCCATACAATTTTTCTTACAGTAGCAGACCCACACGGTGGAATCCATTACAGCAGGCGTGACACTTGGGCACCCCAAGAAGTCGCACCCACATTGTGGGGATGTCCCAGGCGCCTTGCCTGCTACCTCGACGGCGCCGGTTCCTGGAACACGTTCCTTACGTTCTTTATTTTCCCTGGACTCGGTCTGGCTTTTTCGTATTTAGACTTATTGAGGTTATGACTTGCCCGCACGCAGACTCATTCACATTCAGATTCCCTCGCCCTCAGACTCACTCGCACTTCCTCCCACACTTATATTTGCTTACGCTCAGGTTTGCTCGCGCTACTCACAGTCAGATTCACGTACCCCAAACCGACGCGGGGCTTCCCATGGTTATGAACGAAACAAAACGTTGGAAGTCTTTGGCGGCAATCTGCATCGACAGCATCCAATGTTTCCATGCATTTATGTTCACCACAGATGATGTTCACCACAGATGATGCATCAGCGGTTGTGTACACAACACAGACGCACACCGTGTATTCCTTACCCGTCAAACTCCAAAAAAATTGTTACATGAGGCGGCACAACCTAATAATCAAACATTCAACGGGTTAGTTACGCTGCTCATTTGGTGGTTTGGTGGTATTCGCTCTTTTCACCACCAGTTTTGTGGTGACCGCACCTGTTCGCTGAAACCCTTGGGTTTGATGTTGGAACCCTCAACGTTCGCCGTGGAGCATGTCTGTCACCATGCCCTGTACCCCCTGTGATGTTCTTCGCCTTGTCGCTGATTTGTCCTGCTCGATTTCCTTCACCCTTCCGTAGGACCTCTCGAGCTGTTTGTTTTTCGCCCTGGGTGTGGCCAACTCCATGTTGTAGGTGTATTTGGCCATCGTCTTGGAGCACAGCGGTGTGGGGTATGTCACAGCGATGCTCATGACCGCGCATAGTCGGACCAACCAAAACATGAGTATGTCACCCGCTCTGATAATATGGTTGATATTGCTGTTCGTTCTGGTCGCTGATCTGCAGCAGGTCGATGCGAGCATTGCTAAATGTATGAATGGTGAGGCCGATTTCCCTGATGCTGATGATGCGGCCGCCCTTGCCTGGTCGATGCTCTCCTGCCGCTATTCCTCGGTTTTCTTCTTGGGCGTGCATGAGCTGATGCCGCCCATGGCACAGTCGATGTGCGGAAAAATGAACCGCTGCAGTATTCGTCAACCCGTCCACGTATTGCCTCTCTGAAAATGCCCACTTCCAGCGTGTGTCGGTAGCCTCCATCCTCTCGAGCAGTGGTAGCAGTTCGATGCTGGTCCTCTCGTCTTGGAAGCTGGTGGTGCTCTCCTTCTGGGCTGCGTCGTAGAGCTCTTTGGCGTCCACGAGCAGTGCTCGTCTGTGGTGAGATTCACGTTGTCGTATATCAAGGCTGCTCAAATCCGTTTGGCGAACTCCAGTGCGTCCGTACTACCTGCTGCTGCTGCTGCTGCTTGGGATCCTGCATGCAGTGAAAAACGTACTAGCTTGAAGGACGTCCAGTCGACTAGGCTGAAGTCGGACTCGTAGCTCTGTAGGACCTTCTTGTGGCATGCCACGATGGCGTATCCTCAGTGGCTTGCTCCGTCATGCCGCACTGCCCAGGCTGCATCGGTCACTGTCACGAAAACGATATCACCGATTGGCCCGGTCTTCTTCGTCTTGAGGCCCGCATCCGCGTTCTGCTTGTGGAGCCGCAACGCTTTGTTAATCTCTTTGGCTGTACCCACCGTCGCCGTCGGTAACTGACCTTGCCGGATTTTGACTGATGCCGATACGTGTGGACATGCTTGTGAGTTGAGCCATCGTAGTGGTCCGTGTAGTCCGCGCAGGAGTCCGTTCGGAAAAAAACCCGGCGATCACGTACGTGATCGGCCCCGCCCCCCCCCCCCCCCTGTACTGACGTCACGGCGGTCGTCCGGTGGCGACCGCGGACGTCCTGTGGCGTTCGCAGGCTACTGTGGTGTTCAGAGGCATGTTGTTGTGCTCACAGGGACGTTGTGGCACTCGCGAGGTAAACTTGCGCTTGCGTGCGTGCTGCGTGGTGCTCTCAGGGACGCAGTGTTGTTCTGTTGCTGACAGGCATCGGCGCGGCGGTCGGATCGCGGCGCTCGCAGTTGCAGGCGTTGAGTGGTGTATACGGGCACTGAATGTCCACACGGGCGTTGTGTAGTATATAGTATATGAGCGTTGCGGTGTTCATGGTCATTGCGGCGCGCGCAGGCACCGCGGGCTCAAATGCAGGGGGCCGTGTCCAGGGTAAGAAGGGGAACGAGGAGGATGGGGAGGGGGAGGAAGAGGCGGAGGAGGAGGAGGACAACGATGAGGAGGACGAGGAGGAGGATGAGGACTTTCTCCCGTTCTCAATTGCCCAAGCATCACCCGGACAATGTGAGGGTGCAAAGTCAGGCTGAGGGCAAGTTTCCGTTGGCTTCCGGGGGTTCTCACCGGA